>CAHIKZ030000083.1:2625000-2635000 GCA_903632075.3 Acanthosepion pharaonis | reverse complement strand
ATATATATATATATATATATATATATATATATATATATATATATATTGATATATATACACACACATATTTATATATATATATATATATATATATATATATATATATAAAGAAGATAGATAGAAAGAAAGATAGATATGCATTGATACTTTTCATATTTTGATTATATATTTTTATCAATGTATATGTTGGTTTATTTGTGAGATCAATGTTCGATAATATTGATCTTTTGGCTTATTTTCATTTCTATTTTTTTTTTCATAGCTGGGAAAAAGGACGCTAGAAATCAATCCAGGATATCGTAAAAGACTGATTAAATATTTGTATCAGCGATCTTCGTCCAGCGAAGAGTAAAAATTAACCTTGCCTTCATGAACCTCGATACGGCATGAACCACAGCAGAAAGTAAAAAGTTATAATTTTTTTCTTTTTTTTCTTCTTCTTCTTCTTCTTCTTCTTCTTCTTCTTCTTCTTCTTCTACGAAAAACAAAAGAAAGAAAAAAAAAAGGAATATTGTCTTTTATGGAATCATGGAACGATCTGATAAAAAATGTTTTATGGAGACGCTAGCTAGCTTGTTTAATTTGGTCAGCTTCTGATTTATTGTGAGGACCATTAATAATCTTTGGATAATATTATTTTTTTTGTCAGTTTAACGTTTAATGTCGCTGATAATGACAGAACAAAGAAACAAACGAAATACGAAACCGTGTGCGCATGCGTATATCTGCGCATGCGTGCACACATATATTAGTTGTCGATAACATGTACATATGAAAGAGGAAGCAATAAATTAAAGAGAAAAAATCTTTAAACTGCAGTTGCATTTTGGGGGTAGGGGCGGGGCGATGTTTCGGTATTTTGCTTCTATCTTCAGTAACAACGTCAAAAACGTTAATTATCTAACTTTACAAGAAAACAGATCAGTGAAGGCCACTACCGAACGCGAAGAAAACTCAAGCTGAAAATTATATATATATATATATATATATATATATATATATATATATATATATATATTAAAGAAAATAGAGACCACTTTAAGGTTCCATTATAATAATTTATTTCACCAGAGAACCTTTTAAAGGACGCCGGATCATCATATGGCACATCCAAAAAATGAAACGAAAAATGAAATGAAAATTGATGGGTAGTGTAAGTTTTTGTAATTTAACAGAGAGTGTAATAAGGAGTAGTTAGAGAGACATGGTAGAGTATAGGGAGGGATTAATGTCATATCTCTCTCAAGCATACTTTGTATTGGGGAAGGAGGAGTGATCAGACCATGACCTATTTAGACGGTTAACTTAAAGGAAGTCATATATTGAAATGGGAGGGGAGAAGTGAGAAAAGAAAAAGGAAAAAGAAAGAAGGGGAAAGTAAAGAGAAAGAGGCTGTAAATGGGTTTTACATATGAAGGAGAGGGGTGGTAAGTTTTAGCAATTTATGTAAAAAATACATTTTCATGTTTGATAGTAAATTAGATGTCTAAAATAATCCACGAAGAAATTAATTTGATGCTTGCTAGCAATTTAAATATTTAACATATTTTACAAATAATTTAGGGATTTAATATAAGTTAAATACTGTATTTATTAACACGTTCATAGAGAACACATTAAAAAAGTTTTAAACTATAACAGTTTGTTCACCCAACCAATAGTACTCTTTTAATATTGTAAAAGCAGTTAAGGTAACATCTTTATCAGTTTGAAACTAATTCATGAATGTAATTTTTAATTATTTTTAGATGGCTAATCTTTCTTACTTAAAAGGGGCTTTGGAATAACACACATACACACACACACACACACCCACTATATATATATATATATATATATGTATGTGTGTGTGTGTTATTCCAAAGCCCTGTATATATATATATATATATATATATATACATACATACATACATATATATATATATATATATATATATATATATATATATATATATATATATACATATATATATATATATATATATATATATATATATATATATATATATATATATATATATATATATATATATATATATATATTTATTTATTTAAAATATGATTCCAAATCGCTACATAAGAGGTCTCATGTTTCAAAACAGGAGCCGAAAACTTCAATATAATCCTTTAAATTAAATTGAGTTGAAAGTAAAATGGGCTCCGTTCCATCTTCAAGCGAAATTTTTGTTGGAATAACGTATATCTGAAATTTACTTGTTTTAAAATTGAAATCAAAATCCCCATGGTAACAGCTATGGTGAATTGTCTAAATTGGGTAGGCGAGTGTAGGGTGTTTATAATACGTAGCGGTATAGAGATACTTTCAAGGTGTCAAGTCGGGGAAAGGTGGGGGGTGTCAAAAATGAAACGGAAGATGTGTTGGCAACTAAAATACTAAGGGACTTTGGATTATTTACCTAACCAGTTCCTTCCTATTTTCTATATATTTTCATATATATATATATATATATATATATATATATATATATATATATATATATATAATGATTCTTTCCATTTGTCGGATACAAGTTCTATTGTACATCTTCCAAAAACACATTGCTGACCCCCTTCACAATACAGGAAAATACTTGTCGACATTCACCAAAATGCGGCATCATGAAAATAACAGACAAAAATTTCAAATTCTCGAGGCACTCTATAGCAAAATCACTCAAACAACATGCATCAAAGTTTATTACAAATAGTGATTTTCTAAGCGTGGCTTAGATGGCGCACAAGGCCGAAATTAGGGAGGCACCCAGTGAGAATCGTCCTCACTACTCAGTCGTAATTATTCTAACGAGACTAGCTTGCTAACCATTACACCACCTTAAATTTATTACGAATATAGCAGCAACTGAAGTGTATATAACATTTGCCATATTCTACCAATTTCCGGTCAGATTCCAGTTGGTTTGTCTAAAAAATTCCTTAACAGTAACGGATAAATTAAAATTTTTTAAATATTTAAATCACAACGGAATGGCGATTTAATTTCAGTTACAATAAGTTTGTCTTTGCAATTTTTCTCTGAAGATGATCTTGAAAAAGATCGAAAATGCTTGGGTTAACAAAAACTACGTCGACTCCTTGATGACTTTTTGCTAATTGTCTTTTTACAAGTTTCATTTTTGTCATTTTTAAACCAATTTGTTTTATATTCTGAATAATTCTGGGAAATTTAACTATATTGTCGACATGGAAAACAAAAAACAAACACTAAGTAAAAAAGAAGTTATCAAAATCCAGAAAGAGGCTTACAAAGAGGCATCTCCTTTTTTAAATTTTGGATTTGATGTAACAATGGCTACAAACATTTCGCTTTCATTGCTTGCCTTGATAAAGTCGGAAGACGAAACGCGTCAGCAAGAACTAAGAATTTTTCCAATTGTCATTTTTAAAACAATTTGTCTTATCTTCAGAATTATTCCGGGAAATTTAACTATATATATATATATATATATATATATATATATATATATATATATATATATATATATATATATATATATATATATATATATATATCCTGATTAAGGAATCGGAGAGCCGAGTTCGAATTCCAGTCGAATCCATTACATTCACTTACGTGCTAATACCCTTGGGAAAGGTGTGAATCCTCTTCTTCTCCCTCCAGCTATGGGTAAATAGCAGGGCAGACTGGGTTCTATAGCCTTGGATGGCAACTGGTTTAGGAGAATCACAACTCTGAATTCAAAACCTGCGGAGGGTCGTTTTTTGTTTGTGGCACGTAGTGCACCAGGTCTCTGTATTCGGCCCTTGAAAAAGTGTGGATGGTCCTGCACGAAACCTTCACCACTATAATCAAATCTCATGTGCTGTTGTCGAGCTGTCGGTTTCCTCAGAACTGATCTGCTTGACTCTCGTACGTTGAATTCGACAGGAGAGTCATATATATATATATATATATATATATATATATATATATATATATATATATATATATATATATATATCCCATTGTAATTTATATATATATATATATATATTATATATAAAGTACAGTGTATGTGTGCTTGTGCGTGTGTTTGTACAAGCAACTCATCTGCTCCCACTGGTCCGATTTCAATGATTCATAGCTCATTCAAAAGCCCTAGAAAAGTTAGGTGCAGATTCAGGGTTGCCAGATTATGTAAGGTTAAAAATATATATTATCGCTGCTTTCATGGTTCAAGGGTAGTAACTCTTATTTTCCTTTTGTATCCCAAATTGCAGTGCACGTTTTATTAGAAACTAGCTGAAAAACCACTGTATCGAGCGGCATTTAAGCTAGCTCCTGTGGAGGACTCTTGGTTTGGCCATCATCAAAACAGCTAGGGAGAAGTAGATGCGATAGGCAACAATAAACTACAGAAGAACTCAAAATTGATCGCTGCATTTAAGTATTGAATTAATGTTTAAGCTTACCTTTTAAAAGCTTAACGATAATTCTTCTGCTGACACTTAATTTAAAGACGATTTGATGTACGTAGGTCCTTATTTTCCGTACAAACAATTATTTTTATTTCATGGCTGACAGAACAGGGGACAATTTATAAGATAAAATTAATATAGTGTAAAGATGGGAAAATAGAAATTAGAATTAGTTATACATTCAACATTTGAAGAGTTAGAGAAACATAATAGCTAATTAAAACTCAACAGTTGCTGAAGGGAACACCGTTAGTTGTGATTGGTGATACTTCAGGACGATGATGGAAGGTAACTAGTTTTGTACCTGGATAACATGAGGAGTCAGCTACTTACTGGAGCGGTACAGGGAGCCGAACATTTTAACTATATCTTTAGCGATGGATCCTTATGTACAAGTTCCACTTGGGGTGAGGCGTGAGTTTATGGCCCAGTAATTTCTCAAGGCACTATATATATATATATATATATATATATATATATATATATATATATGTTTTTATGTTTATACATTCGTTTTTATAGATACAAATATTTAAGTAAATGCTCTGTTTATAATAAACAGTATTAAACAACATTTACTGGCCTGAATGTCCGAGAAATTGTCATAGAAAATATGCGTCCTCCGACAAGAATCGAACCTGTATCCTATACGGAACATTCATATAGCCTGACGTGCTTTTACCGATTTCACCACAGAAGAGCATTTCGGTTAGCAAGGTCGATTTTACTGTTTTTAAACTACAATTTTCCATGATTTTCTTGACGTACATTCATATCTGCTCGATGCGTATCCAAATGTAAACAAATGGCATCACACATTATGAAATAGACAAAGTCTGACAATTATTTTAAAACATTTTTTAGTATATATATATATATATATATATATATATATATATATATATATATATATATTGTTAGAAACCGCCCTGTTGGGCGGCATTTAAGTTAGCTCCTGCGGGGGGATCTTGATTGGGCTTTCATCCCAATAGGTAAGGAGTAGATGTGATAGTTAACAATAAACTACAGAAGAACTCAAAATTGTTAGCACCATTTATGTATTGTATTAATATTTATTTTAAAAGTTCAATGATAATTTTTCTGCTGTCATTTAATTGTAAGTAGGTCCTTAATTTCCGTTTAAACAAACATTTTTGTTTCATGGGTGACTTTCGCTGGATTTCGCAATTTATATTATTCACAAATTTATTTCAAAGTTATAAGATTGTTATCGTGCAAAAATTTCGTCGCAAAATGTCACGGAAAAAAATCGCTGAAAACAAACGCAGTAATGAAAACTTGGCAATCCAGAATTGCGGGTCCGGATCCAACCCAGAAAGCTTTTAATTTGTTCACGGAGTTGGCCTGATTCCAAAATGGTATAATATGTTGCTCTACGGCTTCCAGTAAGGAAGTTGAAAACACGGACAATTTTATTTTGAAACATTTTAATTTGAGAACAGTAATTTTTTTTTATTTGAACATGAGCTATTGAAAGTTAGAGAGTTGTGTCCCTTTTAATTATTTTTATCAGTAGAAACCAACATGACGGAATCCGAAAAAAATCGATACTAATGAAAACTTGTGAATCCAAAATTTCAGGATTGCGGGTCCGGATCCCGCCCAGAATGTTTTTAATTTGCTCACGGAGTTGGTCTGATTCCAAAATGGTATAATATATTGGGCTACGGTCTCTAACAGTAAAGTTGAAAGAATGTGACACACTGATATTGACATTCAAATTTATATATATATATATATATCTATATATATATATATATATATATATATATATATATATATATATATATATATATATTTAGTTGGATTGATGTAAGTTTGTGACCCTGGGTTTCATGCTATTTGCGATTGTCAGAAAAACTGATTAATTTTTAAATTTTGGATTTATATAGTGTTACGTCTATTGGTGTTTTTATGAAAGTGGGAAGAAAGATTGCCGCCACAAACTCACATCAATCCAACTAAATATGTTCGTTCTATCACTGATATTGAGCGCTTTCCAATAAGTACTGTGCATATATAATATATATATAATATATTTAATAAATTGCATATATATATATATATTTATATTTATGTACATACACATCCCCCCCACAGATATATTTGGGCAACAACCTTTCTTTCGAATATGAATATGACAAACAAAGAAAATTTGATGAAGTTTTCGAATATTGTTGAATTTTTCCGTTTGTTGGGTGTAAAGGAGTTTAAAAAATTATCTGTAGTGTCTATTGTTCCAAGCGCTTACAGGCACTTCTTTAGCCATTTTCAAGGGGTTTGTAAATTGTTATTCCTCTTCATATCTGCCTTTTTAGATGTAATTGAGTTCATTCGGAACCCGGATGTTATTAAAGTTGGCGTCTTATTGTTTTAAAAAAAGACTTTAACCCCTTGTTTCTGTGGTTAAATAAATATTAACAATGGCTACCAGATGTTTTATATACGGTGCTTCTCTCACGGAAAAAATGTTTTCGGATGATCTTGTTATCAACCAGAATTTTCCTTGGTTTACTTCTCTGCCATATTCAACGATAACATATATATATATATATATATATATATATATATATATATATATATATATATATATTCTGTTTATATATATCATTGCTATATATATATTGACATTGCTATATATATTATCATTTATATATATGTAAGCAAGTATATGGATATAAATCCGACAGTATGAAGAAAAATATATACGGAAAAAACAAACAAAAAATCATTATATACAATTATGCTGTTTTCAATGTTAATATGACAAAGACGATGTTATTCTGTTTGATAAACCATCTTTATGCACATCGTCTTTATAACATTATCAATATTGATAATGTTATTCTGTTTGGATATCTCCTTTTTGGTTTATTCACCGAAAACGTCCGACGTTGATCATATTAACATTAAAACAGTATAAATTGTATATAAGAATTTTGTTTGTTTTTTCCGTATATATTTTTTTCATATATATATATATATATATATATATATATATATATATATATATATATATATATATATCATTGATATATATATATTATCATTTGTTATAATGTTTATACGTTATTTTTATAGATACAAATATTTAAGTAAATATTCTGTTTATATTAAACAGTATTACCTGCATTTACCGGCCTGAATGTCCGAGAAATTTTTATAAAAAACATATTTTAAGTAAAAATATATGAAAATATTAAAAAAAAAACATTTCAGATTTAGGAAGTTTCTTAAAGTAATTTGTAGATAAAATTAAAAATATGGAACGTTTATATAAGATATTAACAATACTAACGGCAATATTAAATCTGAATAAACAAAATATGATACTTATTAGTAGTGGGTGGACCGTTATTTACTTATAATTTTATGGCCATAAGAAATGGTACTAACTAATTTTTGAAATTCAACTATATTGTAAGATAAAAATAAAGTGTGTCGGCAATTTACAATTAATTAATTCGCTTCTTTTGCTTAACAGATATTTTCTGTCTGCAAATCGGATAATTTCAGTGCTTTCTGCATTCTGCTGAGGATTTTTCTAGACTCGATGAATTAATTATGATATATATATATATATATATATATATATATATATATATATAGTATAACTTTGAAGTCAACACTCATAGACCACAGGCTGTTTCATGCTGGACGCAGCATGAAACAGCCTATCTCCTCTGAGTGTTGACTTCAATGTTCACTTTATATTAATATTTACATACGCTCTATCTCTGATATTGAGCACTTTATCCCATAAATATAGCACGACTTAAAACTATATATATATATATATATATATATATATATATATATATATATCTGTGTGTGTATATGTGTGTGTGTGAAGTTTCCTCTTAGTGACGTTTTAGTTTGTCTATTTTTGGAATTTATATAAAGTGGTCTATTCAAAAATATTTTACCCGATTTTGTTAACAAACTTAATAAAGTCGAACAGACAATAGATTTTTACCTTTGAATCTGTGCCTAACAAAACTTTACATTTCGTAGATATCATCTTACATAGAAATAATAAAGACCTTCAGTTGGAGGTTTACATATAATCTACGAACAAGGATGACCATATTTATTTCTATTTCCACCACTGTAACAGCATAAAACCTGGAATAATTATAGGGATTCTATTTAAGAGCACTCTTTTCCATCACTGTAACATAGATTTCCTGTGCTGTTTCTATAAATGTTTTCATGATAATTGTTCTTCTGCAGTGGTAAGAATAGAGTAACAAAATAAATTCTGGAATAATTATAGAATTCTATTTAAGAGCACTAAGAATATGCAGCCCCCAATATTTACCTAAAGAACAAATATACATAGAAAACACTTTCAAAAACTTCCAATATCTTCATTATTTAATCCACAATGCTAAGAGAAAGTCAAATAAAATATACAACAATAAAAAAGATAATGACATTAATAACATGAATGACAATGACAATAAACTAGATAAAAACAGACACATAATACTACCTACTAGCTTCTTAATATCTACTATGCAAAACACTTTATACAATCTTAACAGTATCAGAATAATTATAACTAAGTCCCAAACTATTATGGATATTGTTTAGCATGACATAGTTCACTGTGAATTTTTCTTACCGAAATCTATCTTACACATTTATAAGTGTACCATTCTTCCATGCATTGAATATTGCTACCACATCTGATCTGCTGCACTTGCAATATAATTAGAAATTCTTTATTGGCTTTGTGAGGTCTATTTTTTGTGAGTAAAGAGGAAAAGCTTTTTGTTTTTTGCACAATCCTTTCTTTATATATTTGAAGTTACACAACAGCCCCTCTTTTCCATCACCGTAACATAGATGTCCTGTGCCGTTTCTATAAATATTTTCTTGATAATTGTCCTCTTGCAGCGGTGAGAAGAGAATAACAGATTAATTCTGGAATAATTGTAGGATTCTATTTAAGAGCACTAATAATATGCAGCCCCTAATACTTACCCAAAGAACAAATATACATATAAACACTTTTAAAAACTTCCAATATCCTCATTATTTAATCCATAGTGCTAAGAGAAAGTCATACAAAATATACAAAAATAGAAAAGATAATGACATTAATAACATGAACACCAATGACAATAAACTAGATAAAAACAGACATAATATCACCTACTAGCTCCTTAATATCTACTATCCAAAACACTTTATTCAATCTTAACAGTATCAAAATAATTACAACTACATCCAAAACAATTATGGATATTGTCTGCCATGACACAGTTGGTTCACTGTGAATTTTTCTTGGCAGAATCTATCTTAAATAACGTCTATGGTAACAGATTTTTTTCTCACACTTCTCACTTGTGGAACACTTTTCTGAATTCCTGCTTCCTAGTCAAATTTAATCTTTAAAAATTTAAATGCAATGTCAATCAATATCTTCTTAATTCTTGTTCTTTTATTGTTCGCTCTCCTTAATAGTGTTTTTTTCTCATATCCTCAGTGACCCTTGCGACTTAGTGTCTTTATTGCCTTGCTTGGGGTAAAATGA
>CAHIKZ030000083.1:2607500-2622500 GCA_903632075.3 Acanthosepion pharaonis | reverse complement strand
TTTTCAGCACTACCAGATACGAAGGTTGAACTCAGTATCTACCAAGGAATCAGAAATGTCTTGACCAACGCTGCAATCCTGTTAGGATTTCTTTCTTTCTTTCTTTCTTCTATTAAACACGTTCTTTTCTTTTTTATTTCTTCCTCTGTTTTCTTCTAGCCTTATCTATATCAGTCTGTTAATATCTATCTATCTATCTATCTATCTATCTATCTATCTATCTATCTATCTATCTATCTACATGATTGTGTCCAGTCTTAACGCCTATCTATCTATCTATCTATCTATCTATCTATCTATCTATCTATCTATATATATTCACACCTATCTATCTACATTATTGTGGCTAGTCTTAACGCCTATCTATCTATCTATCTATCTATATATATATAAATTTATATATATATATATATATATATATATAAATATATATATATTTCACACCTATCTATCTACATTATTGTGTCCAGTCTTAACGCCTATCTATCTCATCTATCTATCTATCTATCTATCTCTCTCTCTCTCTCTCTCTATATATATATATATATATATATATATATATATATATATATTCACCTATCTATCTACATTATTGTGGCTAGTTTTAACGCCTATCTATCTATCTATCTATCTATCTATCTATCTATCTATCTATCTATCTATCTATCTATCTGTGTGTGTGCGTGTGCGTGTGTGTACTCTATCATTTTTTTTCTGATTGTCGGCGTCCTTCAAAGAAATATCCCTGCTGTTTACGATCGAAACTATTTAGGTGAGTTCAGATAATGGCAGAAAAGAGCAGGAAAACATTTATGCGCGATAAATAAAAAAAAAAATGACGGCATAAAGTGATGCATGCATCTTTGAATCAATGAGAGTTCCATAGAGTGAGTGAGAGAAGAAGCGAAAGTTGAAAGGAGAGACAATGGAAGAGGGGGAAGAAAAAGACAGTGAATGCCAGGCAGAAACAGAACAGAAAAAGTGAAAGAATAAAGAGAGAGAGAGAGAGAGAGAGAGAGAGAGAGAGAGAGAGAGAGAGAGAGAGAGAGAGAGAGGGGGGGGAGACGGGGATAAATAAATCGAGAAAGAGAGGGAGAGTTAGTGATGGAAGGAGAGAGAGAGTGTGTGTGTGTATGCGAAAATTCAAGACAGCAAATAAAAAGGTAATGAAAGTGAAAGTAGGCGAATATGATTGGTTAAAAAAGAATATGATTGGCTAAACATGATTGGCTAAACATGATTGGCTAAAAATAAGAAAAGAAAAGAAAGAAAGACGGAACAAGAAAGAAAGATCTGTGAAAAAAAAAAGAAAAAAAAAAAAAAAAAACGATACGCTGGAAAGATAAAACATTACTTGTGTGCAAAAGTTCCCAGCGTCCTCTCTTTTTGAAAACTGGTGAAATATTATAAAAGCTGTCTTTTTTTTTTTTTTTTTTAAAAAAAAAAAAAAAAGCAATAGAAACTTGTGTGTACACCTAATAAAAAGACAAAAGCCAAAAAGAAAAAAAATAGAAGCTCGCACACGAGTACATCCATATACACACAGAGTTCGCTTGATTACATTTGAGAATGAACAAAAACAAAATACTATAGCATCATCAAACCTGAGTTTCGATTTCCCTATAGGAAAGATGCAATCAATTTCACTTTTACATCTTTACCTTCTATAAGAGTACGTTACATGTGCGCATTATATTAAGTGTACACACGTTTTCTGTGGTTTTTCTTTTTATTTATATAAACACTCACTTTTTTTGTAAATCTGTATTCAGTCTCTAATTTAAAAAAAGACTCTGTAAACCTTTACACACAGAATTTATATATATATATATATATATATATATATATATATATATATATATATATATATATATATATATACCCAAGTATATAATTGGTATATATGGAATGAATTCCAATAGCCAACAATTACTATTCTTAAAAGAGTGCTCAATACAAAGTAGAGCAAAATATAATTATTATTTATAAAAAATTATAACATAATATGTTATAAAAGTCACTACAAAAATAGCCATTTTTTTCAAGTGACCGAGTTTATAAATATACTTATGTTATAATTTTTTAAAAATAATTATTATATATATATATATATATATATATATATATATATATGCTATTTAAAGATGGAGTGTTTGGAGTACATGGTAAAATGATCACTTTTTGTGTGAAGCTGACAGTAACGATTCTATCTATCTATCTATCTATCTATCTATTACAGTTTGTTCATATGTACGTATGTATGAATCTATCTATCTGTCTATCTATCTGTTTATCTATCTATCACAGTTTGTTTATATGTATGTATATATGAATGAATCTATCTATCTGACTGTCTGTCTGTCTGTCTATCTATCTATCTATTACATTTTGCTCATATCTATCTATCTATCTATCTATCTATCTATCTATCTATCTGTCTGTCTGTCTGTCTATCTATCACAGTTTGTTCATATGTATGTATGTATCTATCTATCTATCGTGACTGAGGGTTTGAGTGTGCTGGCCTTGTTCAGATTGTTGATCACACTAGATAACACGCTCTCTCCCAGAAACTGTAACTAAGGTCTGCTCAACATAGTTGCAGTATAAACCACAGATGGGCTCTGTGTGTGTTGAATAAACACAAATCTGCCTGAGCGAGTGTCTACAACAGGGATTGGCTAGTTGCCCTAGTAGACGGTCATCCTCGAATACGAAGGTCATCTCTATCTATCTATCTATCTATCTATCTATCTATCTATCTATCTATCTCAGTCCTTCATATCTATCAATCTATCTCATTCTTTTCTTATCTATCTATCTGTTCGAATCTATCGGGCTGTTGCTTTCGTCCGAAATATCACTTTAACGAATATTTGAACTAAATCAGTCTTTCTTATCGAATCAGGAGAGCAAAGTAGTCTCGAATGGCCATTCCTCTAGATCTTTCTGCATGAATGCAGGCGTCCTCCAGGGCTGGATACTTGGATCTAAGTTATTTCTAATTCTCATCAATGACCTTCTTGATGAGGTCAGTTCGCAACTTGGTATCTATGCCGATGACACAATATCTATCTATCTATCTATCTATCTATCTATCTATCTATCTATCTATCTATCTATCTATTAGTTATTTAGACATATTATATAATAATATAATATAATTTAATGACATTCTGATAAAATTAATTTACATTTGCATTTCTTTCTTTTCAAACTCGCTAATATATATATATATATATATATATATATATATATATATATAACTCAGGGTTTCATGCTTTTGCGATCATCAGACAAACTGGTCAATGCGTCTGATGGTGCCACCCTAAATAAACCCATAAGCAGATTCTCCGCCCGCCACTTAACATAGTCAAACAAGCATAAATAGATTCAGTTTTAGAAAATAAACCAGTTTGTCTGATGATCGCAAAAGCGTGAAACCCAGGGTCACAAACTCATATCCATACAACTTATTATGTTAACTCTACCACTAATATTGAGCACTTTACACTGAGTACCGCGCCTATAAAACAGTTTGGTTTGTTTTGTTTTACGGCATATCAACCTCAATGTGTTATTTAATGCCGACAGAATTTTATAACGTAATATTTTTTTTTCCAAAAATCTATTGCTGGTAATTTTTTCCAAAAATGAATTCTTGTTAATAATGTATTACTGGTAATTATTTTTCTTCAAAAATTTATTGCTGGTAATATTTTTTACACTTTCATCGTGTTTTGACCCCAGTTTGGGAATTAACTATTTGCCTACAGCTGGGACCCAAACATGTGCTACCACCCCGGGTCAGGGTGGACATGGGAACACCAGTAATTAAGAGGTGGATTCACGCTCACCAAAACCTCCTGATCAAGGGCCTTGCTGTCGGATGTAGTTTATCGTCTTATCCAGGCCCCGGGTGTAGTTTATCGTCATACGCAAGATGGACATTGAAATATATATATATATATATATATATATATATATATATATATATATATATATATATATATATATATATATATATATATATATATATATATATATATATATATATGTAAATTTGAAGAAAAAACTGACCACTTTAAGGTTCCATTAGTTATAATTTATTTCACCAGAGATTTTATTTTCCTCTGGATCATCAGACTTAGGGTGTTCGGGAAGCAATTACGTATTACCAGAAATGAAATAAAACCAAATGTAAATTATATTTATTCATATTTTATTTATCCAAAACTTAATGAACAATTTTTATAGCAAATGTAACCGAACTGGAAGGCACATTTTCAGATCCACGTTTAAGTAAAACTGTGTTTTTTCCCGAAAATAGTGTTCGAAAAACCGTTTTCTAATATTACACTACTTATGAAATATTTTCGTGATAGACATAGAGGTCATGGAAGGACCTTCCATTTTAGCGATCAAATTATTGTTATTATTATTTTCTGACGCATGTCCTTTTATTGCCATTTTAGAAAAAAGCACCACTGCAGAACACACTTATATGGGTGTACTTCTCAAACTCTAGAGGTGCACAGATTGACAGCTGATCTCTCCTCCAATCTACTGCTAACGTCTCAGTCGGGTGTGGGGGTGTTGGGTTACTGTCTGGTTATCTTCAATGTCACGAAACAAAACTAGTTACCTTCCATCATCGCTGATCTGATCGTGAACTACCACCAATCACAAATGAATGGTATTCCTTCAGGGAAGCCCTTTGCTTTGGGCGGCTATTGAGATTTAAGGTCAAGCCAGACCTCGCTAAAGATGCTGGGAAAATTGTCGGCACCCTGTATCGTTCCGGTAAGTACCTGGCTCCTCGTGCTATCCTCTAACTTTAAAAGAGCCAGATCAGGTCTAAAATGGAGTACTGCTGCCATGGTTGGACACGAGCTTCCCAGTAGTTATATGTCCCAAATATTTTATTTCTTTTTCTTTAATTTTAATTGAATAAGTTCCTTTTTTCTGTCCCTTTCTTCCAACTGTTACTTTTTCTTCATTACCATTATTTATCAATTTTATACTGTTTCATTTTCCCCCATTTCTTTTTTTCTGTCCATTTCCTCCAACTGTTACTTTTTCTTCATTACCACTGTCTTTATCAATTTTATACTGTTTCCTTTTCCAACATTTCTTTTTTCTGTCCCTTTCCTGCAACTGTTACCTTTTCTTCATTACCACTGTCTTTATCAACTTTATACTGTTTCCTTTTCCCCCATTTCTTTTTTTATGTCCCTTTCCTCCAACTGTTACTTTTTCTTCATTACAACTGTCTTTATCAATTTTATACTGTTTCCTTTTCCCCCATTTCTTTTTTTCTGTCCCTTTCCTCCGAATGTTATTTTTTCTTCATTACCACTGTCTTTATCAATTTTATACTGTTTCCTTTTCCCACATTTCTTTTTTTCTGTCCCTTTCCTCCAACTGTTACTTTTTCTTCATTACCACTGTCTTTATCAACTTTATACTGTTTCCTTTTCCCCAATTTCTTTTTTTTTCTGTCCCTTTCCTCCGAATGTTACTTTTTCTTCATTACCACTGTCTTTATCAATTTTATACTGTTTCCTTTTGCCCCATTTCTTTTTTTTTCTGTCCTTTTCCCCCGACTGTTACTTTTTCTTATTGTCACTGTCTTTATCATTTTTCTACTGTTTCTTTTTCCACTCATTGTTTTTTTTTCTGCCCTTTTCGTCGGACTGTTACTTTTTCTTCATTGCCGTTGTATTTATCACTTTTCTACTGTTTCCTTTTCCCCTTCTTTCTTTTTTTTTCTGCCATTTTCCTTCGGCTGTTACTTTTTTCTTTGTCACTGTTTTTATCACTTTCCTACTGTTTCCTTTTCCCCTTCTTTCTTTTTTTTTCTGCCATTTTCCTCTGGCTGTTACTTTTTTCTTTATCACTATTTTTATCACTTTCCTACTGTTTCCTTTTCCCCTTCTTTCTTTTTTTTTCTGCCATTTTCCTCTGGCTGTTACTTTTTTCTTTATCACTATTTTTATCACTTTCCTACTGTTTCCTTTTCCCCTTCTTTCTTTTTTTCCTGCCATTTTCCTCAGGCTGTTATTTTTTCTTTGTCACTGTTTTTATCACTTTTCTACTGTTTCCCTTTCCCCTTCTTTCTTTTTTTTCCCTGCCATTTTCCTCCGGCTGTTATTTTTTCTTTGTCACTATTTTATCACTTTTCTACTGTTTCCTTTTCCCCTTCTTTCTTTTTTTTCTTCTGCCATTTTCCTCCGGCTGTTACTTTTTTCTTTGTCACTGTTTTTATCACTTTCCTACTGTTTCCTTTTCCCTTTCATTTTTTTTCTGCCCTTTTCCTCCGGCTGTTACTTCTTTCTTCTTTGCCATGTCTTTATCACCTTATCTACCTTTTCCTTTTTCCTTTCTTTCTTTCTTTATCCTGGCTTTTATATTTTCCTACCGTATTACTTTCATTGTTTCTTTTCATTTTACATTTACCCTGACTTTCTATCTTTGTCTACACTTCTTTCATTTTTCCTTTTCTACTTTATCCTGTTTTCCATTTATCAATTCTTTTCTTCTTATTGTTACGTGTGTTCCCTAATGGAGGTTCCGGCCCTTGAGCGAGTCTTAGTTCTTAAACTCAGCCCGGACCTCAAGTGTAACACACATTCATACGATCCACCGCTAAAAAAATTGTCTGTTCTCTGTATCGTAACCTTTTTTACTTGACTGTTCCTGCCATTATCTATCTTTATAAGAACCAGATTAGGTTAAACATGGAGTAATGTTGCCATATATGGATTGGAACTGCTCAGTCTTCACTTTCCAGTCTCTATAATGTCCTTGTGACTGACGTATTATTCTCCACCATACGGTCACTCTTTCACAGAAGAAACCTCTTCCATTCTATATCGCTATTTCCATGGCAAGTGTTCAGGCGAACTACATTTCTTAGTTTCATCAGTTCTAACTTTCACAGCTAAAACCCTCCATAGCAAGCGCGTTGTAGCAAACCAGTCTCATTCACTTCTTAAATTTTATTGTCTTCCTTCTTTAGCATGCATATGTGTGTATTTTCTCTCCTTTGTTACTCTTATATAAAACGCATGGAATTTATTACGTCTCCTTTTACCCCTACTGACAATGTCGACTCGTCCTCTACAGGCGTAAATTTTGGTTGCCGCCGATTTTAGACGAATTGGGCACATTTTGCAACGGTTTAAAAAATAACTAGAGACTACATTTAACTGGATGAAGCAGTTTATTAACTACCATGAGAAAATTTAAAAAAAAACCCCTAAAAACAGTCCATTTATAAAGAAAACAAACGATTCTTTAAATCTATAGGCACATTAGAACTATTGTATTATCTATAAAACTTAGAGCCCTGGGTACGACCGAAAAATCTATTAACATTAACAAGATTCAGGGAAGTTCCTGTTTATATGAGATACAAACATTGCACGGTGTGGAACTCAGGAGAATATTATCCATGTAAAGAAAATATAAACTCTGTACATCTTTAAAGAAAATATAAACACTGTACATATTAATTACCACTTAATATCAGAATTTATGCAAACAAAATATCAGCCAGAGAAACATTGGCTGTCCATTTGGTGCAGTACATATTTCAACATCCTTAATTGAACCAGAGCTTACATTAAGCGAATGGACGCCAAAACAAGAAGACTTGCCACCGCATGCATCATCCCAAGGCTGATGTTGATCGTCTGTATGTGCCCAGATCCGAAGGAGGCAGAGGATTAGTTCAACTAGAATTGTCTTACAAAATTACAACAATTGGCCTTCAAAGATACCTAGAAACTACAGAAGACTGGATGATGATCTGTGTCAAAGAACATGAAGGAAATAAGAAACTTTATTCAGTAATAAAGAAAGCCAACAAATTCAAAAGAGAATTTCAAATGGGTAAAGAAGAGCAAATAAACCATAATGCACCTAATGCAGCGAAAGAGATGGAATATTGCATCATCAGATGAAGGAGAAAGTAAGAAAAATAATACAGGCGTGTGTGTCTGGTATTACATACCGAGTTGAATTCAAAAACAGAATATCAACCACTAACACTTTGGCTGTCCATTTAGTGCAATAAATATTTTAACATCCTTAATTGGACCATAGCTGACATTAAGCGAATGGACGCCAAAACGAGAAAACTTCTCACTTGCAACAGCATGCATTATCCCAAGGCTGACGTTGATCTTCTGTATGTTCCCAGATCCGAAGGAGGTAGAGGATTAGTTCAACTAGAAATGTCTTACAAAACTACAACAATTGGCCTTCAAAGATACCTGGGAAGTACAGAAGACTGGATGAGGATCTGTGTCAAAGAATATGAACGAGATAATAAAGACATTATTCCGTAATAAAGGAAGCCAACGTATTCAAAACAGAATTTCAAGTGGGGGCAGAAGTTTTCGACTAGAAATTACCAGGCACACCATAATGAAAATATATGCTAATCCAAAATGTAGTTTCTGTGAAATATATCCAGAAAATCATGTATCAGGTTGCACGGTGTTGGCAACCACTGAAGAGAAAACTCGGCATGACAGAATGGGCCAATATTTGCATTGGAATATCAGCAATTTTTACGGGAATTAAACTGCAAGGAATTGGTATAAACAGCACCCAAGCCCGGTTACAGACATTGAGCCTATAACAATTTTATATGACTTTAGAATACACTCAGAACAATCAAAGCAGCTAATCACCCAGACATCGTGATCGAAGACACCCAAAATAGAATGTGCTTTTTTTTATTGATATGGCAGTTCTTGCAGATTGTAAATGTACCTTTGAAGGTTTTCAAAAAACTATCAAAATACAAGGGCCTTGAAGTGGAAATCTAAAAAATGTGAGACCTGAGAACATCAATACTTCCAGTTATAGTTGGAGCACTCGGATTGATTGGAAATGGTTCCGATAGACACTTTAAAGGGATTCTTGGTAGCCCATGCCTTAAAGAAATACAAAGAAATTGTACTCACATGTACCACTTAGAGCTTACGAAGAGCTTTTTCTATGTAAAATGTGTGGGATCTTAGATTTTCGTTTTGTTTTACAAAAATGATCTGTGGAAAATTTCATGAAGACATTTCTGACCTTGGGACCAGGATGGAAATGTGTATACAACAAAAGGAAATAATAATAATAATAATAATAATAATAATAATAATAATAATGGGTGCAGAAATACAAGTAAAGCACAATAGACCGACTGAACCTGGAAAATACATAAAAAAAGAAAGCAAAGACAAATGCAACCGACCAGATACAGATAAACCGCTTCATAGCCAATAATCTGCCCGTATCAAACAAGCTGATGTAGACAAAACCCCGCACTTATCAGTGGTTGGATCCCTCGGATTGATTGGAAAAGATTCCAATAGAAATATTGAAGGAATAACCTGGTAGCCTATGTCTTAGAGAAATACCAAAATTTGTTCTCACAAGTACAGCCCACGCCTTACGAAAGTTCTTCGTATCTATGAATCTGTCTCGCTTTTCTTTATCTATCTATCTATCTATCTATCTATCTATCTATCTATCTATCTATCTATCACACGCTTTTCTTATCTATCTCACTCTTTTCCTTTCTTATCTATCTATCTATCTATCTATCTATCTATCTATCTATCTATCTATCTATCTCAGTCCTTCGTATCTATTAATCTATATCACGCTTTTATCTATCTATCTATCTATCTATCTATCTATCTATCTATCTATCTATCTATCTATCTCACGCTTTTCTTATCTATCTATCTATCTATCTATCTCACGCTTTTCTTATCTATCTTATCTATCTATCTATCTATCTCTATCTATCTATCTATCTATCTATCTTCTATCTTATATCAATCTATCTCAATTCTTCGTATTTTCTATTTCACGCTTTTCTTTATCCATCTATCTATCTATCTATCTATCTATCTATCTATCTATCTTTTTCTTATCTATCTATCTATCTATCTGTTCTATCTATCTATCTATCTCAGTCCTTCAATTCTATCGTTCTTTATCTATCTATCTATCTATCTATCTATCTATCTATCTATCTATCTATCTCAGTCTGTTCATATCAATCTATCTCAATTCTTCGTATCTATGAATCTATTTCACGCTTTTCTTTATCTATCTATCTATCTATCTATCTATCTATCTATCTATCTCGCTCTTTTCTTATCTATCTATCTATTTATCTATCTATCTATCTATCTATCTATCTATCTATCTATCTATCTCAGTCCTTCGTATCTATTAATCTATCTCACGCTTTTCTTTATCTATCTATCTATCTATCTATCTATCTATCTATCTATCTATCTATCTATCTCACGCTTTTCTTATCTATCTCAATCTTTTCTTATCTATCTATCTATCTATCTATCTATCTATCTATCTATCTATCTATCTATCTATCTATCTATCTCAGTCCTTCGTATCTATTAATCTAAAGTCTGTTCGTATCTATCTGATGTGACCACTGAATGAGTCCAAATCACATGCAAGACTATCAGGGAGATTGTTGGAGCCTTGAAATGATTTTCTATCACTTGTTCTACATTGAAATTTCTTAGTTATAATCCGCGTGAACAATCTGGCGTTGTTTTTTTTTTTTGTTTAATGCCATGTCCCTTCAGATCGTAGGTGATCATAGGCTTCACCATTTCTTCACTGTCTGAATTTCCATGACATGATCAAAATTATAAAGTGTCTCCCCGTTGCCTTATCTACGCTTTGGAATTTGGAATTCTCCTGGTTGGCACCTAACACAAGGGTACTCTGTGTGTGCCCCGTTATTCAGTTCCCAGCTGGCGGGAGAAAAGATGTTTTTGCGTCTTTCCCAAAGGCATTTGTATAAAAAATTGAACGCTGTTGACTTACCTGGGATTCGAACTTGGCCCGCAGATTTCATTTTCGGTTATATAACTTAACGATTATGCCACTCGTGAGTTTGAGCAGTAATGAAGTTAATTAAAAACACGTCTCGCTTGGCGTCCACTTTACTGAAAAAAATATCGACATCAAATTAAGATAGTTTACTCTGATATTAAATAACGCTGTCGGGGCCCCAAGAGATGCGAGGATGAGCAGACGATAGATTTGAATGAAAATTATTTGGCTTCAGTAATTTTTTTGTGTGTGTGTGTGTGGTGTATGAGTGTGTGTGTGTGTGTGTGTGAGAGAGATAGATAGAGAGAGAGAGATAGAGAGAGAGGGGGGAGAAGCAAGCGCACCAATGAAACGTTGGCCAAACAACAGAAAACTTGATTGTTAAATCAAGGCAAAACGAATCCGACAAATAGATTCTTTTATTTCGAAGCGTTTCACGGATTGACTGAAGATCAATAGCAGATTTTTAGTGAAGAGAATAAGATCAGACGAATTAGTCTTTTATTCTGCCTGCTGCTAAATTCCAAACAAAGAGGAATTGGTTCAATCGAACTGGCACTTTTTATTCCGATAAACATTCTGATTTCGCTTGGCTCCTATGAATCTGATCCAGCAAAAAAAAAAAAACTGGTTAAGTATTTTTCTTTATCACAACTTGTCCTGGGTAAGACGTTAAACTACATCCGCATCCTGGGTAAGACGTTAAACTACGTCCAGCAGCAGGGCCTCTAATCAAGAGGTTTTGAGGAGCATAAAACCACCTCTTAATTGCTAGTGTGGTAGTACCTGTTAGGGTAGTACCAATTTTGAAGGAAATATATTAACAGAAACATATTCCAAAAATTTATTAAAAAAATCTTGTCGGTAAAAATAACCCATTTTTTGAAAAAAATAAACCAAACCATTAAACCAAAGAATACAATTTTTATCCTAAAAATGTTGTCGGAAAATATATTAAAACAAAATAAACATAAACCAAAGATACATTTTGACAAAAATATTGTCGGCATTAAATAACCCATTGAGGTTGATATACCGTAAAAAAAAAAAAAACCAAAAAAACTTGTCGGTCTATAAAATAACCCATTGAATAACCCATTGAGGTTGAAAATAAAATAAACCAAAATAATCTAAACCAAAGAATCATATTGTATTCAAACCAAAGAATACATATTCTATTCATGTTTGTCGGCATTAAATAACCCATTGAGGTTGATATACCTTAAAAAAAAAAAACCAAACCAATCTAAACCAAAGAATACATATTCTATTCATGCTATCCTAAAAATCTTGTCGGTAAAATCTTGTTGGCAAAACAAAATTAAACCAATCTAAACCAAAGAATACATATTCTAGAGGGTTGATTAAATAACCCAATGAGGTTGAAATCGTAAAACAAAATAAACCAAACCAATCTAAAAAGAATACCTATTCAATCCTAAAAATCTTGAAAGTATTGAGGTTGATATGCATATTCTATATTCTATTCATTGGAATCTATCCTAAAAATCTTGTCGGTAAAAACAAAATAAACCAAACCAATCTATACCAAAGAATACATATTCTAGTCATACGAATCTATCCTAAAAAGTTGTCGGAATAACCCAATGAGGTTGATATATCGTAAAACAAAATAAACCAAACCAATCTAAACCAAAGAATACATATTCTATTCATACGAATCTATCCTAAAAATCTTGTCGGCATTAAATAACCCATTGAGGTTGATATGCCGTAAAACAAAATAAACCAAACCAATCTAAACCAAAGAATACATATTCTATTCATACGAATCTATCCTAAAAATCTTGTCGGCATTAAATAACCCATTGAGGTTGATATGCCTTAAAACAAAATAAACCAAAAATCTAAACCAAAGAATACATATTCTATTCAATCTAAACCAAAGAATCTAAACATATTCTATTCATAGTCTATCCTAAAAATCTTGTCGGTATTAAATAACCCATATCCTTAAAACAAAATAAACCAAACCAATCTAAACCAAAAGAATACATATTCTGTTGTCGGCATTAAATAACCCAATGAGGTTGATATATCGTAAAACAAAATAAACCAAACCAATCTAAACCAAAGAATACATATTCTATTCATACGAATCTATCCTAAAAATCTTGTCGGCATTAAATAACCCATTGAGGTTGATATGCCTTAAAACAAAACAAACCAAATCAAACCTTTATCACAACGCCCAGTTTGTGCAGTAAAGACTTCAAAGTTCTGATAAAAACCAACGTAAATAGGATTTAAGAAAGATGAATTACATATAGAGGTCCCAGTCAACACTGAATTAGTTAAGGGTCTCGCCTCGCAGGGTCTTCGGTTAGAAAGCAATATAACTTTCTCTTCTCTGGGGCAACTGTTGATATGTTAACAGCTATTGTTGAAAGAGTCTATCAAGCTTTACGTAAGAATGGTAAAGTTAGGGCTGTTGTTTTCGTCCGAAATATCCTTTTAACGAATATTTGAACTAAATCAGTCTTTCTTATCGAATCAGGAAAGCAAAGTGGTCTCGAATGGCCATTCCTCTAGATCTTTCTGCATGAATGCAGGCGTCCTCTAGGGCTGGATCCTTGGATCTAAGTTATTTCTAATTTTCATCAATGACCTTGATGGGGACAGTTCTAAACTTGGTATCTATGCCGATGACACAATATCTATCTATCTATCTATCTATCTATCTATCTATCTATCTATCTATCTAAGCCAGTTCATTATCTATCAATCTATATGTCTATCCCGGCCTGTTCATTATCTATCTATCTATCTATCTATCTATCTTAAGACTTTTTTATGTTTATACATTCTTTTTAAAATAATTGTCAGACTTTGTCCATTTCATAACGTGTGACTATCTATCTATCTATCTATTAGTAAATTATATACATTATATAATAATATAATTTATTTTAATAACATTTAAACATTTGAATTTCTTTCTTTTCAAAAACGCTAATATATATACATTATTTACATTATTCGGACTATTGTCCTTATCTTTGTCGCCATATTTATTACAGCGTTTCAGCCGTTGTACGCTCCGGCCTTATTCAGGTGGTTGGAATGTCGAACTGAACCCTTTATTTCGCTCACTGGGGTAGGCTGTTCTAGTTCCACATGCCATGTCTAATGGATGTCAGTTATCAGTTATCTCCAGTTCATTTTCCCACTGAAAGTTCTCCACTGCCTTAACCGGGTATTGAACTCACACTCTTTGGGTCCTGTCACTGGATCTAACTTACACTTTTATCCACAGTACTGTCCTTGAAGACATCTGTGTATGAATTTCTGGGCATTATAAGCCTAATGTCTTCAGCAACGATTTTTTTTACAATTGCTCATATTGCAATTTTTGCTGTTATCATTACATATTTTTACCTGAGCTCATATTGCAACTTTGTTGTTATTATCGCTTTTCTCTGACACTCCTTTTTACTGGTTCCCATATTGTATTTATTTCTATGCTTGGTCAGAAGATTTCTGTGGCCTAGCATATGTGCTGATTCCTTAAGTTTACGAATTTCCCAATGGTTTTCTTTGTCTATGATCTCAACCTGATCCCACAGAGGGCGGTGATCTCCTGTCTCTCTCCATATGTGGTCAGCCACGCCTGATTTTTTCACTTCCCCTTGTGTTACAGCTTTCTGGTATTCTTGAAGCCTTACCTTGAGGGGGAGGCCTGTCTATATTCCTTTCCGCAGCTGCACGGGATAACGTACACACAGATTTAGTCATGTTCCCCTCTATGGGGAGGGTCTTACTCGGGAGAGATATCTGCGAAGTGTCGCCAAGCTTTTGGAGGTTGTCCTTATGAGATATGGACCGCAGATCATTTGTATTTTCTCTGATAACCCCTTCACATAAGGCAGGCAGACTGTTTTCTGAGTGTTGTTGTCCTCCTCCTCTTGTGCCCGCCTATCCCAGTTTTTTTTTTGGTTGCCATGTGCCCAGGGTAGTTGTTACGTTGTAGGGTACTACTTATACTGACCAATTCTTTATCCAATGTCTCTGGGTCGCCACTTATGACTTTTGCTCGGTGTTGTAAGCAGCGGACGATCCCTTTTCTTTACGGTGTATGGATGGTGGGAGTTG
>CAHIKZ030000083.1:2535000-2602500 GCA_903632075.3 Acanthosepion pharaonis | reverse complement strand
AAACTACTCTCTTAAGTGCCAAACGTCTTATGGGTTGAGTTGGATCTTTTCTAATTGATCTCTTTAGCTCTAAGTTGAAATGATGATCCCTATTCCTGTTGTGACCTCATGATCCAGTTTTCCTCTCTACTGTTCCCTCTTTCTTAAACTTATTCACTGTTCTCTTGATGGTTTTTAATGGTCTTTGAAGATGAAAGCCAGAGCATGAATGTTGTTACCATTACTGAAGGGTTGAATGATCTTTTTCCTCTCACCATTTTTCAGTTGGAAAGACATAGTGAGGTTGACATAAGCAGACTTTAACTTGTTCTCTTTCTTCCTGAATGCCTCAAAAGTTTTTTTTCAGTGATTCTTACGACAAATGTTTAAACGTCTTCTCTTAAAATCTGTAAAAAAGAAATACGATTACTTTAGTGTGTTTTTTTTTTTTAGATATTAAACATTTTGTGGGATGGTCAATTTTGCTGTTACACATATATATATATATATATATATATATATATATATATATATATATATATATATAGTAAAGGTAACAAATCCATGGCATATAATCCAGGCGTATCCTAGTAATATAAAATATTAAAACTGATCCACAAAAGAGCTCAATGTATTTATTAATACAGAGCAATATAATTAGTAAAAAAATAAAATCCCAAATCACCTCATATGGGGAATAATCTATTTGGCAGACAAAGATATCGGTCGTCTGTCTTATCAATTCCGGTTTGGACTGGATAAATTCTGTATTAGTTTTTTGACAGGTTTTTTTTTTAACTTCTACTTCTTGCACTTCCTAACTGTACGGACACGAACTCAGTTCCATATGAGGCAATTTTGAATTTTATTGTTTATTAATCACACACACACACACACACACACACACACACACACACACACACACACACATATATATATATATATATATATATATATGAAAAAAAATATACTGAAAAAACAAACAAAAATCCTAATATGCGATTATGCTGTTTTTAATGTTTAATGTCCACGTCGGACGTTTTTTCTGTCTAATTGACCATCTTCAGGACATATTTATAAAACATTTATAAATATGACCATGAAGAATTCAATTAGAAAAAACGTGGACATAAACATTAAACATTAAAAAAAGCATAATAATCGCATATTAGGATTTTTTTTGTTTTTCAGTATATTTTTTCTTCATACTTTCGGATCTATATCCATATATTTATATATATATATATATATATATATATATATATATATATAGTGTGTGTGTGTTTTAAATATATATATATATATATATATATATATATATATATATATATATGAAGAAATATAGTCTTAAGGTGTGCTATATTTATGGGATAAAGTGCTCAATATCAGAGATAGAGCGTGTGTAAATATAAATATAAAATATAAATGTAAATATAAATATAAAAGTGAACATTGATGTCAACACTTAATAGCGACAACCTGTTTCAGGCTGGGCGCAACCGTCAGGCGGCCTGACGATTGCGTCCAGCATGAAACAGCCTGTCGCCTCTGAGTGTTGAAATCAATGTTCACTTATATATATATATATATATATATAGAAAGAAAAATGTTTTTACTCATAAATGTACTTAGGTTTTGAAAAAAAAAATACCTCTTCTTCTATGTACCGTGTCCCTTCAAAACGTCGGTAGTCATAGCTCTCCACAACTTCCTGTGCTTTATAGATCTTAATAAAGTTTGTCTTTTTGCTATCTATCCTAATACCTGTTAGTTTTCGCTGTTACCCTCAGTTTTCTTTTTCTTCAACATGTCCTCTGAGGGTCAAATTCGCCAAGCTTTCTTTCCTCATTATGTATCCTTGAAATTTCAATTGAATCTTTCTGATTCGAAGTATAAGTACTTTTTGTTTCCATTTTGTCCTAAAATATCCCTGTTATCCCTATATTTATCCCATGATATTCGCAGTATCCTTCTGTAGATCCACAATTCTCTCACTTTAAGTCTTTTCTTCATCTGTGAGGAGATTGTTCATATAGGAGGACTGATATTAAATAATAGGACTGATATTAAATAATAAATAATTAATAATAGTTCATTAGTTTTTCTTTGTTTCTAACGATTGCATATCTGTCTCTGGATTTTGTCTAGGACCTCGAGATGAATAGCGGAGGTGAAGGGACCACATCATATATGACAATAGTATTCCATGCTTGGATAAATGGTTGATTTGTAGATTTGAAGGATGGACTAAGGCGAGGAAAAAACCTTCTCGTGCGTTACAGAGAACCAACTTTCCTGATATCTAGCTAGTTCAACAATAAAACGGTGAGACCTAATTGCCAATCTAGTAGCACGCTTAAATTCATGCAGTCGATGCACTAAGGAGAAAAGCATACCAGAACAGTTGCCATGAAAATATTTGTAGAAAAGACAGAGGGAAGCCTTATCACGTCTGTGAGAAAGTGACTGCAGACGGAGTTGCCAGATCAGGACCTATCACATTGCATATTCGTCTCTGGGTTTTTCAGTAACCCTGTAAAATGAAGTAGTTCACTTCTCCTATTTCTGGAATGGATGAACGATCCTTTCTTTTTCCCGAGGGCTTATTAGCCATGTTTGTTCGTAATTAGAGCAGCCGACCCTAATTTATAACACCACACTCCATATCAGCATTAAGATGTTTTCCCTTTCTCAGGGAGACGGGCGAGGGAGTGTTTAGTTTGTTTGACTCAGTGGTGTGGCAAACGTCAGGAGGGGGGTGCCTTCGTCAATGCTAAGGTTTTGAAGCGTCTGTTTTCATTCATTTGAAAAGCAGCTAACTGACCCCCTTCATTTTTCTCCGTGTATCGGATTCGGGCAGACGAACCCTGAAAATCTGAATCATCCAGTTCTGGTCTGCAGGAAGGGACTGGCTTCGGATTTTAAGGGTAGAATAATAGAAATAAATTGTCAAAGGATAAAATATGAAGGCGGCAGTTGACGAAAAGTAGTGGTGGCGGCAAGGCAGTAGCGATGGTGGTAGTGGTGTCGATGACCGTAGGCGCGGTGGTGAGGGTGGTTTTGGTACTGATGATGGGGATAAGAATGATGGTGGTGGCGATGGTGGGGGCGGCTGTGATGAAGGTGTTGGTGGAGGGTGGAGGTGGCGATGGTGACGTCAGTTTTTATGGTGGGGGCGGCATTAACGGTGGTGGAGATGATAATGCTAATAGTGACAGAGGCGATGATGACGGTAGCGGCGGAGATGACGCAAAATGAAAGAAATGGTAGGGGCGGCAATAGCCGACGAGGTTGATACAGAAACGATAAGGATTTTTGTGATAATACCTAAGATCCGACAGCAGAATTATTGAATTAAGCATCGTATTTGCTGTCACTTGATCCCTAATAAGAGTCGATATATATATATATATATATATATATATATATATATATATATATATATATATATACAAGTTTAGGATTCGTGTATACGAAATAAATTCCAATAGTCAAAAATACTATTCTTAAGAGAGTGCTCAATACACAGTAGAGCAAATATAATTTATTCTAAAATTATAAAATAAATGTTATAAAACTACTACAAAAATAGCCATTTTGTTTCAACACTTCTGGTGTTTTATCAAGTGATGCTGTTGAATGTAGAATAAAGGTGTCCCAATACATACATCCATGCACACACACACACACACACACATATATATATATAGATAGATACATATATATATATATATGTGTTGGAATCATTTTTTTAAATAATAATTATATATATATATATATATATATATATATATATATATATAGTGTGTCCCAAAAAATGTGACATCATTTCGCAGGCCAATAATTTTGGCAATTCTTGTTGAAATGACCTCAAATTTTCACAGAATGTATAGAAACCGATCAAGATTTTATATCGGGCATGGTGGAGACGAAGATAGTTTTCTGATGAAATGGCCGCCGCGGTCACCGGACCTGTCCCCCTGTGATTTCTTTTATAGGTCTATGTCCCCTCTTCCTGCTAGCATTGATGAATTCAAGCAGAGAATCACTTCTGCACGGGATAATGTTACCGGAGACATGCTACAGCATGCTTGTCATGAACTTTACCGATTTGCACATAATGAACACTTGTAAAATCGGTGATATAATAAACTGATGATGTTCAACATCTAAACTGTTAGTAGTCTTCAAGATAATTGCTTTTAAAATAATGCCAATTTTGGGGGGAGACACCCTGTATTCTCTTAAATGTCTGTGTCCCTTAAACATGATGGTCAGGTGTCGACAGGGTTTCTTTATTAAGTTTAAAGTGTGAGACAGCCAAGGTGACTTGGGAGTTACATCTAGATAACTAACAGCACCCTCAATTGGAGAACGTCTAAACGAACTGGTTTAATCTTATCTGAACGGGTGTCTATAACTTGTGCTCCACCTGCAGGGGTTACGCGTTACGTTTAACTAAATCCATTACCATATCGCTCAAATTTGGCTGTCATTCACGTGACTGGTACACCTGGAGATAGCTAAAAAATGTTGGGATGTATAATGAGTAAAGGACGTTTGGAGAATTTAATACACACAGGGCATACTGAATTCAAGAGAAGGGGGCGGAAACAGCGGTTTACCCCCAATGAGTTTGAGTGAATGGATAGATGAACAAACATTTTGAAGAGAAGGAGCGGTGATAAAGAGCTAAGAGTTATTTAGAGCAACAGAAAAGGAAGTTGTGGAGAGCCATAACCGTTCACATCCTGAAAGAACATGACACATAGAAGCTGACTCATGAAGAAAGACGTAATTCTTAGTAGGTAAATATTAATAATAATAATAAGAAGAATAAGAAGAAGAAGAAGAAGGTGGATAATAGTGTGAGGAGAAAATGGTGTGCAAGATGATGATGATGATGATGAAGGAGAAAGAGGAATAAAAGGAATGAAACTCAGCGTTTCAGATAATGAAAGAAAAAGAGGACGAAAAGGAGCAATAAAAGAAAGGAGAAGAAGATTTGAAAGAAAAAGAATATAAAGACAAAATGAAGGAGAAGGCGAAAAAGAGAGAAGAGGAGAATAGAAAGATATCGAGAGAAAAAAAAAAGAAGGAAAATAGACGAAAAGGAAAAAGAAGAGAAAAGACTGGAAAAAAAAGAAGGTAAAAGTAAATGAAGAAAGAAAGAAAGAATAAATGTGAATAAAAGAAAGATGAGAAAGAAGCAATGGCTAGGAAAAAAGAAGATGAAAAAGAAATGAAAAGAAGCAAAAAGAAGACGTGTACAATAAATGATAAAAATGTATCAGAAATGCGCAAAGGAAAAAGAAAAAAAAAGGAAGGAAAAGGTAAAGAAGAAAAATATAGAGAAAAAGAAAAGAAAACAGAGATAGAAAAGAAAAGGCGGAAAAAGAAAAGAAAGAAAAAGAAAAGAAAAAACAGAAAAGAAGGAAAAAGTAGAGAAAGAGAAAGAAATGGCAAAAAGAAAGAGTAGAATGAAAAAAAAGAAAAATGAAGTAAAGCAAAGATGAAAGCCAAATGAAAGAAAAAGAGAAACTAGAAAAGAGAAAATATAAATAGACAGTACTTTTTATAGCCTATCAACTTTTTGCAGGTTATTTAAAGCCAGAAAATATATTTAGATTGCAATCATTTTTTTGAGATAATAATGATTTCGTGATACAAGTTTTGCGAATTAACTCAAAGCTGCGAAGGGTGGAGAGGTGGATTCATGGCTTTCCAAAGTGAATATAACAAACCCAACGGGAATTTGAACTCGGCTCCCCGATTTCCAATTCCAAACCGTTATCCATTACACCACCCGCACATCCAAACTTACAGTACCTGGTATTTTCAAGCGGTCGCCCATTTGTGTGCTGACCAGTTTTGATATTGCTTAACTACGGTGATAGTACGAGAACCGGTGTTTCAACGTCATATGGCCGTAAGTGGAAAGAAAGAAAGAAAGAAAGAAAGAAAGAAAGAAAGAAAGAAAGAAAAATAAAAGAAAAATAAAAGAAAGAAAGAAAATAAAAAGTAGAAATGGAAGAAAAAAGAAAATATAAGTGAAAAGGAAAGAAGCAGAATGGTAGGAACGAGATAAAAAATAAAAAAAGAAAGAAAGAAAGAAGAAGAAGAAGAAGAAGAAGAAAGAAAGAAAGAAAGAAAGAAAAAATAAATTAGAAAAGGAAGAAAAATATCAGTGGAAAGGAAAAGAACGAAATGGCGAGAAAGTAAGAAAGAAACAAAGAAAAAAGAATGAAAGAACGAAAGAAAGAAAAAAGAAGAAGAAGAAGAGAAAGAAGAAAGGAAAAATAGAGTAGAAAAGGAAGAAAAAATATCAGTGGAAAAGAAAGAAACGGAAAGATGAGAAAGAAAGAAAGAAAAACGAATGAAGGAACGAATGAAAGAAAGAAAAAGAAAGAGAAGAAGATGAAGAAGAGAAATAAGAAAGGAAAGAAAAATAAATTAGAAAAGGAAGATAAAATTTAAGTGGAAAGGAAAGAAACGGAAAACGAAAAAGAAAGAAAGAAAGAAAGAAAGAAGAAAAAGGAAAGAAAAATGAATTAGAAAAGGAAGAAAATTTAAGTGAAAAGAAGCGGAAAGACGAGAAAGAAAGAAAGAAAGAAAAAAGAATAAAAGAAAGAAAGAAAGAAATAAGGAGGAGAAGAAGAAGAAAAGTAAAAGAAGAATAAAGTAATTTTTTCGGAAACGACATGCTTGCAGGGTGATTGGTGGGTGCGTGTGGTGGTGGTGGTGGGGGGGCGTCAACAGTCTATTTTTGCTTTTGCCATTCCCTCTCCGTGTCGCTCGCTCATTTTCCTCCATTGACATAAAAACGTAAACAATCACAATGAATATAAAAAGCTTCTTTTCAATATTGGTTCGAATCTATTTCACTTGGTCTGAAACGCATTTTCCCGAACCGGTGACCCTGTCGGGCGAGGGCGTGTCTCAGAGGTAGATGGCTGGTCCGATTTCCCATGTTGCAATCACAAAGGAAGTTGAAGCCTTTGTCTTCAAGTATTTTATTGCTACCTGTTAACAACGAGAAGGCATAAATTTTCTTTCTCTTTATTCTTTTCATCTCATACAGGCTTTCCCTCATCAAACAGTCCATATTTTATTACTGTTTCTAATATTAAATAATCTTTGATGTTATGTATTGTAAGAACAGGTCTCTTTGTAGGGTTACTAGCAGAAGCACGTGGCTATTACACACCCAATTTCCGTAAGCTATTAAGGCCGTGGGGGCACCACGTGTATTGTAACCATAACAGTGGACTAGGATTCAGGCTCACACCAGATCTCAAAAGGGACTCTTATATGCGATCCACCGTTAAAGAAGCTGAAAAAATAGTCAGTTCCTTGGGTCGCTCTAGAACGTACCTGATTCCTTCTGCCATGCTTTGTCTTTACAAGAGTTAGATCAGACCAAAAATGAAGTAATGCAGTCGTATCTGGCCTGGAGATTCTCAGTCTTCAATTTCTAACCTTGACAAATTTCAAAAGTCTATTCGCTACTCTATCGCTATTTTCATGGCCGATCTTCAGATTGATACATTTCTTGGGTTCACCAGTTTAAGCAGTGACCCGCCATACCACGCACTCAGGGTCAACTCATTACATTTCCCTTCGTATTCCATTGGTAACGAAGACTGATTTGGTTGTTTAACGGCATATCAACTCTTCATGGGTCATTCAATCCCGAAATTTAATTTTCTTGGGAGATTTGAAGTAATAAAAATACGATATATTATTCTACTTTCACAATTGAATACATGGTAGATGATACTCAGGCTTTGCACATATACACCTTTGTGAAAATTAATTGAAACAACCAGTTTAGTCTCCTTTCTTTCACCATACTATCAGTTTTAGACCCACTAGAGTGACAAGGTGTAATCAATTTCTATTTTTACTCAGATTAGGTCATTTGCAGTGGCGTGCAGTAATATGAATCTGTTTTCGGGGTGTATGATGAAATTTGTTTGGCCTTGAAAAATATTGCGTCATTCGTGATTGCATCAGATTTTCATCACGCCCAGATACTATTGTCTCGACTGTCGATTTGTTGTCCTACAGCCATTGTCTGCAATGGACGTTACTCCAAGGAAGCATACACAAATTGTAACACTGCACGAACACACTGACAACCTTTACCAGTGAGCAAATCAAAGTACTAGACTGCCCCGGAAACTCTCCTGATTTCAATCCAATTGAGAATCTGTGGTCAATCTGCAAGGAACGACTTCGTGAATGGACATACGAAGTATTAACATGTGGCACTGGGTCATGTTTCATTGGAAAAATACGTAAAAAAGTAAATAATAATGGAATTATTCGTTTTGTTTCAGTTAATTTGCACAAGGGTGTAGGTGATCATGGCCCTCCACCTCTTCCTGTATAATTACTAGAGGCAGTGATATGAGTGTTTTATGTTGTAGTTTTTAACTTATATTTTGGAATACAGTTTGATTTCTTTAAGAAATTATGGGATATTATATGGATCAATGTTATGAAAAAATTCTTACATGTCGGGTGGTTTATTCTTTAGCGGCGTATCAACTTCTATGGGTTCTTAAACGCTAAAAACAAAATATTTTGAACACAATTTTATGGCTTCAACTAAATATACTTTGAACACAATTACATGACTTCAACTGAATATATCTTGAACGTAAATGTAATGCCCTCAACTAAATATATCTTGAACGCAATTGTAAACCCACAAGTAAATATATTTTAAATGCAATTGTATACCCTCAACTGCTTATAAAATGTATTGTTGGGCATTTTTCTATAATATGTATTGCTGGTATTTTTGCTATAAAAATATATTTTATACTTTCATAGTATTTTGTTTGAAAACTCACTAACTGCTGGGACCCTAACAGGTGCTACCACACCGGGTCAGGGTGGATCTGGGAACAACAGCAAATAAAAAAGGTGGTTCCACGCTCAAAATTTCAAATCTCCCGATCAGAGGCCTTGCTGTCGGGTGTAGGTTAACGTCATACACCTGATTTGGTAAGGAAGAAAATCTACTTAGAAAAATTCTTTCCGAGAACTGTTGCATTGTAGAACAGACGTCTCAGAGGATGCTTATCCGATCGCTATAATCTGAACCTCTTCATGTCTAGGGTCAACCGTTATTTATCCTACATAAAATGCACCCCTTACTCTCCTGTACGCACCTATAACAGCATTATTCAGTAACCCTTTACGTTGAGTGGCTCTTATGTCTTTTATTCAGTGAACAATAGCATAAAAAACGGTTTTGAATTCATACTTGTCCTTCTTGACTGATTGCTATCTCAAGGCAAGAGATTGTTGAGATCCGTGTACCAATGTTTTTGTTGCTATCTGTCGGGATTCAAAACATTTAACGACAACCACACATCTTTCAAATGAAACATAAAAAAGGTTATTTTCAAGGGGAAATTAAAAACAGAACATCAGTTGAAATAACGTTTATATACTGTTTTCAGAGAATATACAATGACAATAAAATGTTCAATTTTCCTTGCAATGAAGTTTGTTTTATTAAGCAATTACGTGTTCTTACGCGTGGACATACTTATTTCATGACGGTCAGCCTATTGTGTTTGTGAGTAGAGAGAGGATAAGGAGACAGCTTCTGGTAATTACCTTCTATTGTGGCTTTCGTCTCCCATTATGTGTGGGTGCGTGTATGTTTACGTACGTGTAGATCAAATTGGCCTCAGAAATTGTTTTGAGCCTCGAGAAGCAGTAGGCTTCAATTTTTATATCCGTAAGGGCTGGGGGTCCGATATCTAATTTCACACAGAGATGTGAACTTTTTGAATACAATGTTTTCATTAGTTAGAAAATAATTTCATACTGGCTCGCAAAAATCTTTTTCTCAAATTTACGGGAGTAGTGCAGGGAGTTATTATTGTTATTTTCTAAATGGTCCCAAAATAAGACAGGGTAGGTCTACAACTTCGTCCACAATTATTTTTTCATATTTGTCCTTGTAATGAGTGTTTATCAAACGAGCATTCTGATGGGATTTTATTGGCTGAAAAATATAAATAGGATTTAATTCGTATAAGATCCCTGTCAACACTAAGTTGCGGGCCGAGGGGAAAGATAGATTCCAACAGCTACCCAAGGCTAGTGAGACTAGGCTAACCTATTTAGTCTATAGATGTAAGGGAGAAAGAGGAGGCGGTCTCACAACTTTTGCATTAGCGTGAGTGTGAACATGACAGACGAAGTTAGAATTTGAACTCGGTACATTTATTTCATTTTCAGTGCCGATAACCGTTTTTCTGTTCGCACGTACACTAGACTTGTGACAATCGTTTGCCATACACGTTGGCAATGTGGATTCAATCAGAATTTTTAAAATAGAACTATGTTACCTTTATAAACATTGGTGGAACAAAAGCTAAAATCCTCCATTCACACACAAGACACAAACACGCACAGACATGGATCTATGGTGCTCTGAATTCCCCTGGTCAGTTTGACAGTTTTATTGGTCTCTGAAGAGGGGATGTGTCTCTGTTAAGTGTGTGTGTGTGTTATTTGGTTCTTAGGGAGTGAGTATGATATGTGTAAGCGTGTATATTGCTGTGGGTGTGTGTTATCATTTGGCTCATTAGGGAGTGAGTGAGTATGATGTGTGTAAGTGTGTATATTCGTGTGGGTGGGTGTATAAGTGTGAGGCCTCAACATCTCCGTAAACATGTCTGTCTTGTGTGGGTGAGAAATGTGGGTGAGAAATGTGGGTAGGTTTATATATTAATACTATATATATTGTTAAATTTATGGTTTAGCCCGGCTGGATAGTGTGTTTTTAAACGTTGTATCCATTTATTTTCATGGAACTATAAAATCTTTCTGTTATCTGCTCTGAACTTTTCATATATATATAAAAAAAAGTCCGCTCAAAAATTATTTGAACGAAAAATCCAATCTATTTGTTTTTGTTGTTCACTGAAAACATTTGTGTTTAAGTTGAATATGAGACAAGAGTTCAGAATTTCATCTTTTATTTCCTGGTATTTACATTTAGATGTGTTAAACAACTTAGCACATGCCATTTTTTGTTTGAAGCCATGTATTCTTCAAGTGAGCTAAACTACTGGAACGCATGACTGACAGGTGTTACTTGTTGCACAGGTGTTGCTTTTTAGATTGATTGCTTAAACATTAGATAGCTCTGAATGACTACGTTTGGTTTTAGAGTTGGCTTTCAACTGTAAAGCCTGCGTTTGTTGTTAAAAAGGATAAACCAACATGAAGACGTGGGAGCTGTCTATTTAGAGCCGTTTTGAAGCTGGGAAATGTAGGAATATCGATCAGAGCCATTACACAGATATTGGGTTTAGCCAATACAACATTTTGGAATGCCCGGAAAAATAAATAAACTACCGGTGTATTGAACGACTGATATAGAACAGATGGGCCAAGGAAAACAACAGCAGTTGATGAAAGAAACATTGTGAGAGCTGTAAGGAAAAACCACAAAACAACAGTCAGTGACATCATCAACAACCTCCTCAGTGCAGAGATGAACGTTTCACAAGACAAAGTTCGAAGCAAACATTTTTATTTAAATTTTTCCAATATATATATATATATATATATATATATATATATATATCAAAAGATGAATATGAGATGGGAGTTCAGATTTTCATCTTTTATTTTCTGGTTTTTACATTTAGATGTGTTAAACAAATTAGGACATAGCATCTTTTGTTTGAACCCACCGAATTTTCAAGTGAGCAAAACTGTTGGAACACACAACTGACAGGTGATTCTTGTTGCCCAGGTGTTGGCTTTTTGATTGATTGTTTAAACATTACTTAGCTCTGAATGACTACATTTGGTTTTAGCCTTGGCTTTCACCTGTAAAGACTGAATTTCTTCTAAAAAAGGATAAACCAACAGTGACACACATACATACAGATGTATGCATTTTAGTTTGTACAAACGCACACATATACATAAGATTATTTATATGGGCGTGTTTGTGTGAACTAAAATGCATACACCTGTATGTATGCGTGTCTATGTATGTGAGAGCGTCACCCCAAACAAACACAGAAGAAAATTCCCCCGGCCACCACACACACAAAATCAAACACAAAGAGATACACTTTTTTTTTAAAAATTAAACCAATTTATCTGATGATAGCAAAAGTGTGAAACCCGTGGTTGCAAAATAATATCCATACAACTGATTATGTTAGCTCTATCAAAGATACTGAGCACTTTCTACTAAGTACCGCGCATATGATATATTTATATATATACACGCACACACACACACACACACACACACACACACGTATATATATATATATATATATATATATATATATATATATATATATATATGGATGTGTTTGGTCATGAACCCTTCTTTTATATATATGGTAATGGTAATATTAGCAGTTTCCTACAAGGAAACATTTGGCATTCATAGACTTACAGCCAGTACTGATTTCGCTTGAAATTTATAAAATCCTTTTCTTAAAAGACTTTTTCAAGAAAATAAGTTTTTTCAAATTCGGTAGCTGTTATCGTTCTTCTCGGCATTGATTGCGGTTTCCTTCCTAACCTTTTGTTTGGAGTAATGTGGAATGTCAACATCTTGATTATCATTTTCTCTTTGAGTTACGTGTGTTATCCATTTTAATTGTTGCTGCTGTTTGTAGTCCTCAAGTGATGTGGTTTCTGTTATTTTAATACAGTTCTTTGTGAATCTGTAGCGCCAGTCCAGAAGGTTAAAAAAACAGTGGTCCTCGTCAAGACGCACAGGTCTCCTTCGCCCAAAGCCATTTTGACTTATTGAAACCGGTTATATACTTCTGAATGAGGTTGGCGCCATACATGACATCCTGATGAAAATTTCGATCTGACGCGGTTATTCAAAACCATGATTCGAGTATTCAGGCTAATTTTTTGGTATTGTAGCGATTTCTTGGACGAAACTATCTCTGGCGCTACATATTCTATGTTTCATTGAATGTGACGATCAAGGATAATTTTGTAAGTTTTTTTTTTTTTTTTTTTTTTTTTTTTTTTTGCTTTTCTAGTGTCATTACAGTTTTTCTTTATGAGGGCTAAAATGGTGGCCTACCTCGGAGGATTAATCCACTGGTCCTTCCAACTGTGAAAACCAAAATGGCGGCGCCCGCGTTTTAGCCGAGGGCTAACGAAATCTCGTTGCCTCGTTAAAATCGTTCGGTCCGCAGCTGTATAAAAGCAAGCTCGTTTCTGCTTTTCAAACGACATTTTTTATGCCCGTTTTTCTTTGTCCCAAATTGATTTTGACTAACAAGAGCTTATTTTGGACAAGTTCGATCTAAAGTCATAGATTTGACGGCTCCCCACGGGCCATTGTTGAATGGTTTGAAAAGGCCGAACGTGTTTGCAGGGTGTCCAAAATAAAGGAACCTGCAAATCCCAATGACCAACTAGTCTAGCTTTTAACCAACTACTCACACTAAAAGATCAAGGACGCCCTGTATTAATAGATTTCATTTTTAATTTATTCAATACAAGGCTTTGGAGCAACGACCGCATGCTGGTGCGCCTTCCTGGCAAGGTCGGCTCCTGCAAGCGTGTTACTGTTACTGTTGACGAATTGCTAGAAACATGTTGAAGGACACGGAACAGAGAAGGAACGCCTGAGACACCGAGGGAGGGCCCAAAGTGCTACAAGTGCGGTGGACCCAACCATTCGACGTAGGAAATGCTATATTGCAAAGAGTTAGCCAGAATTGCTCGGGAATGAGTCCGGGGACAAGGTGCTGTCGCAACCCTGACCCTGGACGGCATTGAATACGTTGAGGGTAAACGATGTTCGGCGCTCGTTGACACTGGGAAGCATTCTCATGGAACAGTCAACAAATCGAGGGACGACTGTCCCCTGTTGTGGTGTCGGGACAAAACAGACGGAAGTTCTGGGCACGTCAAAGGCCCCTGGGTACGACCTGCTAATTGATGCGATCCGAGCGTTAGGAGGCATGATGATCAAGCCGGAAATGGGACATGAAAGGAGTAGGGTTGGTTTGATTTCGACGTCTCAATTCCGAGCACACGGCAGGTGAAATGGAAAAAGACCCGCCAGTTCAGCTTCGCAACAAGGTCTGTTGAGTACAAAGTTCCAGAAGGTCATCAGCTGGTGGGGTCCATACCCCCAGGAAAGACTGGGACCCCAAAGGGTCTGATTCCCTTGATCAGTCGAACATCCGTCATTACCGCGAATTGAACGATAATTTCAGAAGTGTTTTGGGGCGGCAAAATTGTAATCTGAACGAATGAACATCGACGAAGCTGTGGCCATTTCAAACGGTTATTTTCAGGACATCGCTTCTGTCTTACGCGGCTAGGATTTGGGCTTGTATTCATGAAATCCGGACGCCATCGCATGAACTCACATAAATATCTATAATAAAGTTTGGCCTCTGCATCGCGTGTAAGACAACACTTTTCGATTACGTTTGGTGTGCAAGGATCCGGTGCGACTGAGAGATGGAGCAAGAGTTCTTGGCTTAACCTGGGAAGAAAAATGGCACCTCAAAACACCCCTGAGAGGACCCGGCGGCGCGTATTTTCGGTATGTAAAACACTTCCCCGTTGGGATGGCTGGCAGTTGCATTCGTCAAGCAACCGCATGGATTAACATCAAAGATCCCTCTCGTCGCATACTAGTGTTTTTGCGAACTGGATCCCGAGGAGACTACCGAATACATGCGAGTCCGTGGCGACAGGAGTGACATTTCGAAGATGCGTGCGATGCCTTTTTGGCAACTCGATGCGGCGGCAAATATTCACTTGGTCATCTCCCGGTAGTTTCATGGGGAAGGCACGGGTGAACACAAGGCCTCAGAATGCTGGTCAGGCGACGGCTGGGCATTTTGCGATCGTTGGTGGAAAATAGGGACATTGTCCTAGATTCAGATCCACCAGAGTACCGCACAGGTGGCTAGAACTGCTCAAGAGAGGAGAACCGGCACTTCAAGCTGTGCATGGCAGGAGACGACTGGATTTGACCAGGTTGCAATACGCATCGTCAATGCGGACATCCGGGCGTGAAACGAACCCTGTACGCCAGGTTAGTCGACCCGCAGGTGTCCAGAAAAGCGTTAAATCCGTTGAAGGCCTGCACAACCTGTCAGTCGATCGATCCGAACTGGGAAAAAACTGAGCGTGAAGAGCAACTGGAGCAGACTGGCAATGGACATAACTCACTACAATGGTGAGAATTTTTAACACTCATTGATTGCGGTCCTCCAGGTTCGAAGATGCGCAGACAAGACGCGAGCACCGTCATTCGACTGTTGGAGAATGTTTTCCTGGAAAAAAAATACTGACGGATAACGATACTGCGTTCACCAGTAAAGATTTTAAAGAATTTGCGGACACTTGGGACCATCTGCGGTTTTCGATGTGCCTACTCGCCAAGTGGAAACGGCATCGTGGCCAAAACCATCAAGACCATCGCAGCCAGGAAGGGCTGCACAGTTTCGACAATATAATGTCGCCCCGAAGGACTTTCACCATCCACGGCGCCGGCTGATGCACTGCAAAATATCATCTCCGCGTGAGGGGCATCGATCCAACCCGCTGCCTGAACTAGAAGTGACTGGAGGAGAAAGACATCGTTTGGGTCAAAAACCCACGCGGCAAGTGTACGACAAAGTACGGCACTGGACGTGTTACGGAGGTTATCAGCCCGCAATCTGAGAGAGTTGATGGGTGCCTCGTATGGGGTGCCTCGTCACATTAAAGACTATATACCGGTGACGCAATCATATACCGAGCGATGAAAGCGATTCCGAGTCTGGGAGTAGTGAGCGTTCAATCTGCCTTGAGTTAGAAAAACGATTCTGATAACAGCAGAAAAACTAAACCACAGACGAGAACACACGAGGATGAAGCTTGCCAGGTCCCCCTTCGGAGAGGGACTCGACGGCGACGATCGCCACCTCCCCGCCCTGTTTGTGATCATGAGATCAGGGGAGTTAAAATTCAGAAAATGGCCTTTATCTGCGCAGTATGTAAACACTGGTCCTTCCAACTGTAAAAAGAAAACCAAAATGGCGGCGCCTGCGTTTTATGCCGAGAGTCTCGACGTTAACGTGAAATCTCGTTGCCTCGTGATTCGCATGCAAATAGCTGTATAAAGCAAGCTTTTTCGGCTCGTGAGAAGGTTGGACGTGCGACCCTGGTTTTCTTTTGTACCTACCTGCTATCACCAGTTGAATTGTTGAGTTACACACTTCAGAGGGCTAATGGTGTGGAGGGATTATCCGCTGTGATTATTGCCCAGAGGGCTTCCGGTTAATTCTTTAAGCATTTTAGACATTTTTTATGCGTTCCCAAATATTTACTAATAAGAGCTTATTTTCGCACAAGGTCATAGATTTGGGCAGCCATTGTGGATACAACTCACTAGGCTATAATAATGACCAACTAGTCTAGCTTTTAACCATTACTCACACTAAAAATATTTATTAAGATTTCTTTTTTAATTTATTCAATACAAGGCTTAAGATCCACTTAAGGTAGAGTGTTACTGTTTGAGATTGTTGTAAGGGAGAAGGAATAAGGAATTCGGAAATGTATATTACAAAGGCGTATAGAATAGATATCGATTGACCCTGGACTTGAATAGATCAAGTTCTCAGGGAAGCATTCTCTTGGGAGACTGTACCACAAATCGAATTCTGGGGAGGAAGAAATCTTTATCAAAGGGACATGAAGGGAGTAGGGTTGGTTTGCTACATAGCACACGGCATGATGGATTCTAGGTGTGAAGGTCTGAGCTGGTGGGGTCTAAGGTATGTAACTCATCCGAACATCCGTCATAGTAATAGCGATAATTTCTGTTTTGGGGAAAAAATTGTAACGACGAATGAAACAAGTCCATAAATTAAGGACATCTGTTATTGAGGACTGAACTCACTAAACTATAATAATGGGTAACTAGCTTAACTCGTTAACCATTACCTCAACACGAGAGGCCCTATTATTGGTATGTAAAAAGTATTCTCACTAATATTTCTCGGTGTTTTGCGATCCGATACCGAATACATTCTATGACATTTGCGCCTTTCATCACCAGATATTCACTGGGATCTCCCTAGTATGGCACAAGGCCCTCAGAATAGCGTGTAAAAATGGGAATTGTTAGATTCACCACGGCAGCCTTACTTGAGAATCAGCGTTCAAAATACTCGATTTGACTTCAGCGCGAACACTGACGCTCGTTACCGGGAGGGGAAATAAGTGAGTGCTTGTCTGAAGAAAAAGGCCACAGAGTCGATCTTGTCTCTGTTCCTTTGAAGATGGCGGATGACATTTATTCTGAAAAGCGTTTCGAAAAAAAAAATAGGTTGCCTTCCTAACGACATTGGCCAAATGTGAAAATTGCGACAATTGAGGACTAATTATTCAATTTCTAAATGATCTCACGTTTAAAAAATGTCATTTATTACATTTACCCCTCCCATATATATATATATATATATATATATATGAATAAAAAAAAAACAAGAGGAAAAACTATTCTTAGCCGATGCGTTTCGTACTCTTAGGAACTTTATCAAGGCAAAATGATAAAATCATCAGATGACGAAACGCGCTAGGAATAGTTTTTCCTCTTGTCTTTTTTATTCATTTTGCTCTTTTACCGCTATTTTACTATCTGAAAATAATTTACACCAGCACACACACACACACACACACACATTACACATTGTTTTTTATACAATTTCTCATGCGATCTAATAATTTTTTTCGATGATAAATTATATAAAAAAAATTGTTCTTTTATCCGAGCGCTTTCTATACATTTAGCCATTTTCAAGGATTAAATATTTTAACTGTTAAATAAGAAATACTTTGTTGTATGTATGTTTTATAAAATGTTTTCATTTTTCAAAACACGGTCAAAATATTGTGTCCATGTTCAAAGTTAATATTATTAAGTGTTGGGTTTTATTAATAAAGCTTCCATTATTTTTAACCTTTTTTTGCATGTAGATGATGCTATTATATTAGTGCTGTCAACAAGTATGTTAAGAATAGTTAAAATATTTAATACTTGAACATGGCTATATGTATAGCGGGAAGAAAAAAATTATTAGATCGCATGAGAAATTGTATAGAAAGCTAAATAAAAGCCTCTTGTCTGTCGTATTCAATGAAATGTGGATGAAAGAAGAATTGTTGCTCAAATACACATACATATATATATATATATATATATATATATATATATATATATATATATATATATATATGCATGTATTTATGTATGCACTGAGGAGGGTAAATCAAATAACTCGATATTGTAGAATCGGAGAGCCGGTTTCGAATTCCAGAAGAATCCATTACGTCCATTTACGTGCTAATACCCTTGAGACAGGTATGAATCCGCTTCTTTCTCTCCAGCTATGGATAAATAACAGGACAGACCGGGTTCTGTAGCCATGGATGGCAAGTGGTCCACCGCAGAAAGAAATGGTAACCTACTGCGGGAAAAAAATCTGCCTCGTCAGTCATGTATTGAAACATACATGATCGCCTAAGCGTGTATCACGCATGGCACATAACTGACTGACTGAATGATGGACGTTAAAATGGTAACGGGGGTGGGGGTAATCAATATGTAACCTAAAATGAAGTGGAGGTGATATTTGGATAATATATTAAAATATTTTAAGAGAAATCTTTTCCATATATATAGATTATGAAATAGACAAAGTCCGACAATTATTTTAAGACATTTACAAATATTTAAGTAAATGTTCTGTTTATAATAAACAGTATTAATCAACATTTACCAGCCTGAATGTCCGAGAAATTTTCATAGAAAATATGCATCTTCCGACAAGAATCGAACCTGTATCCTATACGGAACCGTTATACAACCTGCTATACCAGTTTAGCTACGAAGGAGGTGTCTGGTTAGCAAGGTCGGTTTTTACTGCTTTTAAACTACAATCTTCCCGTGATTTCCCTCGAACACTCATATCTGCTCGAAGCATACCTTAAAGTAAACAAATGACATCAAATATGAAATGGACTAAGTCCGACAATTATTTAAATATATTTTCTCTTTATACGTTATTTGTATAGACACAAATATTTAAGTAAATGCTCTGTTTTTAATAAACAGTGTTAATAACATTTACCGGCCTGAATGACAGGAATCGAACGTGCAACCGGCTGGAATTGTAACTCGGCTCTCCAATTATTACACCATATCTGCTCAATGCGTATCCAAATGTAAACAAATGGACAAAGTCCGACAATTATTTTTAAGATATGAATTTATGAGAGAAAATCATAAAGAATTGTAGTTTAAAAACAGTAAAATCGACCTTACTAACAGAAACGCCTCTGTCGCGAAATTGGTAAAAGCACGTCAGGCTAAATGACCGTTCTGTATAGGATACAAGTTCGATCCCTGTCGACAGACGCATATTTTTTATGAAGATTTCTCTGACATTCAGGCCGGTAAATGTTATTAATACTGTTTATTATAAACAGAACATTTACTTAAATATTTGTATCTATAAAAGAAAGTATAAACATAAAAAATGTCTTATATATATGTTGTAAGTAATTTTTTCCCATATATTGTAAATAAAGTAATGATCACATTTGAAATTAAAAATAAAACGACAGCAAAATGAGATGAAAAGAAATTTTCTTTTTCAATAAACAGATGAGAAGGGAAATGTTTTGGGGACAAGTAACCACCCACAGAAATGGTTTGTAAATATCACCCAAGTACAAAGCTAAATGCCTGGGTGCGGTTGACATCACCAACAATTTGCCTTCACCATGACTTCATTGACAGAAGCTTTACAAGGAGAAATTCACTGAACATGTTGGGCCATTGTTTTCCCGGTCACAATTCTCCAGAACGGATTTGCAGACAATGATCTTTTAACAGAACTGTGCCACTGCATATTACTCACCGACTTTGGCAGCACGTTCACCTGATATTAAACTTTTCGATTTTTGGCTTCACTATTAAATACTATTAAGAGGCGCTGTGGAAAGTGAATTAGGCGTTCCGGGTTCAACTCTCGCTATATTCCGTTTCGTTCACATCATGCGAATGCCCTTGGAAAAGTTTTTTTTTCCCCACCCCAAACAAGGCGGGAATGCCACTAGCACGCAAGGGGTTACAGAGAGTGAGAGCAAGAGTAAAGAGGGGTGTTTGAGGAAAGGATAGAGAGAACAACGGGGATCAAGTTCAAGGCACCAGAAGATGTCGATTGATATTACATTTGAATATTTGAAGATTATAATTATCAGGGGGATCAAGTAAGAGGAAGGGAGTTCCACTGTCGGGAAGTGCGAGAGAAGAAGCTGTTGGAGTAGAAGAGACGGTTACATTTAACCGTTTCGACAGTGAAAGGGTGGGACCGAGATGTGTACCTAGTAGCATGCTTAAATTCATGCAGTTGGAGTACCAGTGAAAATAGCTCGTCAGAGCAGTTACCATGAAAATATTTGGAGAAAAGGGAAGCCAAAGCACGTCTGTGAGACAGTGACTGTCGACGAGATGCCAGATCAGGAATCATTATAGGTTCAACGGTATGAAGCTGTAAGCGTTCTGGGATTGCAAACGAAATATTTGTCGCAGATTACTTCCACAACGCAGGGAATAAATCACTAAGACTCAGACTCAAATATCCGGGACAGAATGAAATGCCGAAAATTCGATTCGCAGGTACTATCTCACAAATCACAATGCACGTAACCAGTCAGAAAAATAAGTAACTCTCCGACGAACGCAGTAGCCAAAATACCCGAACATTTTCCCCGATTCGGGAACACCAACATCTTTTATCGGCCGTGCATTTTTTCCATTCGTCGACAACTGGGAGAGGACGCCCAATTTTCGCACATCAAAATACTTTTATAGCGACTCCTGCGACGGACTTGTTTTTTTATTTAAATATTCCGTCTTCAGCATGTCATGCGGAATACATGCCCCTCCTTTTTTTTTTTTGGTAAGTAATTTTCTTTTTCGCCACATTTTCCGTCGTAGGATACACACGACGCGCTGTCGCTTGATCTGACTAGGTAAGTTACCGTTTTCTTCGCTATACTCCCCCCTGATCTCATTATCACAAATTGAACAGCTTGGAGCAGCTCTCTTTATCCTGGTGCTTCGTCGTAATGGAACTATCTCCCATACGCGTGTCGGGTAGTCGTCTCCTGAATCATTATCGGTTAAATAGCAGAGAAGACAGGGTTCTCTTGCATGAGGCGGAAACTGGCATGAGGTAATGAAAACTCTGAATTAAAACCAACGTGAAGAGGACTGGCCTCCGTCAGGCTCTCTTGCCCAAGGCAAACCATTGCTGTAGTAAATGTGTTGCCTCTACAACACTGTATCTGTCCATATTTCTGAGATGAAGTATTATGTACACTATTTACATTATTCGGACTATTGTTCTCATCTTTGTCGGCATTTTTATTACAACGTTTCGGCCGTTGTACGCTCCGGTCTTCTTCAGGTGGTTGGAATATCGATCTGAACCCTTTATTTCGCTCACTGGGGTAGACTGACAGAGCTGGATCGAGGGATTATATAATGCAAAAAAATAAAACATAGGAACGATATGCAATATTAATGAAGGCGGAATACAATTTAAATTGAAATCACGTTTAGTCCTAACAGACACACCCTCTGTTTACAGAGGGAGGGTTGTCTGGACCAAACCTAAATTCTTTTCAACACCTTTATCTGCAATATAGAGCGAGCATGACTCAAGATGGTAAACGGAACAATGCAAAATTTAGCGGCACAATTTTGGTTTTTAATAAGATGCTCTGTGATGTAGAATCCATATGTGTTCTTTAGAACGTCCTTTATATATATATATATATATATATATATATATAAAGCTTTGGCATTTAACTGATTGATGTTAGCTACGTCCACTCATCAGGGGTTACTAGCAATTGACTGCTTATACTTGTCGATTTATCTTTCTTATATTTTCATTGATGCAAGTATGTTTTTTCGCACTGTCTGTGTGCTTGCGTGTCTGCATTCGTTCGCGTATGCCCATGAGTGTAAATGCCTACGTGTAGAATGTCGTGGTTATTTGTCCTTTTCATGGTTTTTTTTTCACTTTACACTCACTCCTTATTAAGCAATGATGAAGGTCACGAGACCGGAAACCCGTGTAGCAAAATTATGGAAAATAAAGCGTATTTAAAAATACACATTACAACCAAAAACGTTTGCGGTTTCTCTCTTTTTTTTAATATACTCACTTTTCTCTCGTTGGAACTACTATAACCTATATATATATATATATATATATATATATATATATATATATATATCAGGTTTGTGTTGTTTTAAACATACGGAACTTTTTTATAAAAATAATTTTGATAATCTGTTTTTTCAGTTTTGGTATAAAAATAAACAACTTCTTTCAAATCAAAGCATACGCCACGATGATAGTTGACGATAACCGAAAGCGTTCGGCAAAAAAAAACAAAACCTGTGGAATAGGGCAGGGTTTCTCAACCTTGCTTGCCCCATGCACCCCTTTCACCGTTTGTCAGAATGCTATTCCCCAACCTCCTTTACAAGATGACAGGCAAGATAGGCCAAATTCTATATTTGCTCCCCCACCCCCCACCAAACTTACGGTGGTCACACTTCACCCCTCAAAATCCAAAATCCACCCCCCACGGTTGTGAATTTCACCCCTGTTGAGAAACCCTGGATTTGGGTCTTATTTCAACAACTTCGACCCAAATATTAAAAAAAAACTTGCGAGAAGGCAAGAAAAAACTGAAAAAAGATTATCAAACGGAAAAGTTCCCTATTTTTCGAGAACATATGCCTGAATAACGACATGATGCCAATATATATATATATATATATATATATATATATATATAGAGAGAGAGAGAGAGAGAGAGAGAGAGAGAGTGGCCTGACGATTGCCTCTAGCATGAAACAGACAGTCGCTTCTGACTTCTGAAGTGTTGATTTCTATGTTCACTTTTATATTTACACACGCTCTATCTCTGATATTGAGCACTTTATCCCATAAATATAGCACATCTTAAGACTATATTTCTTCATATATATATATATATATATATATATATATATATATATATATAAAAAATTTCTCAGGGTTAACCTGTGGAAAAAGACAATATTTCTAAATCTAATAGACAATAGGAAAACTGTGTTTTGTCCAATGTGGACTTTCAAAAGGCAAAAACGAAATGAATTTATTAAAACAAAGTAACTATTAACAAGAAACAAAATGTCCTCAGCAACCAGAAGAATACAATAGCGTTTCGTAAATTCTTCCGTTGCTAAAGCCATTTTGTTTTGTTGTTAATAGTTACTTTGTTTTCAATAAATTCATTTCGATTTTTGCCCTGAAAAAGTTCACAGTGGACGAAACACGTCGGCTAATACTACAGTTTTCCTATTGTCTTTTACCTTTATACACACACACACACACACACACACATATATATATATATATATATATATATATATATTGTGTGTGTATGTATGTATGTATGCGTGTGTATGTGTGTAAAACATCCTCGTTTAAGTTTAGGTAGTCAGTAGTGTATTTTAGCAGTTTTGAGACCAATGTATGCGAAAAGTCAGGTTCCGGATATCCGGGCCTCTTATTTATCTTTGCTAAAAATCCGTAACTCTTGGAGCCATTATGCAAAGACATTGTATTCTGTATACCTGAAACTTGCTCTATACACCTGTGTTCTTGTGCTCTCTGTATCTGCCGTAGTTTCTGTGGAAATAAATATTAGCCATTACTTTGGGGCCGAAAATGCGTAGCCATTGGTGGTGACGATGTGGGTAAATAGTTACGTAGATGAAAACTCGTTTTATCCAAACAGTGTTACTGTTCTCCTTGTACCTGTATTAATTTGTTTGGAAATAAATCGGAGGTATTACTTTTGGAGCGGCAATGTCTGGCATTTGGTTGTAACTTTGTGGAAAATAGTGGTTTGTTGTTGAAAACTTGCTCTATCCAACGGTGTTATTGTGCTCCCTGTATCTATTGCAATTTATTTAGAAATAAATATTAAGCATTGCTTTTGGAGCGAATCTATATACAAATGTTGGTGACGATGTGGAAAAATAGTTTTGTAGATGAAAACCTCATCTGTCCAACATTGTTATTCTCCCCCCCTGTATCTTTCGTAATTTTTTGTGGGAATAAATAGGAGCCATTACGCTAGGATAATCGCTTGTATTTGCACAGACATTCACATACATAGATATATAGATCTGTATCCTTAGAAATACCTACACATTATTACAGGTTCCTCATGTCTGATTGTGTGTGTGTGTGTGTGTATGCGTACGCGCGCACTCTCTCTCTCACACACAGACACACACACACACACACACACACACACACACACACACACACACACACACACACATATATATATATATATATATATATATATGCAGGGTGTCCATAAAGTTCGTGTGCACTTCATAAAATTTATAACTTTATTTATATTTACGATAGAAATAATCTGTAAAAAATGTTATAAAGTTTAATGTACCTAGTTTTAAGTATAGCTAAAATAACTAATGTGATTTCAGGTATTACTGTAAATCACTTGGCAAATGTTTTCCGTGAACTGCAAAATCGTATTACCCTTTGTATTGCTAATGATGGAGGACATGTGGAAACTTAAATAAAATTTCAATAAAACCTTAAAAATATAGATTTACTTCTTTCTAATCCTTTTTACAAATTATTTCTATCACAAATACAAATAAAGTTATAAATTTTTTAAAGTGCACACGAACTTTATGGACACCCTGTATATATATATATATATATATATATATATATATATATATATATATATATATAGTCATCCACAGACATAGTTTCGTTGTATCACAGCTCATATGTGTGGCTAGAAATCTGGGATCGAAACAGGACTGATTTGGCATCAGTCAGAGATTCTACCCCCAAGTTATTGTCACTCGGAAGAGTGGAAGGGAAATTTTAACGTTTTTACTATGCGAAAGACGTCAGTAGCTAGGAGAGCTTGATTCGAGTAGAAGAGCGTTGCATTAGCAGCAGCAGATACTTTATATAAAATCACCCTTTCCTCTCCAAGAGCTCAATCGAATTATTCCGAGAGCTCAATCGAATTATTCCGAGAGCATAAATAGTCATCCACAGAGAGACTATTTTGCCTTACCACAGCTCATCAGTGTAAAGAAGTGATTATACAAAGAATTAATAAGTAATGCTAAAATAATGGCGAAATCACTTCGCTAACAGAATTAATAAGATATTAACTTACTATTAATTCCCTAAATAACCTGTTCTTCATAGTTGAATTTTTGTTAGATGGAATTACTGATTCTGAGCCACCTGGTACTTTCGACAATTTCAAATTGTCATCTTCAGGGCATAGTATTTCCTTTTATAGGTAAACTCCAAGACGAAATAAATGTAGTGTATACCGAAAGATGTTTTTCGAAAAATATTCTATTTATTAGTAGTTATTTCAGAACGTGCAGAGCCGCAACGCCAGAGCTTCTGTTTAAAGGATTCAAGTAGAATTTTGTTCGAATTTAGCAATGTGATAAATCCCTGAATGTTATTATTGTATGTGTTTTCTAGTTGAAGTGTCATGGACCAAAGCACAGTCCAATTGAAACGTCTTAGTAATTTTTAAGGGAATTAATAGTAAATTAATATCTTATTAATTGTGTCAGCGAAGTGATTTCGCGATTAACTACATTAATATTACTTAGTAATTCTTTGTATAATCACTTCTTTATGATATAATATATATACTGCTCTATCTTATATATATATATATATATATATATATATATATATATATATATATATATATATATATATAATCTTATAACTATAAGTAATTATACTCGTCTGGAAAAATATTAGGCGTTTTGGCTTGTAAATGAACAAACTAAACCAATACCCAAGGAAAAATAAGGAATAAAAAAGAAAGAAATAAGAGCATGTAATTGAGGCGAAAACAATCGTCCAGAATCCAAGCTCAGAGTCCAAAGAAAAAAACCTCCAACACGAGTAAAGCAAAAATAACTAAGCAAAGTGCTCAATACACTAAGTAGAGCAAATCTATGAACCTAAAGAGCCAGGCAAACCTACCTAGATTACACCTACGCGGATCGTCACGGTACGCTGGTCAAAAAGGAATATTAGAACAGAATATTCTATATTATATACTATATTCGAATAGTAAATGCTCTGTTTATAATAAACAGTATTAACTACATTTAACGACCTGGACATCGGAGAAATCTCATAGAAAATATGCGTCCTCCGACAGGAATCGAACCCGTATTTTACATGGAACCGTGCTATACGAGTTTAGCTACGAAGGAAGCGTCTCGTACGCAAGGTCGACTTACTACTCCGAGCAGATATGAACGTTCGAGGGAAATCATGGAAAGTTTGTCGTTTAAAAGCAGTAATTCAACTTTGCTAACCAGACGATTCCTTCGTAGCTAAACTGGTAGGCTATATGACGATTTCGTACAGGATACAGGTTCGATTCCTGTCGGAGGACACATATTTTCTATTAAATTTCTCGGACATTCAGGCCGGTAAATGTCGTTAATACTGTTTATTATAACCAGAGCATTTACTTAAATATTTGTATCTATAAAAAATATGTATAAACATAAAAATGTCTTAAAATAATTGTCGGACTATGTCCATTTCCTAATGTGTGACGTCATTTGTTTACATTTGGATGCGCATCGAGCAGATATGAATGTACGTGAGAAAATCATGGAAAAATTGTAATTTTAAAACAGTAAAATTGACCTTGCTAACCGGAACGCTCCTCTGTGACTCGATCGGTTAAGGCACGTCAGGCTATATGACGGTTCTGTATAGGATACAGGTTCGATTCCTGTCGGAGGACGCATATTTTCTATGAAAAATTTCTCGGACATTCAGGTCTGTAAATGTTGTTGATACTGTTTATTATAAACAGAGCATTTACTTAAATATTTGTGTCTATATAAGTAACATATAACAATTACATATATATATATATGGGTGTGTGTAAAACTTGTTTAATTTTTCTTGATGCATCATTAATGAATGACATGACAATAAACCAACTGAGAATAAATACTGAAAATTTTAGAAGAAAAAAAAAAGATGTTGCTGACAACATAGAAATAAAGAAACAAAACAAACAAAAATTTTGCCAATCAAAACATTCTTTCAATTTCGAACAACAAAATATGGTTTTCAGTTTTTTTTCTTCCCAATAAAATGACAACTTAGAGTATGAATCTCTTTATAGCCTGACACAACATTTCTCAGTTCCATCTTTTTCATCATATTAGAGAAATCTTAGAAGTTTTTTTAAATACTTACTCACCTCTTTATTGCTTGTACTTCGTTTTGAAGCCTTAAAATTCTGAAGCGAGTAAAATTATTTCTATTTGAACTTAAAGAAACAAGGACTACTTAAATTAACTGGTCCCCTCGTAAAATATCAGAGAATAATTTTTTTAAAATCATTTTTGTAGATTAGCATTAATTAGACCTTCTACTCACCGAGGCATTTGTTAGAACAGAAAAAAATATTGATTTTTATCATTTTAACAGGGGGGGCACTTCATAATACAAATATAGTATCAAATCGATCCCTGACTTCATAAAAAGTGATCTGCACTCTGTTTTTATTTATAAATGTCAAGTTTGAGACTGTAATTATATCATAGATCATTAGTATGAACTGAGAAGGACATTACTAGTAGTATACATTTATCATTTTAGAAGTGGGGGTCCTCTTCATAATACAAATATAGTGTCAAATCGATCCCTTAAACAGTGATCTGCACTTTATTTTTATTTATAAATGTCAAATTTGAAACTGTATCTATGTCAGTGATGTCTGCGTACTCTTACGAATTAGGAATGTCAACAACATCGATAGTAGGCAGTTAATAATTAGGTATGCACTGTTTGAAACTTGATATTTGTAAATAAAAACAAAGTGCAGATGATTATTTAAGAAGTCAGGGATCGATTTGACACTGTATTTGTATTATGAAGAAGACCCCCACTTTAAAATGATAAAAATAAATCATTTTCGATTCTGACAAATGTCGTAGGTAGACGAAGGTGTATTTCGTATTAACCAACGAAAATTATTGCCCTCACCAAATATATTCCTTGTGTTTGTTTTTTTTTAAAATAAATTATTTAAGGGCTGACCAGTTAATTTAAGTCGTGCTGAAATAAACAATAGTCATCATCACAACTCTTGGCTTTCACTTTTTGTTTAACAGAGAAAAAGGTTATTTTAGGGTAATTAGTCACTGGTGAAAAAAAAAAAAAAGATTTATTTCGAAGAAAATCCTGTTTAGATTTTAAATGGTTTCTAACAACTCAAACTAAATGTATTCTCCGGGTTAAAAAGTTTTTCTCTGTATTTAGTGAGATTCCAAATGAATTATTTATCCTATTCATATTCCGATTATTTTCCTCATCTTTGTTGTTGTTATCACTACGTTTCGGTCGTTGTGTCCTTCAGCCTTACTCAGGTGTATATCGATTGAACTCATAATTTATCTCTGGCATCTCTTTTATCCACTAGGCCATTATCCAACGAGACAATAGTCTAGTGGATAAAACCGTTGGTTTGTGAATTTTGTGACCTAGTGGTTGTGAGCTTAATCTCTAGATTAGACCGTGTGTATTTTCGCTCAGTGGTAACAGGTAAACAATAACAGTACTAAATAAAAATAAGAACTAGAAGATATCCCTAGACATGAGCAGTGAAACGAGAACAGTTTACACGCATAGATTAAATAAAGGGTTCAGAATTCCCTGTAGGTTACCCAGGTTAGGTATAGGTTATATATCTGAGGAAGGCCGGAGGGCACAACGGTAGAAACGTAGTGATAAGAACAGTAAAGATAAGGACATTAGTCCAAATATAAATAATGATAACTCATCCTAGTAATTCAGTCAAAATGAATTCTCTATTATTGTGACATTGGTGAAAGATCAATTGGCTCGTTTGAATGGCACGTGGAGAGAAATTGGTTCGTTTGAATGATGCACTAGAAAAAAGCTTTATTCCGACAAGGAAGACAAATTTTGCAAATATGACGATGAGGAATAACAGTGAAAATTTCTTTCAATGGTGTAAAGTTACAAAAATCGTTTTGTGCGGCATTTCACAACGTGCCCGCAAAGTTAGTCTGTAACGCTGTAAATACGTTGCCTTGTGACATTACATTAACAGAAAATGGATCATCACTTAACGGAAGATTTTAGAATGGGAATTCATCATGTCAGTTAGGGATTCTAAAAAAAAAAATACGAAAAGAAATGTTATATCTACTATATATTCATGGAAAGTTGGTTCACTGTGCCAGACAATTCTTCTAGTCAGAATCCTTCTTGTACATTTATAAATCTACCATTCGTCCGTTCACTGAATATTGCTGCCATATCTGGTCTGGTTCTCCTAATATATATCTTGAGATTCATGACAAAATTCAAAGAAGAGTCTGTTATGTAATCGATCCTGACCTGGCATCTCGACTTCAGTCGCTTCCTCTCCGATATGGCGTAGCTTCCCTATGTCTTTTCTACAAATATTTTCATGACAATTGTTCTGGTGAGCTTTTCCCTTTAGTGCCCCGACTATTCTTATAGTTTCTTTTCCCACCTGTTGAACTCCCTTCCCATTTCTTAATTCCCAGCCTAAATGCAATCGCCATCTTGTATCTTTCTGAACACTGTTCATTTATTGTCCTTTCCCCACTTCTTCTCACTAACGTCTATTTCGCTCAATGTAACACTATGCGTCCTACTGGCATTGTCCCCTTGCTTGGAGTGTAATGATAAAAAAAAATTACTTACATTATTTATATTATTCGGACTGTTATCTTCAGCTAATGTAAGTAATGTAAGTAATCATAATACCTCATCTCAGAGATATAGACTGATAAAAAAAACCTTGTTAAATGCAGAAAAAAATCATTTTGATGTTAATCTAAACAGATGCGATTTTTTCCCGTTACAGCACTTTGGAACGTTACCATAAGGTTGTGGTAATGTTGGAGACCAGCGGTCAGTTTGGGGACAGGAGAACAGTTGATTGCAACATTACAGTATCATCGCCACAACGTCCCATACCCTAAGCAAAATACCACGCATCTGCAACGTTACAAGAAACTTTCGTGTTAACTTGTCTCCCCACTATATATATATATATATATATATATATATATATATATATATATATATATATATATATATATATCTTAAAGCAGGTAGTTTAGATATACTATGTTTGTTTATTTTTCTTTTAAAACTTTCGAATCCACGAATTAATTTCTTGTTAGCTGTAGAAAATTGATTAAGAAATATGCCAAAATTGTCTTTCAAGTAATTTTTATTTTTCGAAGTACTTTTAGTCTTATGTGAGACCATCTTCAGAAGCTTAAATTATCTGTGTCTGTGTATGTGTATGTGTATACGTCTTTCTGTGAATTCAAAACATTTTTACTTTTTGTTTTACAGCGTGATTTATCGTTCTATACTAATTTCAAATTCACGAGATTTTTTCATGCAACGGAGGCAATTTTTGTATTTCTTAATTTATTATTATTATTATATATATATATATATATATATATATATATATATATATATATATATATATATATATATATATGCCTAGCTACCCTAATAGACGGGCATCCCCGGATACGACTGGCTAGATTTGTAACTTGTCGGGTTTGATATATATATATATATATATATAAAAGACATTTTTTATGTTTAACGTTGTTATTTATAGATACAAGTATTTAAGCAAATGCGTCAAAGAACGAATATTTTCTATGAAAATTTCTCGGACATTCAGGCCGGTAAATGTTATTTAATACTGTTTATCATAAACAGAGCATTTGCTTAAATACTTGTATCTATAAATAACAACGTTAAACATAAAAAATGTCTTTAAGAAATAAATTGTCGGACCTTGTCCTTTTCTTAATATATGACGTCATATATATATATATATCAAACCCGACAAGTTACAAATGACATCACTTTGAACGGATTCAAACCGTAATTCCATCATCAATTCAAAAACGACAGAATTTAGTTAAATACATCTTGCTTACCATACTGATAACCTCCGTCCTTGACAATGACTGTGATGATCGAAAGGACTTGAATACAACAAGAAAAAAAGAACTAAATGCCGATGCACAACACCGGAAATTTATACAATAAATATTAGAATAGAAAAACGTTCTCGGTGAAATTAAAACGTTTGAATGAATTCAATTACATTTTATATTATTAGGCAAGAATATTGACTTATTTATTAATTATTTCATTTACTGTTTAATATCATTATTCATTATATATATATATATATATATATATATATATATATATATATATATAGAGAGAGGGAGAGAGAGAGAGAGAGAGTACACAGACTGAGTCAATTTAATGTCTTGTGAGGAACAGTTCTGGCAATTCATACCTTTTTCTGACTTATTTTCGTCATTGATATTCTTGGTTTTGATCATGTCCATAATAGATTTGGATGTGGTTCTGATTATTTTGATGTTGTTAAGATTGGATAAATTGTTTTGGATAGTGAATGTTACAGATTTTAATATTAGTATGTATCTGTTTTTATCTAGTTTATTCATGTTAATAAGGTTTTTTCTTTTGCTTTTTTTAATAATGCTTTTTTTTTTTCTGTGTACTTTTCCCTTAGCATTGGGGATGAAATAATAAGGATGTTGGAGTTTTTTTTACAGTGTTTGCGATGTATATTTCTTCTTTGGGTAAGTACTGGGGGCTGCAGATTCTTAGTGCTCTGAAATAGAATCCTATAATTATTCCCGATTTGATCTTGCTACAATGGTGGAAATAAAAAATAACATGGTTGTTCTTATTAGTAGCTTTACTTTAAACCTCAAACTAAAGTTCGTTATTATTTCTGTGCAGCATGATATCGAGGAAAGGTAAAGTATTGTGAGACTCAAATTTAATGTTATAGTCTATTGTGGGTTCGACGTTATTAAGTTATGACAAAATCGGATAAAATTATATCTTGTGGTGATATTAGTTATGGAATTATCTATGTATCTGAAGCAAGAAGAATTTTATAGTACATTTTTTTTGAATGCACTGCTTTCCAAAAATAGACAAGTCACACGCCACTATGAGGAGATCCCATCGATAAACCAAATTTCTGTCTATAAAAAATTGTGACTTCAATACCAGGCCAGAGCAGTGGTGAACCAAACATTTGGAGAGGTGAGTTAAACTGAGACATCCGGAACTAGAACAATCTACCCGTGTGGACGAAATAAAGGGTTCGGTTCGAAATTCCAATCACCTGAAGAGGGCTGGAGCGTACAACGGCCGAAACGTTGTGAATATGGCAATCAAGATGTGGATAACAGTCCGAATAACGTAAATAATGCAATTAATCATAATACCTCATCTCAGAGATATAGTTCAAAATTCCAATCACCTGAAGAAGGCCGAAGCGTACAACGGTCGAAACGTTGTGAATATAGCAAACAAGATGTAGATAACAGTCCGAATAACGTAAATAATGCAAATAATCATAATACCTCATCTTAGAGATATAGTTCAAAATTCCAATCACCTGAAGAAGACCGGAGCGTACAACGGCCGAAACGTTGTGAATATGACAATGAAGATGAGAATAACAGTCCGAATAATGTAAATAATGCGACCAAACTAGTCATATATTTGATGTCTGTGTTTTTTAAATTTATTTAAAAGATCACCAGAGTTTATATATATATATATATATATATATATATATATATATATGCGAGTAAAATAATTGTACCAAGAAATGGGGTTAAAACTTTGGCTAGTGTGCTGGTTAATTTATGTGGGGTGCTGCCAATTCCTGATAAAATGTGTCTGATTATGTGCGGTTTATGTATTTTTGGTAATTCGTAAAGTGATGGTCGAGTGTTTTCAGATTGTGTTCGACGATTTTTAGCCAGGAATCATCTTCATTTTTTTAATCACTTCTTGGTTTCGTTTTTAAATGTTTCTTTTTCTTTATGACCTTGGGCTCATTCATTTTTCTTTCAGAGATATTATCGTCATTGAGCAGGTGTCTCATTTTTTGTTGATAAATGTGTTTGTCCACAATTATAATTCCACGGCCTCTATCGGAAGGAGATATATGAGGGCTTTTGTTGCTTCAGATTTCTTTCAATGCTTTTATATATCTGCGGGAGAGTTAGGGTTTTTATTTCTTTTCAGCGAACCTGATGAATATTTACGAGTGTTCCTAAAAGTTTAAATTTTGAAAAACCAATAACATTTTTGCTGTTGTATATAAATACTTGCTATATATATATATATATATATATATATATATATATATATATATATAAAATTTACATTGAGCACTGTTTTGAAAAATAAAGAATATCAATAGGAACACAGGATTATATATCTTACTGTTCTTTCTTTCTTTATATATATATATATATATATATATATAGAGAGAGAGAGAGAGAGATAGATATAATAAATAAACTTAAACACTAGTACTCCATGGTCATAATCTATTACATTGGAATCATAATTACGATCCAATTCATCAGACCTACAAATTAAAAAAGCTTTTAGAATTTGTAGGTCTGATGAATTGGATCGTAATTACGATTCCAATGTAATAAATTATAACCATGGAATATTAGTGTTTAAGCCTTTTTATTATATCCTTACTCTGTCCTGGACATTGAGTTCTACCTGGATTCTATCCTCTTGGAATTATTTTTTTACATATATATATATATATATGTATGTATGTCTATTTATATTTTTTTAAGTATATGTATATATATGTATGCGTATATTAACCACTAATATTATCAATATATATATATATATATATATATAGATAGATAGATAGATAGATAGATAGATAGAGAGAGAGAGAGAGAGAGAGAGAGAGAGAGAGAGGACAGAGAGGGAGAGAAAGCGAGAGAGACTCTGTATGTGTGTGGCGGGCATAGGAATCAAAACAAAATCCTTGCATTTGCCTTGGTAAAGTCCCTCGGAGGAAAAAACGCGTCGGTTAAGATATATTTTATTTATGTATTTATTTATATTGTCCTTTTACAGATACACTATATTTGGAATTTTTAAACACACACACACACACACACACATATATATATATATATATATATATATATATATATATATATAGAGAGAGAGAGAGAGAGATGAGGATGAGGGAGGGAAAGACAGAGGTAGATTGAGAGAGAGGCTGGGTGTGGAGACATAAGAATCAACACTGCATAGTTATTGTCAGTCACCATACCTGTTTTGATACGAATGTTCATATTGTCTATATCGATAAACACTTTATCTGCAATAAGGGACACACTTCCCCCAATACATTGTGCGAATTTTAACTATATATTTAGGTTTATGTGTGCATACGTGCAGAGATTCATAGATCGATAGAATCAATACTTGAAAGGTTCACGGACAAACGTGCTGCCTTTTGTAAATACGGACGTCCATATACGACATTATCAGAAAATAAGTGCAATAACTATAGTAAATTTAAAGCCAAATTACCTAAAATTCAATAAAAGCTTTTGGAGAATATTTTCCTAATTTTTTAAGATTACCGGGTCGTTAAAAATTATATAAAAAAACATCCATGTTATATTCGTCAAGTAATTTTTACAGATATGTCAATCGTAGAAAAAATTCGATAAACTTCAGCCTGTCAGTCAAGCTGTCAGCACCTTAAATAAACAAATACCCCCGTGATAAAAAAATCATTTCTGCAATATTTTTAACCAAAAGTAATATTTATTTCAAATCAGATTGATTAAACTTTAAACTAGCTAATATTCCTCAAGTAAAGTTTCAGGAAAAATATATTTTATTTTTAAAAGATTTTTTTTTTTAATAAAGAGAATTACATTGTGATGACAGATGGCTAAAAATGGCGCTAAAATCAGCGAATGATATTGATTTCAAAATGAAAACTACTTCAAGTCAATTTAAATTAATTTTGAAATACAGTAAAGTATTTTGCTTATTAACCCTAGAACACTAAGCATGTGTATATAGTACGCAGCGCAAATTTTTGTATTTTTAATTACAATTTTCAATATCTGATTACCTTCCTAATAATATGTTTTTCAGTTGTTAACTCAAAGTACAAAGTTTGAAGTGCATGCATGTAAAATATTTAAAATAAAGATTTATATTTAATTTTTTTTTTTGATATTTTCTAAATCGGGTATGATATACCCATGGTTAGTAGTGGTGTAACTTTAATTGATGTGTTCTAAGGTTAATATTCTTCCTTAGGTGGCATGCGGGATGCACATTTGGGCGATCATGTCTCTTTTTGAATCATGATTGACTTATACATGTAAGATTCTACTGGACATAAAGTGGGGGATTGGTTTCTTATTGTATCAAGTACTAAAGTGATCACCCAAATTTTACTACATATTAATATTCTTCCTTATGTGTCATGCGTGATGCACACTTGGCCGATCATGTCTCTTTTTGATTCATGATTGACTTCATGCAAGATTCTACTGGACATAAAGTGAGGGATCAGTTTCCTATTGTCATTAAGTACTAAAGTGATCACCCCATCTTTACTACATATTAACCCTAGAAAAATTACTATGGGTATATAGTACCCAGCGCCAATTTTCCTTTTTTTAATTACAATTTTCAGTACCTTATTTTCTTACCTGAATATGTTTTTCAGTTCCTAATAATGTTAACTCAAAGTACAAAGTTTGAAGTCGCTCCATGTAAAATATTTCAAATAAAGATTTATATTTAATATTTTTTTTTGATATCTTCAAAATCGGATATAATATATCCATGGTTAGTAGTGGTGTAACTTTAATTGATGGTTAGTGTTCTAGGGTTAAAAATATTAAATTTATTCTATTAGCTTGAAATTAAAACAAAAAAAAGCTTCAAGTATGTCTTTTCAATATTAAAAATTCATTTTAAACCTTAGGTATCACGTTTTCTGTGGTGATACTTACCCTTAATAAGAAGAAAGATTTTGACGATAAAACTTTGTTTATATTAATTTGGGTGCATTCTTTCATCATGTATGCTCATTTTTTAGCGAATAATTTGAGGGAACAATACAGGAAGTCAAAATGGCTAAAAGTGAAAGAAAAGGGGAAAAAGAGAAAGGGGGAGAAAAGTATAAGGTGTGAGTGTCATGTAAAAAAAAATGCACCCCCCCAAAAAAAACAAAAAAACAAAGAAACGACGATAAGGACAACTAACCACAACATTCTGTACGTACGCACATACACGCAAACGGGAGCATGGTCGTACGCGTGCGAACGTAGACATGAAAGCACACATACACTACCAAAAAGCAACGATGAAAACTGCATATAAAATGATATATCGAAAAACCGTTCAGTTGCAGACAATCCCCTGATGAAATTATCTCCCGGAGGGTTCGTCTACATAACTTTGGAGTCGGGGTAACATCAATATCAATCAGCTAACTGACAAACGTATTTATTCGATATATATATATATATTGAAATGGACAAGATCCGACAACTATTTTAAGACATTTTATATAAACAGTATTAAACATTTACCGGCCTGAATGTCCGAGAAATTTTTATAGAAAATATTCGTCCTCTGACAGGATTCGAACCTGTATCCTATACGGAACCGTCATATAGCCTGACGTGCCTTTAACCGATTGGGCCAGAGAGCGTGTGTTCAGTTAGCAAAGTTGATTTTACTGTCTTTAAACTACAATCTTCAATGATTCTCTCACGTATATCTATATCTGCTCATGGCGTATACAAATGTAAACAAATGACGTCACAAATTATGAAATGGAAGATTGTAGTTTAAAAACAGTAAAATCGACCTTGCTAACTGAACGCTCCTCTGTGGCCGAAATGGTTAAGGTACGTCAAACTATGGCGGTTCCGTATATTTACAGGTTCGATTCCTGTCGGAGGACTAATATTTTCTAACTGAAAATTCTCGAAATTCAGGCCGGTAAATGTTGTTTTTCTGTACTATTTATTATAAACAAACATTTACTTAAATATTTGTTGTCTATAAAAAAAATGTATAAACATAAAATGTCTTTATATATATATATATATATATATATATATATATATAGGGTCTATCAAAAATGACTTTACAGAATTTGAAAACAGGTTCCTCACACCAAAATGGGAACAAAAGTCTATATCAACATATGTTCAAAAGGTCATTGTTGTATCTCAACACAGCAACTCATAACAATTGTTCAAAATGTCTTCCGCTTGTTTCTCGACACGCATGTACCCGTCGAATCATTGACTGGCGGACCCTTTCAAATACGTTGTCAAATAGTTTTGCACCCCCCCACTAATGACATATTGAATAAACATCTCTTCACTATTAATATTTGCTGCATCAACCAATTGTTTAAGGTGGCCCCGCATATAAAAATCGAAAGAATTGAGGGTGGGGGATCGTGCAGGCTATGGACCTCCTCCTTCACTACATATCCATCTTTCATTGTCAGCCAGTGCATTGGGAACAATGTGACTAAAATGTGCTGAAGTCTCATCATGCATGAACCACATACGTGCTCGTATTAACAGGGGAACATCAGTCAATAAAAAACGTAATTTGAAAAAAAAATCTGTCAGTCTACACATATTTCGATTGTTTGCCTATGTATGGGAAAATTGCGCCCTGAAGATGACAATTTGAAATTGTCGAAAGTACTTGGCACGTGTCTTCCATCTAACGACAACTCGATTATGAGGATCTTATAATTCAAGGAATTGAGAGTAAGTTAATGTCTCATTAAGTTCTGTTAGCGAAGTGATTTCGGTATTAATCACATTAACATTGCTATTTAATAATTTGAATAAATTGTTTCATATATATATATATATAAATATATACTCCAGTCGAGTTTATTACATTCTATTTAGGGTTCTATAGCTTTGGATGGCAACTGATCTAGGAGAAAGACAACTCTGAATTCAAAAGCCGCGGGGCCGTTTGGGGACCATGTTCACCAGGTCTTTGTATTCAGCCCTTCAAAAAGTGTGGTTGGTTCTGCACAAAGCCTTCACCACTATAATCAGCTCATATGTGCTGGTGTCTGGGCTGTCGGTTCCTAGGAACTGAGCTGCTTGACCCTCATACGTCGAATACGACGGTAGAGTACACCACACACACACACACACACACACACACACACACACACACATATATATATATATATATGTGTATATTTAGGTAGCAATTTTTCATTGATGCATGTTTCATTAAATAATATAGACAAGTTTGTCTATTTATTTTAAATAAGTTCCTTTCATATTGTCTGATAAACAATGTTTTATCATTGAAAGACCAAAGTCACCATATTGATACATGTTTAAATTCAATCTAAAAGCTTTCGGATTCCATTAAAACATTATCAAAGATGACATTTACATTTCAATATATCAACCATTGTTTCGTCCGTTTGTTTGATATATTGAAATGGAACTTATCTTAAAATAAATAGACAAAAAACTTGTCTATATTATTTAATGAAACATGCATCAATATATATATATATATATATATATATATATATATATATTGTAAGAGTATACATGAGTGTGTGTGCTTCAAGATGTCGGAGGAAGAAATGAAAGAAATATGAATTTTCAAGACGAAGAAGAAGAAGAAGAAGAAGAAGAAGAAGAAGAAGAAGAAGAAAGAAAGAAAAAGAACGAAGAGTCAAATGAAAGAGTGCAGACTATATCTACTGCCTCAACCACCTCTGCTTTTTGAATAAGCACAAACATTATCTACATCCATTCTTTTGCGATCAGTTAAATGAAGTGACTTAAAATATGGCGAAGTCACCATTTTTTAAAATAAATAAACAAACAAATTAAGCGAAATAGCTTCCAGCTTCTAATGGATGATTTCCCAGAATCGCTTCGGCTCCGTGGAGCGAGTAACAATCCGAGTCTGTGAGTCGGCATCTTTAGGAAAGACGAGACGAATGACGAATTCTTACGTCACCACAAACTCATGCTTTTGTGTTACTCTTGTATCCGGAAGACGCTAACACATTCATTAGGCAGACGACAAAATAGGAAACATTAATAACAGTTTCAATAAAATTAAAAAAAAATGTTTTCAGGGCTAAATAAAAATAAAGGAAGAAATAATACCGCAGAAAATTTCTATTCTAAAAATATTCGCAAACAGTTTGAAAATACGAAAAATGTTTTAATGATATAATTGGATGGGAAATTGATGCCAAGTAGCGTTTTATCTGACAGACGAGAAATTTGAAGGGTAGAGAAAAACTACAGGAGAAAGAAATAATGTTTCTCCCTCCCCGCTCCATAAAGAAAACAAATATAAAAACAAACAAATAAAAACGAAGAAAGAATTCGAAGATGCTAAAAAAGATCTTTTAGTATTAAAGGAATAAAAAAAATGTATCCTAAGAATTGCGTAAATAATACAAGGAAGAAGAAGAAGAAGAAGAAGAAGAAGAAGGGGGTAGAGAAGAAGAATTATGGGGTAAAGAAGAAGAAGTGTTAAACGATAGAGAAGAAGAAGAAGAAGAAGAAGAAGAAGAAGAAGGGGTAAAGAAGAAGAAAAAGAAATAAGGGATAGAGAAGAAGAAGAAGAAAAAGAAGAAGAAGAAGAAGAAAAAAAGAGATAAGGGATAATAGAGAAGAAGAAGAAGAAGAAGAAGAAGAAGAAGAAGAAGAAGAAGAAGAAGAAGAAGAAGAAGGAAATGATAGAGAAGTATAAAAGATAAGGGGTAAAGAAGAAGAAGCAGAAGAAGAGATCGGGGTAAAGGAGAAATAGGAAGAAGATGTGTTAAACGATAAAGAAGAAGAAGAAGAAAAAGAAGAAATTGCAAAGGAGGGGAATTGTAAAGAAGAAAAAGAATATGAAGAAACTGAAAGAAATTTAAGGATGAGTTGAAATGAAAAATTATCTGACGAAGAAGAGAACGAAAGAAAAAATATTTGCAGAAGAAGTGTTGAAAGATTTTGAAAGTGTTGAAAAGAAAAAAGAAAAGGAAAAGCAAATATTATTTTTTTCAAAAAAAGAGGGAAATTCTCTTCTCAAAATAAAAAAAATTAAATCATGGTAATTATGACATTTTTAGAAAAAATGCTAAAAATATAAGTAGGAGAAAGAAATATTAAAGAACGAAAAAGGATTAGGAAAAGAATCATATGGAATTAAATGAATGATTTTTAAAGGTGATTGAATAACAAAAAAAAGAAAAAAAAGAAATAGAATGAGAAGAAAAAAAACCCGGAAGTAGCAAAGAAATAAAATGAAGGAAAAGAAAAAGAAGACGATTCAAAAGAGAAGTGAAAGAAAAATGAAATGAAGAATAGGAAGAAAAGAAGAAAAAAAATAAAGAAGAAAAGAGAAGGAAAGAAAAACAATAAGGAACAAAAGAAAATATATGAAAAGGATAAAGAAAAAAAAATCAAAAATGAAAGCGAACGTAGTTTTAAAAGATAATTAATTATTATAAGAACGAGCAAAAATAAGAAAAATAAAAGATCGTGGCAAGTATCAAATAGGAATAAAAGAATAATTTTAGAAGGAAGTGATTTGAATAACAAAAAAGGACTAGAACGAGAATAAGGCGAAGAAGAATGAAAAACGAGAAGAAGCCAATGAAAGAAAAAGAAGGTTAGAAGTAGAGGCGGATAGAAGAAAAAACGACGAGATGATGAAGAGGAAAAGAAAAGGAAAAAAAGATGAAATGAAGAGGTGAAAAGAAAATAGAATAAAAAAAAAAAAGGAAGATTATAAAGGGAAAACGAAGAAAAAAGAATAAAAGAAGAAGGGAAAGGAAAGAAAGATGAAGAAAAAGGGGATAAATGTGAAAGAAGAAAAAGTGATGAAGAAGAAAGGAGAAAACGAAGAAGCAGGCGAAAAAAGAAATGAAGAAAAAGAAGAGGGGGAATAAGAGCAAAGGAAAAAAAGAAGGAAAAGGGAATAGAATAAAAAATAAAGTTAAAAAAATGGATAAGAAAAAAAGAAAATGATACAAAAAGTGAAGAGGAAAAAAGAAAACAGGAAAGATTACAGAAAAGTAGAAAATGAAAAAGAAAAAGAAAATATGAGAAGAAAGAAAGAAAGAAAGAAAGAAAGAAAGAAAGAAAGAAAGAAAGAAAGAAAGAAAGAAAGAAAGAATTGGAAAAGAAAAGCAAATGGAAAAATAAAAGGACGGAAGGCAACAGAAAGAAAGAAAGAAAGAAAGAAAGAAAGAAAGAAAGAAAGAAAGAAAGAAAGATCACGGACAGACAGATATATAGATTAAGAAAGAAAGAAAGAAAGAAAGAAAGAAAGAAAGAAAGAAAGAAAAGAAAGAAAGAAAGATCACGGACAGACAAATATATAGATTAAGAAAGAAAAGAAAGAAAAAGAAAGAAAAGAAAGAAAAAAAAAAAGAAAAGAAAGAAAAAAGATCACGGACAGACAAATATATATTATTAAGAAAAAGAAAAGAAAGAAAAGAAAAGAAAAGAAAGAAAGAAAGAAAGAAAGATCACGGACAGACAGATAAATAGATTAAGAAAGAAAGAAAGAAAGAAAGAAAGAAAGAAAGAAAGAAAGAAAGAAAAATATTAACAGTTGAAAAAGGTCAAAATTAAAATTCTGGTGGATAAAAATGATAGCAACGATAACTATAAAAAATAGAATGAGAGAAAAAGAGAAAAAAAGAGAAGAAAGAGAAAGAAAAACATATTCTTTCTTTTTTTGTCTTTCTGATTTTTCTTTGAAAATAAAATAAACGAAAAACCAGTTTTATTCCCGGCATTGCTCCCAGCGACCAATGACCCACATTCGTCTCTACATTGCCCCCCTCCTCCACCCGTATGCAACTCTTTCCACCACCCAAAACAAATAAACTGGGTTCAACCTTGCCCCGATACGAATTCTGACGTATCTATAATTTTTTGTTTTGTTTTCAAAGGTGGGCCGACTCATGCGCTTGGCACAGACACAAGGTTGGCTAGCAATCTGGCGGGGAGGGTTGTGATGAAAATGTCTGTCATGATCCGTCAAAGTTGTCCCATTTTTTTTCAGGCCCTTTTTCCCCCTCAGCTTCCAGTATGGCCGTCATTTCTACCTTCAAAGGCAGTTGTCTTATGACACCCAAAGAATTATTTTATTCATTAATGACGGCTTTCATTTCGAGACGAAAAATTTCAAAGGAAACCGATCATTGCTTCATTTCTTTCTTTCTTTCTTTCTTTCTTGAAACCTTTCTCCAGTGTTTCTTTCGTTTGTTCTCTTTCTTTCTTTCTTTCTTTTGCCTTCCTTTTATTTTTAAATTTGCTTTTCTTTCTTTCTTTCTTTCTTTCTTTCTTTCTTTCTTTCTTTCTTTCTTTCTTTCCAGATAGCTTTTATATGTAAATAAAAGGTATTATATAACAACAATAGTTACCTAATCACTACGAAATCGAGGGAAAGCATAATGGTGGAAACAAGATACAGTTGATTATCATAATCCTGCTCGTTCCTTCAGTTAGCGTGTACATTATGCCTTACCAATACCTAAAAAATAATGGTCTATTCCGCTTTGATCGATAGGAAAGGCAGAAGAGACGTCCCATAGACATTGTTTCATTTCAGTGAGAAAAAGGAAGAAAGAGTAAACTATAACCCAGTCGTGTTTAACGTTTACTTCAGTGAAATGAAAAATGTTCACAATTGCAAATATTTTTATTTGTACCCTCTTACTTCTTTAAATAACGAATTGCGCTCACACTTACGCTTGTTATTATATTTTGTTAAATATCTGTCTATATCTCTGAGATGAGGTATTATGATTACTTACATTATTTACATTATTCGGACTGTTATCTTCAATCTTCATTGCCATATTCACAACGTTTCGGCCTCTATATCTCTGAGATGAAATATAATGATTACTTACATTATTTTATTTTGTTTTACGGCATATCAACTTCAATGGGTTATTTAATGCCTATAACATTTTTAGAATAGATTCGTATGAATAGAATATGTATTCTTTGGGTTACATTGGTTTGGTTTATTTTGTTTTCGGCATATCAACTTCAATGGGTTACTTAATGCCTACAACATTTTTTAGATAGATTCGTATGAATAGAATATGTATTCTTTGCTTTAGAATGGTTTGGTTTATTTTTTTCAGTTTAACCTCAATGTTTATTTTATTTTTTTAGGATAGATTCGTATGAATAGAATATGTATTCTTTGCTTTAGATTGGTTTGGTTTATTTTTTTTTTACAATGGGTTTATTTAATGCCGACAACATTTTTAGGATAGATTCGTATGAATAGAATATGTATTCTTTGGTTTAGATTGGTTTGGTTTATTTTGTTTTAGGGCATATCAACCTCAATGGGTTATTTAATGCTGACAACATTTTTTATTGCTAGTAATATTTTGTTTTGTCAAAAGATGTGTTTCTGGTAATATTTTTATTTCAAAATTGGATTACTGGTAATAATTTTTTTCAAAAAAGTATTGCTGGTAATAGTTAACTATTTGCCCATAGCTGGTGGTTACCACCCCGGGCCAGGGTGGACCTGGGAACACTAGCAATTAAGAGGTGGTTCCACGCTCCTCAAAACCTCCTTGCTGCTGGACGTAGTTTATCGTCTTATCCAGGACGCGGATGGAGTATTACTTGCATTATTTACATTAGTCGAATTGTTATCCTCATCTCCATTGCTATATTCACCACTTTTTGGCCGTTGTACGCCCCGGCCTTCTTCAGGAAACTGGAAATTTGAACTATATATCTATGATAAAATATTATGATTACTTGCATTATTTAAATCATTCGGACTCTCCAGCCTCCTTCAGGTGATTTGAATTTCGAACTATATTGCATGATGTATATGTTACTCGGACTGTTATCCTCATCTCTATTGGCATATTCACAACGTTTCGGTCGTTGTACGCTCCGGTCTTCTTCAGGTGATTGGAATTTCGAAATATATCTCTGAGACGAGGTATTATGATTACTTGCATTAATTACATTACTCAGACTATTAACTTCATCTTCATTGCCATATTCACAACGTTTCGATCGTTGTATACTCCAGCCTTCAATATCTGTCTATATCACTGAGATTAGGTACTAAGATTACTTGCATTATTTACATTACTTGGACTGTTATCCTCATCTTCATTGCTATATTCATAACATTTCGGCCGTTGTATGTTCTGGCTATCTTAAGGTGATTAGAATTTTGAACTATATCTTTGAGATGAGGTATTATGATTACTTGCATTATTTCCATTATTCGGACTGTTATCCTCATCTGCATTGCCATATTCACAACGTTTCGGCCGTTGTACACTCTGGCCTTCTTCGGGTGATTGGAATTTCGAACCGAACCCTTTATTTCGTCCACTAGGGTAGATTGTTCTAGTTCCACGTGTCATGCCTCTTCCGAATGTCGTAGATATTTCCCTTCAACTCAACACTCCAAGTTTTGGTTCACCACTGCTGTAGCCTGGAATTGAACTCACAACTCTTTGGGTCTAGTCACTGGATCTAACCAACGTCTTTATAGACGCAAAGAGTTGTGAGTTCAATAACAAGCTTAGATGTGCGGGTGGTGTAATGGATAATGGCTTGGAATTGTTAATGGGAGAGCCAAGTTCCAATTCACGTTTGTGTCCGTTATATTCACGCAAGTACAAATATCCTTGGGAAAGTTATGAAGCCACATCTTCTCCTCCCAATTATGGGTTAATTAGTAATTTAACTTTTTGATTTATTTACTTATTTTGGAATATAAATGTATAGAAACTATCTTGACCACAAAAATGGGGATCAGTTTATATAATGAAATATAGAATTGATCCCCCATTTTATATACATATTATAATTTCTTATTTGTTTATCAAATTGTGATTAGGCATGAATCGACCTCTTTCCCCGCTAACTATGGGTTAATTAGTAAGAATTTTATCACTCAAACATTATCTAAAAAATGGAAAATCCTTACAATCTAAAAATATTTTCTTTCTTTAAATAACCTACAAAAGATTGACAAACCGTAAAAAACGAATCAGTCAATCAATCAAATACTGATTAGCTACACAGGCATGGCTTTTAGACTTATTTACATTTTCTGGAATATAAATATCTAGAATCTACCTTGGCCACAAAGTGCGGGATCAGTTTATATATTAATTGTAATATAGAATTAATCCCTCGCTTTATATCAATATTATAATTTCTTGTTTTTTTGTCAAATTCTGATTAGGTATGAATCCACCTCTTCTCCCCCCAAGCTATGGGTTGATTAGTAAAACTTGTATCACGAAACCATTATAATCCGAAAAAAATTTCTTGGAACCTAAAAATATTTCCTGGCTTTAAATAACCTGCAAAAGGTTGATAAACCATAGAAAACGAATCAATGGATCAATAATTTTTGAAAAACTTCATCAGCGGAAATTCAGACGAAATCTGAATTAAGTAAATTAAGAAAAATGCCAATAATTTAAGTAATAAACGGCTCTAGGGATTTCATATCATATGATTAATCACATTCGACACATGTTCAAATCGAGATTAGTCAAAAGCCGAAGTTAATGATCTTATATAAAATATCAAAATGTTGCCAATCATGGATAAAGGTGTTCGCAATAAAACGCTTTTAAACAGCGATTATTAGAATTGGAATAAAATCTAAACACATGATGAAAATGAATTTATACAGTTTATCCTTTTTTAGAATTTATACCAAAAATATTAAACACTATTATTTATTTTAATAATTTTATATTTACAACATAATAAAACTAAAAACTAATACTATTAAAACTAATGCAATGCAATATTTATCATTCACCAATTTATAAAAAAATGGTCGAACAATTTTTTATTCATAAATTTATAAACATTTACTAAATTATTAAAATATGTGAATTTACTTTAAGGAAATGCTTATTATTTATGATTTTATAAAGTTTGAATCAATTCGCAATTAACTAATGTTTTGTCAACCATTCCAATAAATAATTTAATAAATAAATAGTTTAAAATAACAATTTAAATAAATAAATAGTTTAAATGAACAATCTCATAAATAGTGTTTATCATTTTTGTTGTCAGTTCTCAAAAATAAAGTATAAATGTATAAATTCGATTTCATATGTTTATATTTTATTACAATTCTAATCATCGCTTTTTTTGATATGCCATAAGTCACTCAAATCAACAATTCTTTCTATTAAATTAAAAATGACATGATTGCTTTTCTTTTCATCGTTACTATTTTGACTTTTCTGTTTACCATCTTTTCAAATCATTGGGGATTTTTTTCAACGTTGTTAATCTTTCTTTCTTTTTTTTTTTTTAAAATGATAGCTTTCTTTTTCTTTTCACCTTTATCATTGTTTCTTTCTTTTTTTTACTTCAACTTTTCAATATCTCTCTTTTTCTTTTCGGCGTAATTATTTTTTATTTCTTTCTTTCTTTCTTTCTTTCTTTCTTTCTTTCTTTCTTTCTTTCTTTCTTTTTTTTCTTTCTCATTTACTATTCTTTGTTTTTTCTTTTGTTTTTTTTTCACCGTTACTATTTGTTTTTCTTTCCTTCGTTTTTTCCTTCAAATTTTAATACATTTCATTTGCCTTCCTTCCTTCCTTCCTTCCTTCCTTCCTTCCTTCCTTCCGTCTTTCTTTCTTTTTATAAAAAGATGGCTTTCTTTTTCTTTTCACCGTTACTATTTTTTCTTTTGTTTTTTCTTTCAACTTGTCAATACCTTTCTTTTTCTTTCCAGTGTAAATTTTCTTTCTTTCTTTCTTTCTTTCTTTCTTTCTTTCTTTCTTTCTTTCTTTCTTTCTTTCTTTCTTTCTTTCTTAAATGCTATCTTTCTTTTTCTTTTCACCTTTACTATTTGTTTTTCTTTCTTGTTTTTCCTTCAACTTTTCAATATATTTCTTTCTTTCTTTCTTTCTTTCTTTGTTTCTTTCTTTCTTAAAATGCTATCTATCTTTTCTTTTTCACCTTTATTATCTTTGTTTTTCTTTCTTTTTTCCTTCAACTTTCCAATATCTTTCTTTATTTTCAACGTCACTGCTTTTTTTTAACTTCCTATAACAACTTTCTTTCTTTCTTTCTCCTTTTTCTTCTTTTTCTTTCTTCATTTATTTTTTCCAACAAGACTAACTTCTTCACAGTGACAATTAATATGGCTGCTTGTCAAAACTTTAATCTATGATTTATTTATTTATTTTCCCTTCCCTCTGTCTTTTGTTGACCACAACAAACGCACACACACACACACACGCGCACACACACGCGCACACACACAGGAACACACAGAGGAACACACACACGCGCACACACACGCACGCACACACACATACACAAACACACACGCGCGCACACACGCGCACGCGCACACACGCGCACGCGCACACACACACAGAGGCACACATTCAGTACGTGATTTCTTTCTCGATTTACACATTTGCTTCCATAGCAGTTACACACACTACGAAAATACATCGCCACTTTTGTTCTGAGATATTTTCGGTATAACTGTCCGCCAGACGGAATTGAAATTCCCGAAGACACGTTTCCAAGTCGACATTGAAAAGAAAATGTTTTGAGAAATAATTCGAGATTATCCTCTTCTTCTTTTATGATCCCTGCCTCTGTTGTTTCTGTGGGTATCTACCACATGTCCCGTACTCATCAGCTTGGAATAGGAATTTCTCATGTTTTTGGTATGTAGTGAGGCACGAACTCCATTAACACATCGCCCCCATCTCAGCACTTGGACTACAGGCTGCCGCATTTCGTGACGGGATGGTAGCTGACCAATGCTCATGCTGTGTCAGGTGTTGTATCATTCCGAGCCATTCTTGTCACTCTGAAATAAAAACAGTAATCAGTAATAAAATTCTCTCACTTTAAGTATCTAAATATATTTTGGTTCATGCAAATGTGGGGATATTAAAAAAAGTGTAGTGTTCCTGACTTACGGGAAGTAGTATGCACTCAACTGCCTAATGGGTAATAGATGTATCTATTTACAGTTTTTGGGACTTCATATGTAAATGAGTTACTTCATCTCCTTGTACTGAAGAGGTTTTATCCCCTTATTTACCCTGGTATTTCTTCTGGGGGCTTTTGTCTCTTCACTATCTTCTCCCCTCTCCTTAAGAGATTGTCTAGATATGGGAGATTGTGATCTTTTTCTTTTATCATAGGAGTGTTCCTCCAACAACTGTTTATCTTCAGAGTCTATATCACTGTCGATTTCATTGTCATGTTTGCCTTGCCCTGACATGACACTTTCGCTTTCATTACTTTCAGGCTCACTATACATTTCTTCATCGCTATCATGTTGCAATCTAACTTGGTCTCTGATATAATGGAATATGCATACACCTGTGTTCTCCCTCACTGGAATATGATTGGCTGGTGTCCGTCATAAATACAGACGGACGTGTAGGTACAACAGAGTCAGAGCCTTAGTCTTAGAGCTAAGTCTATAACGACGCCCATTGGACTACGCCATTGATCTACGCTTCTTACCTGCGACTACAACACGTATCAGTCGATTACTGCTACCGTATTCTACTTGGTTATAGTAGCCAAAACCACTTAGCTACTTCGTTCAAATAGATCCCTTTCTGGGACATATCAATATATATATATATATATATATATATATATATATATATATATATATATATATGAATATAATGGAATATGCATACACCTGTTTTCCCCTTACTGGAATATGATTGGCTGGTGTCCGTCATAAATACCGACGGACGTGTGGGTGAGTCAAAACTGCCTTAGTCTGAGAGCTAAGTCTATAACGACGCCCATTGGACTACGCCATTGATCTACACTTCTTACCTGCGACTACGACGCGTACCAGTCGATTACTGTTACCGTATTCTACTTGGTTATAGTAGTCAAAACCACTTAGCTACTTCGTTCAAATATATCCCTTTCCGGGACATATCAGTCCCCATGTGCTAATATCCCATTTCTATTCTTTTCTATTATCATAGTGTTCTGTCCACTTTGCATTATGAATCTTGTCTCTTGTAGATTAGATTCACTATTCTTGTAGTAAAAAGGTTTTATCCCCTTATTTTCTTTGGTATTTTTTCTGGGAGCTTTTGTCTCCTCACTATCTTCGTCTTTCTCCATAAGACATTGTCTAGATATGGAAGATCTCAACCTCCTTCTATTTTCATATGACTGTTCCTCCAATGTTTGTCCTTATTCACTTTCAGAGTCTTTATTACTTTCAATTTTACTGTCTAGTTTATTTTGCCTTCACATGACACTTTTGCCTTCATTAATTTTAAGCTAACTATACATTTCTTCATTGCTATCATGTTGCAATCTAACTTGGTCTCCATATGTTAATATTCCATTTCCATTATTTTTATTATCATAGTGTTCTGCCCACTTTGCATTATAGATCTTGCCTCTTGTAGATTAGATTCACTATTCTTTTTATACAATACTTCTTCATTGGCATCATAGGACATGGTCAATGGGGCTCTAATTTGTCTAACCACGAGAACGGATGGGCTTTTTAATCTTTCAGTATGTGGTATTGTCCTGTAGCTTTGCAATCTAGGAAGAAATGTTCCTTTTCTTTCCGTTGTGCACATATTTTTAATCCAGTTTTTTATAGTTTGCACCGTCCTTTCTGCTAATACGTTTGATTGCGAATGGTACGGTGGTGTTTTATTTGGTTTGCATCCAATTTTGTTCAACCATTGGCATAGTTCCTCGTCACAGAACTCTGGGGCATTGTTAGATACTAGCGTTTTCGGAATTCCATTTTTTGAAAATATGAGCATTAAGGCTTGTTTCACGGTCGGAATCGTTTTGTTAGGATACTTGTATTACTTCTGGTTACCAGTATTAGTAATAACCCCCCTCCATTAACATGGACATGATCCATGTGTACTCTGTCCCAAGGTTGGGACTCTTTAGGTCATATATGTGTTTTGCCTGTCTGAATTTTTCTTTCCTTGCATATTTTACAACTTTTTATGTATTCTAGATCTGTAGAATAGCCTGGCCACCATGGCTCTCGCCTTAATCTCCTTTGTGTAGATGTTATTCTGCAATGAGCATCGTCATGTATGCTTTTTATATTTTTGCTCCTTTGCGTTGCTGGTGGAACCACTACATTTCCATTACAAATTACAACCTTTTCTACGGTAAACTTGTGTTTAACCTCTTCAAAACGCCTTTCTGTTCGTGAGCAATTATTCCACATTATTTTTAACCTCAATAATATACTTTTCAATATGGGATCGCGTTTCGAATCCTCAGCTAACTTGTCTACCGAGAAAATATCAGTTGCGACCCAGTGTAAGAAAGTATCTTCGAATGTTTCCTTCTCTTTCTCACTTTCAGAAGTAATGAACCTCTATCCCAACAAAGCGTCTACATGTGGAATGGTATTGTCTTTCACGTAACTCAATATCAAAGTTAAACGCAATTAGCATTAAGGCCTATCTTAGAATTCTGGAGGACGTTACCATAGGAAGTTTATTTCTGGGACTAAATATGAATTCTAAAGGTCTATGATCGGACCTTAGTAGGAATTTTTTTCAATGAAAAAAAAAAAAACCCAAAAAAACTGACTCGCTCTATTTTTGTCACCCATATTATGGACAATTCTTCTTTCTCCCTAGTTGAATAGTTCGATTCTGCTTTTGACAAATTTCTCGACAGATACATAATAGGATGACTATCATGAGCTAATATTCCGGAAATTGTGTGTTCACTTGCGTCAGTTTTAAGTATTATTTCCTTTCTAGGGTCGAATATTTTTTTACTAGTAGAGTCTTTGAAATAGTAGTTATAAGGAAAAAAGGTTTAAGCAATTTTCAGTAGGACTGCCTCTTTCTTGTCCCAAGTCTCCTGTCTTCTGTGACAATATTTAAGATTCAATCTTATATAGAAGGATTGGTATTACATAACAGTTCAGTATTTATTTTTTTGTTTCTAATGTAATTTTGTTAAATAATAGTTTAACAGACTATTATTTTTTTCGAGGAAATGTATTTCTGCTCGGACTTCCTGAGGTTGACCTTTGAGGTCAGATGGAAGAGAAAGCAAGTCTATTTTGATTGGTTGAACAAGCGTGAGAACGATGGATAAAGGTTTTTCAGTGAGTTGTTTCTTAACCGTCAAACAATAGAGACGTGTTTTCTTTCGTGTCTGAAACGGCTCCCCAGTGGAGGGGGAATGATCCCACTAGGTAGTTAGACATGTAACACTGACGTGATTAAAAAAATTTAAAAGTTTAAAATTATTACTGTGTTGATGTCTTCCATCCCTGGATCCCAAAACATTTCGCCACTCGTTCGGGATGAAGACAAAAGAAAGAGAATACAACAATTTTCTTGTTTCTTAATACCTTGTTTAGTTTTTGGAAGGCATTTTTCACTATTCCAATGAGATTTCTGTAAAACATTTTAAAATAATTTCCAGCTTCTCATGAGATGAGAAACGAGAATAACACGAGAAGTCGATACTGACTAAATCATCGTCGGGCACGATGGTATTAGCATCGCAGACCATTCCTTCTGAAGTAAACTGATGCTCTCAATTCGTGGCCTTGTACCTTGCTATGCAAAGTTTAGTATACACAGCTAAGTAGTTCATATATTTTGGGTCACGTTGTCACCGACATTTTTCAGATGAATGTTTTTTTTTATGTCCCAGATGGTAAATACGTAAATGACAGTGAAAAGAAAAAGGTGTGAAGTTTTGATTTCATTATCACCGAAAAATATTTATTCTCTTTTTGTATTTATTACCCAAAATATTTATTCTACTTTTTCGTTACATTTATTTTTTCTGGTAAAGATCCTTTTTCGTCCGCGTGTGAAAGTTGGTTGTTATTGTATACAGATCTCTTCAAGTTTCCATCTCGCTCTTGGTCGGTTTTATCCTTTTATTGGCCTTTCTCGAGTATCAGCTGTCTTCCATAACTTGCACGAAGGGTAAGTGAAATTATTATTATTATTATTATTTCCTTTGATTTCTGGTGTATATTCATTTCTTTCAGGGTCCCAACCAGAGACCTAAAGTCAGAAATGCCATCATGACATTTTTCACAGAGCAGTTTTGAAAATATTATTATTATTATTATTATTATTATCATTTCCTTTGATATCTGCTGTATACAAATTTCTTCCCGGGTCCCAAACAAAGACCTAAGGCCAGAAATGGCTTTATGACATTTTCCACTGATCATTTAAAAAAATCATACATATATTTATATATATATTATGTAGATAAAGCTCTTCACCATGTGTGAGCTATACTTTTCAGTACAATTTTTGCATTTCTTTAAGGATTTGGCTACCAGGAATCCTTTCAATGAGTCTATCGGAAACTTTTCCAATAATAATAATAATAATTATTATTATTTCCTTTGATTTCTGGTGTATACTTTTTTCTTTCCGGATCCTGACCAGAGACCTAAGGTCAAAAATGGCTTTATGATATTTTCCACTGAGCAGTTTTGAAAAAAAAATTAGACATTTTACATGGATAAAGCCCTTTGTAAGGTGTGAGCTGTACTTCTGAGAAAAAATTGTTTGTATTTCTTTAAGGCATGGGCTTCCAGGAATCCCTTCAATGACTCTATTGGAATCATTTCCAATCAACCCAAGAGCTCCAACTACAACAGGAGTTGTTAATGTGCTCATGCGCCACATTTCTGAGATTTTGATTTCATGGTCGTAGTATTTTTATAGTTTATTATTATTATTATTTTATTATTTTATATTCTCTCTGACTGGTGGATGATTTTTGCTTGTAAAGATCTTTTTCGTCTTAGTGTGAAAGTTGCTTGTTATTGTATAACTGATCTCTTCAGGTTTACATCTCGCTTTTGGTTGGTTGGTTTTATCCTGGCACCCATTGTCGGGTGTCAGCTGTCTTCCATAACTTGCATGAAGGCTAAATGAAATTATTATTATTAATTTCATTTTATTCAATTTTTGGTGTATACTTATTTCTTTCTGGGTCCTGGCCAGAGACCTAAGGTCAGAAATGGCATTGTGACATTTTTCATAGAGCATTTTTTGAGGAAAAAAAGAAAAAAAAGAAAAAAAAAAAGCGAAACAAACACCTAAGATCAAACACATTTTAGATAAAGTCCTTTGTATTTTTGAGTACTATTTTTTGTATTTCTTTAAGGCATGGTCTACCAGGAATCCCTTCAATGAGTCTATTGGAATCTTTTCCAGTCAATCCGAGGGCTCCAACTACAACTGGAATTATTGATGTCCTCATGTGCCACATTTTGGATATTTCCACTTTAAGATCCTTGTATTTTGACAGTTTTTTTGAAGATCTTCAAAGATACATTGCAATCTGCGAGGAACTGCCATGTCAAGAAGAAGGCACATTTTGTCTTTGTGGTCTCTAATCACGATGTCTGGGAGATTAGCTTGGATTGTTCTGTCCGTGTGCATTGTAAAGTCCCATAAAATTGTTTTATCGTCACAACGTTTCAAGCCTTCTTCTGGTGTCTGTCGATCTGAATAAACCTCAAGGAATTTCGAACTCAGCCCTTTATTCAATCTACAGAGGTATATTGTTCGCATTCTATTGTCTAGTTTTTGGCATGTCTCGTCTAGTTCTTCATGTGTTTTTTGTATGTGTGTGCCCGGAATGGGGGTGTTTGTGTCTGTATGTGTTAACTCCACACTAATACCCATGGAAAAGGCATGAATCAGTATCTGCTCCCCACGAACCCCCAGCTATGGGTTAAACAGAAAGACAAACTGGGTTCTCACCCTAGGCTTGGTTTACAGCCAGTCTTAAAGAAAGATAAGTTTGAAATCCCAATTCGAGGGGAAGGCAATGCGTAAACATTTCCCCCTCCCCCAGGAACACCAAAAACAACTGACAGGTTACAGATATTAAAGCAAAAGCTGTGGAGACCTCTAATCGCTTGCGTCCTTAAGCTTTGATTGTTCTGTCCGTATGTGTATTGTAAAGTCCCATAACTGTAACCAGGACATTTTCCACCGAGCAGTTTTGAGGAAAAAAAAAGAAACAAAACAAAAAAACAAACACCAAAGACCCAGAATATTTTGCATAGATAAAGTCCTTTGTAAGGTGTCGGCTGTACTTGTGAGTACTATTTTTGGGATTTCTTTAAGACATGCGCTACCAGGAATACGTTCAATAAGACTGTTGGAATCATTTTCGATCAATCCGAGGGACTTTAACTACAACTGGAATTGTTGATAACCTCATGTGCAACATTTATATATATATATTTAAGATTTTCTGTGTGTAACAATTGAGGAGCAGTGTGGAAAATTTTGACATGAGACGGACAGAATTCATGACCCCATTCACGTCTAAACACATAAGCTACCGCGCTGACATTCTACAAATAAACCCCCTTCTTTCCCTCTCTCTGCGATCAAAACGAAAGGAGTGATGGAAAGTAGTTACGAAAAAAGACACACAAGTGCAAAGAAAGAGGGAGGGGGAGAGAGATAGATAGATAGATAGATAGATAGATAGAGAGAGAGAGAGAGAGAGAGAGAGAGAGAGAGGGGGAAATAGAAATGATAGAGAAAAGAAATAAACAGTCAGATAAATGTTGGCCGCATTTATGTTTCAATTCAGTTTGAATTAAACTTCACATAAAGTTATGTTTCTTTGAGGTGTCTTGGATTGTGGGATCGACTATTACTAGCGATGATGTTCTAATTTCTTAGGGAATTTCACTCTCAAGAACACCCAAGTTGTGTTACAAAAGCGCGCGTACTAAAGCTATGCATGCGCACACACAATTAGGATAAAATACGGATATCTTTCCTTAGGTGTTTATAAATTGTAGACTATTCAATTATTTGCGTTAACAACGAACTATTTTAAATTACAAAATTGTAATTGGATTAAACAAAAATTACTTACAATATAATACATATTGCTTATAATACATTGTTTCTTGCTGTCTATTTTGACGGCACTGGTATGCTTGTATTTAAATATGTAAGGAGGGCCAACATAACAAAAATCAAGAAATCAGTAATGCTTAAAAATAAAGTATCTTTAACTTTATACAACCAATACTTTTAGAATATAATTTTTCTTTTATATGCTTTTCTAAAAGTAGAATTCATAATTTTAATTTTTTTACAACATTAGGAAAATATAAAAAAGAAATTAATTAAAAACAAGTTAAAGGAGACATTTGAGTTTAAATTCATTGTTTTTTTTTTTTTTGCTTATTTTCTTATGTGTTGGATGTCATAAGATATTTAATTGCACTCAATAGGTTTTATTTTGAATTATTCTGATTTTAAAATTTATTAAATTGAACAAAGTTCTGCAACAAAAAAATATTTAAAAAATTGATAAAGATTTCTTGTTAGCTGAGTGCAGTTACTGAATTATGGCATTATTTCATTTTTGAACTTCCATATAAAAAAATAATTTAACAGTTGCAATTTTTTTTTTAAAATACCTTTAAAAAATATCCACATTTAAAAATAGCATTAAACATTACAGTTTTTGATTTTTTGAATATTTCTTTATTTAATAAAAGAAAATCTTTGTTACGGACAATAGGATGAACATTATTCAAAAATGTTATTGAAAAATTATAAGCCATTTTTTAAAAAGAAATATTGAAGGTAGATTTTTTTCCTGTCAAATCTAGACAAAAATATGTTTTATTAAATTATACAAGCAGTAACTCCCAACCGAAATATTTTGTGAGAAATTTCTTCCAGTTTTCCCACATGAAAGGGTTAAGATTAAATGTGACAATAGATAAAGGAGTTATATGAGTTTTTTTGCTTATTTTCTTATGTGTTGGATGTCATAAGATATTTAATTGCACCCAAGAGGTTTTATTTTGAATTATTCTGATTTTAAAATTTATCAAATTGAATGAATTTCTGCAACAAAAAAATATTAAAACAATTTAGGTTGTAAATATGTAACATTTATGAGGATAATGTATGGATAACTTTCCTTAGGTGTTTACAAATTGTAGACTATTCAGTTATTAACGTTAACAACGAACTATTTTAAATTACAAAATTGTACTTGGATTAAACGAAAATTATTTACAATATAATATATATATTTTATAATACATTCCTTCTTGCCGTAATATTGCTACAGATCATAACAGATCATTCTATCTTAAATAAATCAACAATGTTTTTCGGCAATTTTTTAACATCAACTTGAGAATATTCTTGTTGAATAATTTAACACATTCAACATTAAAGATAAAAAAAAAATATGTTGTGTTTTTTTTTCGAGATTTAAACATGAGCAAAACAAATTCACGGATTTGGACGAAAAAAAAAAAATAATAAAAAGCCCCCTAATTTCAAAATCTGCAAAAAATTTTCTATCCTTTGATAATAGTCAGTTGTGTTTTGGTTTAATTTGTAACATATATAAATGTAGCTAGAGAAACAAAAACAAAAAACAAAAAAATAAAATAAAAATATTAATAAGAAAGGGAGGGTACGCGCCAGCTCCGATTCCCCGATCCGTCTTGATGTCTATACAACCCAGGCCGGGGATTGAACTCATAATAACTAGGTCATCGAGTTCATGAACCAGAGTTTTAATCCAGAGTACTATTGCCCCGAGGGGACGATCCTGAAACTAGAACAAGGCCGGAGGGCAAAACGATCGACATGTGATGACAACAAAAGTAAAGACAATAGCCTGAATATTTAGAATGTAAATGAGGAATAATTTCTCGTCCTAGAAATTCAGACAGAAATTGATTTTGTGAACTTGTTCAGCAACATTTTAATAGCACTTTTTGAAATATTTACTTAGTATGGAACAAGGGCACACATACCGCTAGCATGAATAACGACACATACAGTTTTCAGGAATAAGGGCAGATATTGCTTATATGAATAAGGGTACATACAGTTTACATGAATAAGAGCCCATAGCTCTTACATGAATAGGGGCAAATAGCGCTTACGTGAATAAGGGCAGATAGCGCTTACATGAATAAGGGCACATAACGTTTACATAAATAAGAGCACATAGCACTTACATGAATAAGGGCAGATAGCGCTTACATGAATAAGGGCACATACCGTTTACATGAATAAGAGCCCATAGCGCTTACATGAATAAGGGCAGATAGCGCTTACATGAATAAGCACAGATAGCGCTTACGTGAATAATGGCAGATAGCACTTACATGAATAAGGGCAGATAGCGCTTACATGAATAAGGGCACATGCCGTTTACATGAATAAGAACACATAGCACTTACATGAATAAGGGTAGATAGCACTTACATGAATAAGGGTAGATAGCGCTTACATGAATAAGCACAGATAGCGCTTACGTGAATAAGGGTAGATAGCGCTTACATGAATAAGCACAGATAGCGCTTACATGAATAAGGGCTGATAGCGCTTACATGAATAAGGGCAGACAGCGCTTACATGAATAAGGGCAGACAGCGCTTACATGAATTAGGGCACATGCCGTTTACATGAATAAGAGCACATAGCACTTACATGAATAAGGGTAGATAGCACTTACATGAATAAGGGTAGATAGCGCTTACATGAATAAGGGCACATACCGTATACATGAATAAAGGTACATACTTCTTGCATGAATAAATAGTAAGTCCGAACACTGCTGGAAAGCATATCTTTTTTTATTAAGTCTTTTGAATGCGCAAGGCGTTGGACATAATTCACACTGTTAAAAAACAACTACAGACTAAGAATAAATGACATGCTTTATTGAAGTGGTCACTCATCTAAGTACTGGTGGCAGTCAACGTTGCTTAACTTCGAAACCCAGATAAATAAAGTTTGGGGACTAATAATAAATGGCATGGTTTATTGAAGTGATCACCCATATAAATAATGATAGCGATTAAATTTGCTTAACTTCGAAACCCAAACAAATAATATTTCGAGACTAACAATAAATGACCTGATTTATTGAAGTGGTCACTTGTGTAAGTAGTGATGGCGGTTTACTTTGCTTAACTTCGAAATCCAAGCAAATAACGGGACTGACAATAAATGACATGATTTATTGAAGTGGTCACTCATCTAAGTACTGATGGCAGTCAACATTGCTTAACTCCGAAACCCAGACAAATAATTTTTCGAGATTAACAATAAAGGACCTGATTTATTGAAGTGGTCACTCGTGTAAGTAGTGATGGGGGTTTACTTTGCTTAACTTCGAAATCCAAGCAAACAACGAGACTGCGAATAAATTACCTGATTTATTAAAGTGGTCACCCATCTAAGTACCGATGGCAGTCAACTTGGCTTAACTGCAAAACCCAGACAAATAACTTTTGGAAAACTACGAATCATGATTTATTAAAGTGGTCACCCGTCTAAGTTCTGATAGCTGTTAAATTTGCTTAACTTCGAAACCTTGACAGTGATGAGATTTCAAACTTGATTTGACCGCAGACCGAGCCTCACTTGCTAGGTATCTACTTCGATATGCATGAACTGACCGTGAGGGATAACTAGAGAGAACGTTACTTGATGGATGGATAGATCTTAACAGGTTAAGATAGCTTGATAAACTTCAAAACAGAATTTTCCACCTTTCCGATTTCAGAATACGTATATCTGTTTTCACCTCGCCGGATAATCCATCTTTCACTTTTAACACAAGCCTTCTGGTCCTCTTATCTCGCTCTCTTAAAGAGCCTATAGTGTATTGTATATTTTAACGTCACAAAACAGCTAGCTTTTATAAGATATCAGCTAAACGGGGCTATTGCTCTAGCATCGGTCGCAGGTCGTAAGATGTCGATCACTGGCCCCTTTTAAACTCGAACCGAAATAATCAATTCCTCTGCCAACCTAGCGTTAAGGAATAAAGCGGTTTGCTTGCAAGTTGATCTCTGCTAGTTACTATCGAGTTACCAAAATAAATAAATAAATAAATAAATAAATAAAAAAATAATAAAATAAAATCAAAATAAAGAAACTCATATTGTTTTTATGGGTGTTTCTCGCTAGGGAATACTTTGTAACTTTTGCAAATGTCTTTTAGCGAGATGGGGGCGTTCAATCGAAGTGCTCAGAGCGAGAGAAGACGGAAACGGTGACAGGTAGAAGAGAACCGTTGTTGCATTTTATTAATTTCTCTGCTCAACGACCACAGGGGTTAGCCACACGGATATTACCAACGGTGCGTTTTCTGCTTATCATGACCTTGTGAAACAAGCAAACAATACATATATATATATATATATATATATATTTTGCTTGGATTGAAATATGTTAGCTCTCTCTCTGATATTGAGCGCTTTCTAATAAGTACCGCGCATATAATATATAAATAATAATATATATAATATATTGCACCCCCCCACATATATATATATATACATATATTTATGTTTATATTTATATACACACACTTTTTACATACACACACACACACATATATATATATATATATATATATATAGGGTGTCCATAAAGTTTGTGTGCACTTTAAAAAAATTATAACTTTATTTGTATTTGCGATAGAAATAATCTGTAAAAAATGTTATAAAGTTTAATGTACCTATTTTTGAAGTATAGCTAAAATAACTAATGTGATTTCAGGTATTACTGTAAATCACTTGGCAAATGTTTCCCGTGAACTGCAAAATCGTATTCCTCTATGATGGAGGACATGTGGAAACTTAAATAAAATTTCAATAAAACCTCAAAAAATATAGATTTACTTCTTTCTAATCCTTTTTACAAATTATTTCTATCGCAAATACAAATAAAGTTAAACACTAACTTTATGGACAGCCTGTATTTAGGATAGAAAGAAGAGAAAAGTTGGCTATACCAACGATTATGCGACGGGAAAAAAGAAAAGAACACGTAAAGAGTAAGAAAATAATTGTAGGTGTTAAAGTGAACGGACAAAGTGATAGACGCGCTTCGTAAAACACGTCACAAAGAACTATTTGAACTGCTAGGTAAGCTTTATTTATTTAGGAAGGATATTAAAATAATGCAGTGGCACGGTGGAGTAATGGATAGCGGAAAGCCGAGGTCGAATTCCAGTCGAATTCATTCACTTACGTGTTAATACCTTTGGGCTGAAAACTTTATAGGCTATTAAAGAGTGAAGGTAGAGTTATGGAATCTTGCATGTATTACTTTCAAATCTTCCTAATAACTGCATTGATTCTTTTCAGGTGACTTTATCTTCAAAGTTTGACTTAACTATCTTCGAAACAGCTACAGGTATGAGAGTATTATAAGATTACTATATCAACTTGCTGAGGCAGTTACGGAAGCCTATAAGGATCAAAAACTTAGGAAAACCGACGAAAGGGGTCTAGTTTCATCAGGACAATGTTCCAGCACGCAAGTCCTTGCTTTCAATAGCTACTATGCGCGACTTTGGTTTTGAACTGGTTGATGTCCCTCCCTATTCTGATTTGGCCCCATATGACTTATCTGTTCCTAAACATGACCCCACCAAAAAACAAAAAACAAAAAACTAAAAAAAAACCCAAAACAAAAACAAAACAAACAAAACAAAACAAACACATGGCTTAAAAACAATATCTGCTATTGATGATATTTCGAGCAGCAAGATGAAGGCTTCTTCAGCAATGGGATCCAATCACAGCAACACAGATGGAAGAAGTGCATGTACCGCGAGGGGGACTATGTTGAAAGAATAGACCTCATTTGGTTCCATTCAATGAAAGTATATTGGTTAGCTTTTGAACTTTTCAGTCGACCCTCGTATTTGGGAAAGTACCCAATTAGCTCCAGTTTCATAGCGCTGTCTCAGAAGTCATGTACAAACGAATGTCAACTCCATCGGATAGTCAGCCTAATGAGTTACATAACAAAACTTATCCGAGTTTTAATGAATAGTGTTAGACATTTTGACGGTCGTCTTCGAGTATAGAATCCAGAGGTTAGCAGTGAATATTTCGGAGACAGTAGGAAAGCGTAGTTCAGGTTAGCAGTGGATATCCCGGTAAAAGTAGCAGAGCGTAGTTCTTCCTTCTGTTCCTCTTCGCCTGACAAGTTGGCACTGGTCATTCGGGTAGGATAAACAAAAATGGCCGCCTTTATACACGACGGATACAATGTTCTACGGCTTCTGATTGGTTAACCTTCTATCCTTCTGTCATCTTCGCCTGACAAGTTGGCACTGGTCATTCGGGTAGGGTAAACAAAAATGGCCGCCTTTATACACGACGAATACAATGTTCTGCGGCTTCTGATTGGTTAACCTTCTATTGGTAGACTATAAAGAGAGTTAAGTCATTTTGACTAACTCACTAGTTACGTATATATATATATACAAAAAACTGTAACATAGAGCGCGCAGCAGAATTAGACCGGATATAGGACAAGAACATTGCGGGTTCGTTAAAGACACTGGAACAAGGAATGCAATATTTATGCTTAGAGTGATAACAGAAAGACAAATACAAAAGGATGTATACTTAGGCTTTATAGATTATGCAGAAACGCTTCATAAAACACATCACAAAGAACTATTTGAACTGCTAGGAAAGCTTGATATATTTAGGAAGCATTAAATACAGTGGCACAGTGGAATAATGGATAGCGGACATTCGAGTTCGAATTCCAGTCGAATTCATTCACTTACGTGCTAATATACTTGGGATAGGTATGAATCCACTTCTTCTCCCCCTCCCCCAGTTATGGGTAAATAGCAGGACAGACCGTGTTCTACAGCCTTGGATAGCAACTGGTCTACCACAGAAAGAAATGGCAACTTACTGCGAGAAAAGAATCTGACTCGTCAGTCATGTATCGAAAGATACATGATCGCCTAAGCTTGTATCACGCATGGCACATAACTGACTGACTGTAAATAACCCAGAAATTATATTGCGAGCAAACCGCCTGCATACGGATGGAAAATGAATTCAGTAAATATACAAAAATTAAAAGTCGTGTAAGACAAGGATGTGTCTTCTCGCCGGACTTATTTAACCCTTACAGAGAAGGAATTCCAAAAGAATTAGAATTCCTATCAGGATTCATTATTGGCGGCCGCAATCGTAATAACATTACATATGCAGATGACACAGAATTTATAGCAGACACTAGACAGAATCTTCGAGAACTGCAGCAGAAGGTATTAAAGCAAAGCAATAAAAAATTCTAAAAATCTATTGTAAGAAGACAGAATGTATGTTTAGAGGTCCCTGAAAAAAAATACATTTTTTTGAGTTGCAAGCTGCATTTTTCAGGAATTGTTTGTATGATGGTAACAAACCCCGTGAAAAAATTCATAACATTTCATGCCCACTTTCCCTGCAGCATCATCACAATAAAGTTTTTGTCAAATTTTATTGAACACCCAAAAAAAAAAAATAGGTGTCATTTATTGTTTATTAGGAAAATAATAAATTGTACACCAGTGACATCGATTTCATTCCAATATTATTTAAGAGATACATCATTTTACAAGTCCTCTTTTTACTTTATATATATATACTCCGATGATTAGTGAAGGTTTATGCCAGCATTTCTCAACCGGCATTCCCCGGAACCTTAAGGTTCCGCAAAATGTACCCTAATGTTTCGCGAGAACAGATGAGATAAGCTAATGCAATTTTGACTTTTTATTTAATTTCATATACGTAATATTACTAAACACACACAATATATTCTTGGTCATTGTATTATTGTAATATAGACATCATCCTGTCTAACCTATTATGTTATTAAAAAATTTAACAATCATTGGGAATATATTTAGTAATGTCTGTACGGCGCCATTGTGAAACCATTTTCACTAGTCAGTGGCCACTCAGTGAACGGGACCTATAAAGTTCGACCTTGAATTAAGGATTTGTGTAGCAAAAGACAGGCGCAGGCTTTTAACATTAGAAAAGCATATTTCACTTTATTAAATGACTTTGAAAGTAACATTTTCTTAGCTCATTTATTGGTTCACAGGACATTTTGCCTTGATTTATCTTATGTCTTTTCAACATTGTCAGTAAAGAATAAAAAAAAAAATAAACTGATGCAGTAATTACCTGTTTTTGTTCTGTTTACATTTATATTATAGGTAAATGATATTGATTACTTATGTTTATTTGTTACGTTTGAGTTTAGAAGTTTTAGTGTGTGTGAATGAAAACTCCCTGATGAAGTATTATAAACGAACAGCATGAATTTTATTTACCATTACCGAAAAATTTGACAAAGAAAAAATAATTTTTCCTTAAACCATTTATTCAAAAAATATATCCTATGATATTTGCCACGTGAACTACGATGAAAATAAAATGAGAAAGATATGGTATATAATTTTGTTTTTACGCAGAGGTTCCTCGAGACATGTCATTTATTTTAAGGGTTACGCAAGGGTAAAAAAGTTGAGAAACGCTGGTATATGACGATGATGTGATCGGTACACATTCAAAACTCTAGATGATCTCATCATGGTAGCTGATCTTCCGTCTAACCTCATTGGAGTGACAGGGTGCAATCGATTTCTATTTTTACTTCAGATCAGGTTATTTGCAGTGGTGTGCAGTAATATGAATCTGATTACGGGTGTATTATGAAATTTGTTTGGCCTTCAAAAATATTGCGTCATTCGTGATTGCATCAGATTTTCATCACGCTCTGACACTATTGTCTTGACTGTCGATGAGTTGTCCTACGGCCTTTGCCTGAGATGGACGTTACTCCAAGGAAGCGTACGAAAATATGTAACGCTGCACAAACACATTGGCAAGCTTTACGAGTGAGCAAATCGAAGTACTATAGACTGTCCCGGAAACTCTCCTGATGTAAATCCAATCGAGAATCTGTGGTCAATGTGCGAGGAACGACATTGGGGATTGACATATGAAGTACTAAAATGTGCACTGGGTCATGTTTCATTGGAAAAATACGAAAAAAAAAAGTGAATAATAACGGAATTTTTAGTTTTGTTTCAATTTAATTTGCACAACGGTGTGATAGTGAAATCTTTTTTTGTGTGTGTATGCGGAACCTGGACAACATTTTCTTTGACAATAAACTAATATATCCATTTTTCATTTTGTATCCCGCCACTTCTATGCAAACTTCAGTCATCAGTTTTATCGATCTATCGATCGCCTGAGTCCTTTTTGGCCACTTGGGCACTATTAATGGTGACTCAAGAATGACATTAAATTGTTGATCTGATGGAGAAGCGATGTAAGGAGGTTCATTCTTGAGTTCATTCATTCATTTAATCATGGAATGATAGTTTTTTGTCTGTCACTGTAGTTTGGGGGTCACCAATTTTCTCATGTTGACTACAAGAAGCACATCCTCATTCCTATCTCCATCTTGACTGCCCACCTCGTCATCAGTGTCATTTTACAAATCCTCGTCAACAGCAACTGCAGAACCTTCTTCCTTCTCATCAGATCTGTCAGTGCTTTCTTCCATCTACTGATCCTCCATTTCTGATCATTGAGACAACTTTTTCGCTAACATTCACGTTCTCATATGCATACATACGAATAAGAAGTTCATCTGTGTGGACGAAATATGCATTTCTCTAGACAGTCTTTTTCACTATCGTCGTCTCTTTACTATTCGGGTGTTTACATATATATCAGGGATTGGATTACGTTCCTTGAACAGTGTGTTACGTAAAGGTGCATCTTGATGTAGAACCACACTGGAGCACTGAACTTTATAATTGTAATGACGGTTCTTTTCCGCTCGTGGTTGGGTCTTGATGTTGCGACATACAACATGAAAATTCTACTCCATAAAGTATTCCACAGTGACATGCAGGGTGAACCTGGCTCATTAACAGCCATCATCAACGTTATCATCAACGACACCTGTAATAACTCCTTTATAAATTCTATACAGGTATTTCTGATCCCATGACAGATAATTCTCTACTTCTTCGCTCAAAACAGGGAAATCATTGAAACTGACTGACTGGAAGGAAACAACTGACAGCTCAGACAAAGGCTCATTGATCTGCTTTCCAATAGGACCACGTCAATGCTCAGGACCACCAGGTTTATCATCGTAGTGATAGAAAACAACGCGGAAAGACAGCTCATTTCCGTGGAGCTGACAGATGAGCGGATGACCAAGTAATATTTCAAGACGTTGAATGGCTCCATTTTATGGTCCTACATTTACATTGGGCTGTTGGGTTAGATTTTTTCTCTAACAGGAAATCGTGAATAGTTTTGGCACTCTGCTTTCCGTGTCCAGTCTTGGGGGTCACATGTGTGAGATATTCATTGCCAGGCCCAGTGATGGCAACATAATCTTGCACCACCAATCCCGAACTCCATTTATTGAACTTCTCATTCTTTATCATCACCCGAGTAGCGGCCATCTTAACATCAAAATACAGTGACGTCATATTTTAAAAACTAGCCATCCGAATTCCATCGAGACTTTTGGGGTTATTGATCCTCTTTCGATGGCGTTCTTTCGGAGGATTGGCGGGATGGCGTCTCGATTAAGGGACGAGCCTCGCGACACAGAGTGGCTCTTGCAGCGTGTCTTACTGGCGATGGTTCGAGGTAATGCTTTTTCTATTATTGCGGCTGGCAGAAGATAGAAAAAATTGTTTATAGTTACTTTGTTCTGGAACTGTCATCAATGGTCAACTGAGCTTGCTTTGTTTCACTAAATACATTTCTATTTTTGAAAAAAAAAATTCCATACCTCTTTTTCAATCGCTATTTTTGCGTCGGGTCTCGTAGTTGATGAGGTCCAATAACTTAACTCTTGTCGTTCATCATTCACGATAATAACATAGTTAAGGCATCAATAGTAATGGCAGCCTCGGCCTAATAACTAATCAAGTATTGGTCACAAGAAGGAGTTAGTGTGGGGCGTTATGTCCTCTTCTGTGAGCTGGTGTCTGTCAGAGCTTTTGAGTCGGGGATAAAATCAGTATCAGTATTAACAGGAGGGATTATCTATTGAATCATCTGAATTATCCTCAACATAAAGAATATATCCATCTACCAGATCTCTATGTTTTCCACCAAGCTGTCTACTGGCTCTGTCCGCATCATACTTTTCGCTCTTAGCGCCACTCTGTCCCACATCATCGTCACTTTCATGTCAATCGCAGCAATTTTCATCCTCCTATCACCTCGCTAATCAAGGAGGAACTGCACCTCACGCCTGGGAACTTTTATATCACAACTAAATACCAAGTGATCTCCGTCACACTTCTTAACTTTGCACTTCACATTCTGACGGGAGACAGCGGGGACGGTAACAGCTACACATATCAAATAACTCGTTCAATTCTTCCTGAAACGCAGATTTTTGTCCACATACTTGTTAACTTCAATTCCTCAACTGTACAATTTTCTCAATAGTTTTCTAGCCAAGAAGCGGAACAGTCTGTCTGTCTCCAATTGCTATTTCCCATATTTCTGAACAATCCTATGCGGCCATCTTGATAATCATTGAGATATTTGCAAACTTTCCTTTGTCACATTTATATCGTCAGCAGTTCTTTAACATATCGCCTTTCGAGGGTCTTCCACACACTTGAAACACATCAGATTTTCATTTTTCAATCGTTTTCTTTTAATGATTTCATCTTAAGAAAGGCAATAAAGCCGCTATGACACAAGGGGTTACTTTGTGTGAAAGAATAAGAAAAGGAAAACATTATTAAGGAGCGAGAACAATAAAAGAAGAAGAACCGAGAAGACAGTAGATAAAGATTGACAGTTGGGCACCTCGAGGCGGTGTAATGGTTAGCAAGCTTGTCTTGCTAGAACAATTACGACTGAGTAGTGAGTTCGATCTTCACTGGCGACTCCATACTTTTGGCCGTGTGCCACATCTAAGCTACGCTTGGCAAATCGCTATAATGATTGATATTGCATTTAAAGTTGTGAACAACAAAGTTGGTTAGAAAGCAAGAAGCTGGAAGAGAGTTCCACTAGTAAGAAGAATGATAAAGGAAACAGCAAAGAACTTTTCATTTTATAAAATATCTATAAATACATAACAAGAGCACCAGACCAGGCATGGCAGCAATATTTAAAAGAATATTTATTATAAATATGTAAGAGAGTTTGTCTAGAAAAACTGCCTAGCATGACACAGTGAACCAACTTTCATGGCAGCAGACCTAGCAACTGATTCCATATAATATTTCCACTTCATATCAGCAGAGAATGTTAGTCCGAGAAGCAACAAGTCACTCTCCTGGTGGTTAGCATCAGCCATACTAATGGAAGGCAGAAAGGGTTTCCTCAAATGATTAACAGAGAACAGTTTTGTTTTGAAGGCATTAAAATTAACAAGCCATTTCTTGCCTCAGTTAACAGCAGATTT
>CAHIKZ030000083.1:2482500-2530000 GCA_903632075.3 Acanthosepion pharaonis | reverse complement strand
TCGCAGTAGCCCCCTTGCGTCTTAGTGGCATTTTCTCCTTTCTTGGGGTGAATTGATTAAAAACAAACATTTTCTGTTAGAAGGACTAGCTCCTAACGATTAATGTCATGTAACACTAAGGCCCGCCTTGACTTTCAGCTAATGGAATAACCTAACCTAGATAAAAGCAGGTGGACTGACGGAGAGTTACTCGTTGAGGGAGCAGGAGTAACAAGTGGCCAAAAAGGGATCGTGCCAGGAAGTCCGAACTTAGACTGAAAACATAGTCTGTCAAACTTTTCTGCGAACATACAATATTTTCTTATTCTTTCATACCACTCTGATGAGAACTCATTCCAGTCGAAAGCTTGCGAGAACATAATATGAATTTTGGCAAATTCATCCACCCACAGTAAACACATTTTAGAAAAGACTCTAGTACGATGGTTAAATAGATATTGCACGTAATTCCCACGAGACCAAAGAAGCCAGGTGCATCAGAGGTTGACCTGAAGTAAACTCCTGGCCGCCGAATGCAGAAGTATGTGACCTCATACCTGTATGCTGTAATGCAAGCGTGGGGACGAGGATATTGAACATAGGATATAGAAACCTCAGAGACAATTTGGGCAGTCTCTCGGACGTCGCCGACAGAATGTAATGCCTATTTATCGGATGAGGTTGTGAAGATCACACCCCAGAGTGGTCGAGAGTAACTGACGCAATATTAAAATGAATAAATATTCGTAAAAGAAGATCTATAAATATAATAGGCATAAAATGTCAATTGGTGTGTACAATAGATGTTTAAAAGGACAAGACGAGATATCCCTAGACATGGTCGGTGGTACGTGAACGATCTATGCCTGTAGATTAAATAGAAGAAAAAAAGAAAAAGAAGTGAAAAATAAAAAGAAGAAAAAGAAATAGAAGAAATAGGAAGAAAAAGAAGAAAAAAGAAAATAAGAAAGCAAAGAAAAAGAAGAAGAAAAAGAAGGAAATAAAAATAAGAAGAAAACGAAGAAGAAAAAGAAGAGGAATGCGATGAATAAAAAGAAGAAGACGGTAAAGAAGAAAAAGAAGAAGAAAAAGAAGATAGTGATGAAATTCAGGTAAGAAAAAAGACGATGGAAAATCTAAATCTAGAAGACGAAGAAAAAAAGGTTATGACGAAATTCAGGTAAAAATTATGTAATTTAAAAAAGAAAAAAAGTAAGAATTAGAAAGAAAGAAAGAAAGAAAGAAAGAATAGAAGGAAAAGAAAAAGAACGAAAAAAACAGGAAGAAAAAGGGTGCAAGGAGAAAATGAAAGGATACAAAAAAGAAGGAAAGAAAGAAGAAAAGAAGGGAATGATAAAAAAGAAGATAAAATTAAAAAGAAAGAAGAAAGCGGTGACAGGAAGAAAGAGCGAAAAAATAAATAAATAAGTAAATAAATAAATAAATAAATAAAGAAAGAAAGAAAGAAAGAAGGAAAAAAAAGAAAGGACTCAGTTCGAAATTCCCAGAAGGTTACCATATTAACAGGAACCTGTAGAAAGATGAAGTGTACAATGGTCGAAACGATGGGGTAATAATAACTAAGATGAAAACATTCGTCCAGGTGTATTTAGAGATTCATGATAAAATACAAAGAAGAATTTATAATGTTATTGGTACTGACCTGGCATCTCGGCTTCAGTCACTTTCCCACCGACATAATGTAGATTTTCGGTGCTTTTTTAGTGTCATGGTAATTGTTTAATTTAAGATACCTAAACGTTGTGAATTAAACTTACTACCAGATTAGCAGAAAGGTCTCACCATTTTCCAGTTGAAATAGCTAGATATAACCGTAAGTTCTATGCTAACAGTTCATTCTCTCGAACTTCTCGCTTGTGAAACTCTCTTCTGATTTCTTATTTCCCAGCCAAGTTTGATCTTCGAAAATTTAAATGCAATTTCAATCGTTATCTTCTGTCTTCTAAATTCCTGTTCTTTTATTGTTCTCTCTCTCCTTAGTAATGTTTCTTTCTCATATTCTCTAACACTCAGTAATCTCTTGTATCTTAGTGGCTTTATTGCCTTGCTTGGGGTGAAATGATAAAATAATGTCGCACTCATTATAAGGAAAGTCTTATAACACTCGAGGTTACTATTATACAAAACAAACAACTGTCATTAAATAAGATATCTTTCATCAAAGAAAATAGTATTTTAAAGTGTGTATGGAATATTAAATGCGCGTAATTATTAATAATAATAATAATAACTTCCGCAACTCTCTTCCGGCTTATTGCTTCCCAATTAACTTTGCAATGCAGTTTCCCGTAATGTAGCCTCCCTGTGTCTTTTCTATAAATACTTTCATGGTAGTCATTCTATGGTACATAGATTTTATAAATTTAAGAGCTTTACTAGATTGGCGGGAAGGTCTCATTGTTTTACAGTCGAGTTGTCTAGATGTAACCGTAAGTTCTATGCTAACAGTTTCTTCTCTCGTTCTTCTCACTTACGAAACTCTCTTCCGACTTTTTGCTATCTGACCAATTTAGATGTTCAAAGATTTAATAGCAATGTCAATCATAATCCTCTCTTTTTTTAAGCCTTCTTTTATTGTTCTCTCTCCTTAATAATGGTTTTCTTTTCTCATATTCTCTTACACTCAGTAACCCCTTAGTGGCTTTATTGCCTTGCTTGAGCTGAAATTATCAAAAAAATGTTTTTTCAGTTTCATTCCTTCCCAAATTCTACCTGTTTATTCTTTCTTTCTTTTCCTTCTTTCTGTCTTTCTTTCTTTCTTTCTATTCATCTTTCTTTATTTCTTTCTTTCTTTTCATCATTCTTTCTTCTCATCTTTCTTTCTCCCCATTTTCTTTCTTTCTTTCTTTCTTTTCATAATTCTTTCTTTTCATAATTCTTTTTTTTTTCTTTCATAATTCTTTTCTTTTCATTCTTTCTTTTTTCATCATTTTTCTTTTTCACATTTTTTTTCTTTTTTCTTTCTTTCTTTCTTTCTTTCTTTCTTTCTTGCTTGCTTGCTTGCTTTCTTTCTTTTATTCTTTCTTCACATCTCCACATTTTCTTTCTTTCCATTTTCTTTTTTTCTTTTCTTTCTTTATTTTTCTTTCTTACTTTCTTTCTTTTTTTTTCATTTTCTTTCTTTTCACATTCTTTTTTTTTCCTTTCTTTCTTTCATTCTTTCTTTCTTTCTTTCTTTTTTTTTCTCCCATTTTTCTTTTTTTTTTTCTTTCTTTCTTCTTTCTTTCTTACTTTCTTTCTTCTCATCATTCTTTCTTTTCATCTTTCTTTCTTTTCATAATTCTTTCTTTTACCTTTCTTTCTTTCTTTCTTTCTTTCTTTCTTTCTTTCTTTCTTTCTTTCTTTCTTTCTTTCTTTCTTTCTTTCTTCTCATTTTCTTTCATTTTCTTTTTCCATTTTCTTTCTTTCTTTCTTTTTCTTTTCTTTTCTTTCTTTCTTTCTTTCTTTCATTTCTTTTCATCATTTTTCTTTCTCCTCATCTTTTCCTCTTTTCTTTCTTTCTTTTCATCTTTTTCATTTTCTTTCTTCTCATCTTTCTTTCTTCCCATTTTTTCTTTCTTTTTTCTTTCTTTCTTTCTTTCTTTCTTTCTTTTCTTTCTTTCTTTTTCTTTTCTTTTTTCTCCCCATTTTTCTTTCTTTCTTTCTTTTTCTTTTCTTTCTTTCTTTCTTCTCATCTTTCTTTCTTCTTGTCATTCTTTCTTTTCATCTTTCTTTCTTTCTTTCTTTCTTTCTTTCTTTCTTCTCATCTTTCTTTCTTTCTTTCTTTCTTCTCATCTTTCTTTCTTCTCATTTTTCTTTCTCCTCATCTTTCTTTCTCCTCATTTTCTTTCTTTCTCCCCATTTTTATTCTTTCTTTCTTTTCATCATTCTTTCTTCTCATCTTTCTTTCTTCCCATTTTCTTTCTTTCTTTCTTTCTTTCTTTCTTTTTATCATTCTTTCTCCCCATCTTTCTTTCTTTTCATCTTTCTTTCTCCCCATCTTTCTTTCTTCTCATTTTCTTTCTTTTCTTTTTCCCCATTTTCTTTCTTTCTTTCTTTCTTTCTTTCTTTCTTTCTTTCTTTCTTTCTTTCTTTCTTCTCATCTTTCTTTCTTCTTGTCATTCTTTCTTTTCATCTTTCTTTCTTTCTTTCTTTCTTCTCATCTTTCTTTCTTCTCATTTTTCTTTCTCCTCATCTTTCTTTCTCCTCATTTTCTTTCTTTCTCCCCATTTTTCTTTCTTTTTCTTTTCTTTTTTCATCATTTTCTTTTTTTTTTCATCTTTCTTTCTTCCCATTTTCTTTCTTTCTTTCTTTCTTTCTTTCTTTCTTTCTTTCTTTCTTTTTATCATTCTTTCTCCCCATCTTTCTTTCTTTCTTTTCATCTTTCTTTCTCCCCATCTTTCTTTCTTCTCATTTTCTTTCTTTTCTTTTTCCCCATTTTCTTTCTTTCTTTCTTTCTTTTTTTCTTTCTTTTCTTTCTTTTCTTTCTTTTTCTTTCTTTTTCTCATTTTTTCTTTCTTCTTGTCATTCTTTCTTTTCATCTTTCTTTCTTTTCTTTCTTTCTTTTTATCATCTTTCTTTTTCTTCTCATTTTTTTTCTTTCTCCCCATCTTCTCATCTTCTTTCTTTCTTTTCCCCATTTTTTTTTTTTTCTTCTTCTTTCTTTTTCATCATTCTTTCTTCTCATTCTTTCTTTTTTCTTCCCATTTTCTTTCTTTCTTTCTTTCTTTCTTTTCATCATTCTTTCTTTTCATCTTTCTTTCTTTTTTTTCATTATTCTTTCTTTTCACCTTTCTTTCTTTCTTTTCATCATTTTTTCTTTTCAACTTTCTTTCTTTCTTTTCACCTTTCTTTTTTTCTTTCTTTTCACCTTTCTTTCTTTCTTTCTTTCTTTCTTTCTTTTCATCTTTCTTTTCTTTCTCCCCATTTTCTTTCTTTCTTTCTTTCTTTCTATACTTTTGTATAATGTAAATTGCAGCCGCTCCTCAGCTGGTTAGATAAGCAAGCATCAAGAGTCTGACATCTTGGCTTAATATGCACTGATCAATGGTGGATAACAGGCGACAGAGTCAACTACAGGACAGTATCGATCAACCAATACTACTTAGCTGAATACTGTAGTTGTTGGTAGGATTTACGACCATGAATAGCAAAGATGACTTACAATGCAAATGTGAAAGCAAATGTAAAATGAATACAGCCCGAGTATAAATCCAATTCTTTATGACGTCATCGGACAGAATAGAAGAATAAAACCTTTAATGGTGTTCAAGTTCGCTTGTAGAAATAATGTAAACATTTACTCTAAAATTGTATCTCGTCCGACGGTCTATCATAGAATTGATATACATGCCGAATATAAGGTTCTTCATTTCTTATTTTATATGCCGTGGTGATTCAGGACGTAGGTAATGATGTCCCTCCACATCTTCCTGTCCCTTGTATCTCTTAATAAGTTTTGTCTATTTGTTATTTCTCCCAAACCCTGTTCTGCCATCCATTTACCCAAACTCATCAAGTATGTTATGCCTTACTTTCTTCTGTCAGTCTTTCCTTTAATATGTCCTGTGAGTATCAGATTTTCCAAGCCCTCTTTCCTCATTACGTGGCCCAGGAATTTCACCTACCTCTTCCCGATGTGAAGTATGAGATTCCTTTTTGTTTTCATTTTCTCTAAAACCTCGTCGTTGCTTACAGGTTCAGTCCATGTTATCCTCAGCATCTTTCTGTAGAACCACATTCCTGCTGCTTCAAGTCTCTTCTTCATCTTTGAGGAGATTGTCTAGTATTTGCTGCCATACAGGAGGACAGATATCACGTAACAGTTTGGTACTCTTTTCTTTATTTCTAACAAAATTTTCCTGTCTCTTAATACTCTGCTTAGCTTTTGGAATGCATCTTTGTCCATTCCAATACGTCTTCGAATCTCAGTGTCGCACTTTCCGTCCTATGTTAGAACACTTTCCAGATACTTATTTTTTTTCTATACAGGTGGCGCTGCAATCATCGGAATCAAAATGGTGTCTAGAAAGGGAATCTTAAAACAAACCTCATGCTCACCTTATAAAATGCAGTTTAGCCACCAACTTTTAAATTATTTAGAATTATGAGAAATTAGAAGATTTTTTGGCAATTAATATGAAGCGCTATGGTCAATTCGGGAAGAAATTGTCCAAGAAAAGGAAGATAAAAAAGCAGATCTTCTTTCTATCATTTTCTTCGACGTATTCCTCTTGGGCATATAGACAAAAAATTCCATCGTCCATCAGTTTTAATTTTATATTACAAGGATCCACTTGGATTATATACCAACGGATTTATTACCTTTATATATATATATATATATATATATATATATATATATATATATATATATATATATATATATATATGAAGAAAAATACCGAAAAAACAAAATCTGAATATACAATTATGTAGTATTAATGTTAATATAAAGTCGACGTCGGACGTTTCGTTCTATTTAAAACCATCTTCATGGAAATTTTCATTTAAACATAATTAACATTAGAACATATAAAAAATTTAACACAAAAATCGATGGACATAAGAGCCCAACTTAACTGAACATCCAAACGGAACGTCTTATATAAAATTTCAGTTATCTGTTTGGATTTTTGTGCTCTTATGTCCATCGTGTTCATATGTTAATTAAATGGAACGTCTGAAGATGGTCTTAAATAGACCAAAACGTCCGACGTCGACTTCATATTAACATTAATACTACATTTGCATATTAAGATTTTGTTTTTTTTCTGTATTTTCTTCATACTGTCGGATCAATATCCATATATTTGCTATATATATATATATATATATATATATATATATATATATATATATATATATATATATATATATATATATATATATATATGCAATTTTTATATATATTATTTATACATTATATATGCGCGGTATTTATTCGAAAGCGTTCAATATCAGTCATAGAGTTAACATATTTAGTTGGATTGATGTGAGTTTGTCAACACAAATTAATATATATATATATATATATATATATATATATATAGAGAGAGAGAGAGAGAGAGAGAGAGAGAGAGAGATGGAGATAAATAAATATTGTAGACATAGATATCTGAATTTAAGCGGTCATCATACAATGTGAAACAGCTAGTTACCATGCAGTGTTGATTTCTATGTCCGTACTTTTTATATCTCCACACCCTCCGTCCCACATAACTTTTCCCACATAAATAATAAAAATTTTAATCATATGTATTATAACCCGGTAGTCTTCCACGTAGAGAATAGGGCCACAACCCCACGACGCTAATTCTTGCTGCTCCGGTTTCCATAGTACGTTGGTTTCCACGAGATGAAGTTGCTAGCCTCTTGCACAAACCGGTTTGAAATTCAGCCCTCTCCTTCCTCTTGACTGGCTGACCGTCAAAGCTGAATATCACAAGTTATCTTACTATTTAACCCATAACTGAGGGTTTAGAGATGGGTTCATGGCTTTTCCAAGGATATATGTGTGAAAGCGAATATAGCGAATTCCACTAGACTCCTAACACGTTTCTTGCTGATTTCTATCGCGAGTCGCTAACGCCACCTGTCCATCCTGTTTTCATATTAGCGTGCTATAGAATCGGTATTATTACAGTTAATACCATGTCTGATTGCTTCGTGAATTCATTTTATTTCAATCGTTGCCGTACAGAGGCTTGATTATTTTTTCAGCAGTCCACATCCTCTTCGAACATCTTAGCTTCCCAGTTATTATAATTAATAATGGAAGTGATAGAAGACATTTCCTTCACTATTTACATTATTCGGACTATTGACCTCATCTTTGTCGCCATATTTATTACGTTTCGGTCGTTGTATGCTCAGGTGGTTGGAATGTCGAGCTGAACTCTTTATTTTGCTCACTGTTCTGTAGACTGTTCTAGTTCCACGTGCCATGTTTAATGGATATCATTTATCAGTTATCTCCTGTTAATTTCCCTCTGAAAGTTCTCCACTGCCTTAACCGGATATTGAACTCACGCTCTTTTGGGTCCTGTCAGTGGATCTAAATAACGCCTTTATCCACTGTGCCATGTGTCCTAGACACATGGCACAGAGGATAAGAGGGAATTAACAGAAAAATCTTTAAAGGAATGGCTTATGAATTACAGAAACCATATTCATATATTAAGACGAATCTCCACATTTGATAAAGGCGTTAGTTAGATCTATTGACAGGACCCAACGAGTGTGAGTTCAATACTCGGTTAAGGCGGTGGAGAACATATAGAGGGGAATTAACAGGAGATAACTGATAACTGACATCCATTAAACATGGCACGTGGAACTAGAAGAGCCTACCCCAGTGAGCGAAATAAAAGGTTCAGTTCGACATTCCAACCGCCTGAAGAAGGCCGGAGCGTACACCGACCGAAACGTTGTAATAAATATGGCGAAAAAGATGAGGACAATAGTCCGAATAATGTAAATAGTGTACATAATACCTCATCTCAGAAATATAGACAGATACTGAAAGGTCGAAACGTTGTAATAAATATGGCAACAAAGATGAGGACAATAGTTCGAATAATGTAAATAGTGTATATAATACCTCATCTCAGAAATATAGACAGAGAAATTTCTTTATTACGAAAAAAAAATCGGCATTCATTGATCGAGCAGTCAATGCTAATAGAGTTACGTCTTTTCTTCATAAACTGGCCATCAGGCTGGGATCAAAGTGTAGTATCTGTTCTCGTCTATAATGCTAATGATAATATTAACATGTTAGGAAAATTTGGCGTTCAGAGATCAAACAAGCCAGTGCGATTCGAGTTACGCTTTCCTTCATAAACTGGCAATCGACCTGGGATCAAAGTGTAGTGTCTGTCTTCCGGTGGACAAACTACATTTCGTCTCTCAGTTGTGCTTCTGTTTCTTTCATTTACCATCCTGCCCACCCAACAAAACTAGATAAGATATACGTCGGCATGTAAACGAAATAAATAAATATTGTTAAAAAATACTGGGCGTCTACTTCAAATACGCATATCCACTTAAAAATTGTATTAATAAAAATATGTGGATTAAAATTATAACCATTAATCTCATATATATATATATATATATATATATATATATATATATATATATATATATATATATATAATATTATGAAATGGACAAAGTCCGACAATTATTTTAAGACATTTTTATGTTTATACATTCTTTATATAGATATAAATATTTAAGTAAATGCTCTGTTTATAATAAAAAGTATTAAACAACATTTACTGGCCTGAATGCCCAAGAAATAAATAAAATAATTAAAGTAATTAAAATTAAAATAATTGTCGGACTTTATCCATTTCATAATGTATGGTGTCTGTCAGTTGTTTGAAGTAATATATACTTATTCACACACACACACACACACACACACACACACACACACACACACACATATATATATATATGTGTGTGTGTATGTGTGTGTGTGTGTGTGTGAATAAATGAGGTCTTTGCCTGATGAGTATTTACAAGAAGGTAATTTTAATGACGAGGCTTATGAGTCTTGGATCTGCAGTTTCCTGTCGTATTTTTAGATAAAAATGTGAATTACGAGTGAGGAATGCTGACATAATGGCCTGCCATTGGATAATAATGATACAAGGAAAAAAACGTAAATGAAAACCTTACAACAAATTAGCTCCCATTCCAACCAGAATTGCGCTTGTTTACGTAACGAGTTTTCACACCAGTCGCTTTCCCTAGAGATCAAGGGACAACAAGTCACCCCCTAATATAGTTAAAGTTCTTATTCACGTGTCCAGTGTTGGATTTATTTGCATCCATTTTCAAACCATATTTGGTTGAATTCACAGGAGATCAAATAAAAACATGTCTTCTCATTTTTCCAGAACTCTCCCCAGTATTCTAACTGGTTTAAGTAGTGTTGTCTTGGGAGTGTGTCCGATTCTTCACCAGTTTGTTTTTCTTCGGAACTTCCAAGTACTCGTTTAATGATAGGTACAACTGATGCCAGGACTCTCCTCAGTATTCTAACTGGTTTAAGTGGTGCTCTCTTCGGAATATTTTCGATTCTTCCTCAGTTTCTTTTTCCAGATAATTTTGAAATAATCTTCGGGACTTCCAAGTACTCCATTAATGATAGGTACAACTGTTAAAGAAAGAAAGAGAGAATTAAAGAATTTTTTTTCAGAATACTACTCATAAGATAGTAATTTCTAAAGATAATGTCTGTTGCATATTGAAGAATAACTTTCGAAATGGTTTATTCCAAAATCGAACAGAGCCTTCAGAGATGTTGATGCAGACCGAAGTGCTGGTATTTTGTGATTGGTACCTGGCAAAAATGTGACGAGATTCACAGGGGTCATTAAAAGGGAATTCTCCTAAATTTCTAATGAACTGCTTAAGGCTCCTTGCAACTTGAAGGAAAAGCGTTGTCATCAGTGTCTGTGACAGAACAAATATGACAGCGTAAAACAATTACACATCTGTCATCTTTATTTTCACTTATAAATCTTTGATGTAGTTTGATATCGTATTTTTTTCTTTTTATGTGCCGTGTCCTTCCAGTAGGCGATCATGGCTCTCTACATCTTTCCCAAGTAGCTCTCAACAAGTTCCATCCTTCTTCCACCTCCCCTAGACCACGTTCTGTCTTCCAATTAGCCCCGCTAGGCATGTCATGCATTGCTTTCCCTTGTCTCTCTTTCCCTCTACTTGACCTGTGAGTATCAGATTCTCCAAGCCCTCCTTTCTCATTACGTGTTCCATAAACTTCAGCTGCTTCTTCCTATTGTTAAGTATAAGCTTCCTCCTTGTATGCATCTTCTCCAAAACCTCATAGTTGCTCAAATGTTCGGGCCATGGTATACTTAGCATCCTTCTGTAGAACCACATTTCTGTCGCTTCGAGCCTCTTCTTCATCTTTGAGGAAATCGTCCAACATTCGCTGCCGTAAAGCAGGACAGATGTCACGTAACAGTTCAGTATTCTTTTCTTTGTTACCAACGAAATCCTCCTGTCTCGTAATACTCTGCCCAGCTTTTGGAATTCGTCTTTGGCCATCCCAATACGCCTGGGGATGTCAGTGTCGCTCTTGCCGTCCTCTGTCAAAACACTTCCCAGATATTTAAATTTCCGCCCCTGCTTGATTTTAGTGTCCCCGACCTGTATCTCGTAGTAGTTCAGGACTCTTTTCTTTGTTACCAACGAAATCCTTCTGTCTCATAATACTCTGCCTAGCTTTTGGAATTCGTCTTTGGCCATCCCAATACGTCTTTGGATCTCAGTGTCGCTCTTGCCGTCCTCTGTCAAAAAAGACTTCCCAGATATTTAAATTTCCGCCCCTGCTTGATTTTAGTGTCCCCGACCTGTATCTCGTAGTAGTTCAGGACTCTTTTCTTTGTTACCAACGAAATCCTTCTGTCTCGTAATACTCTGCCTAGCTTTTGGAATTCGTCTTTGGCCATCCCAATACGTCTTTGGATCTCATGGTCGCTCTTGCCATTCCTCTGTCAAAAATACTTCCCCAGATATTTAAATTTCCGCCCCTGCTTGATTTTAGTGTCCCCCAGTGCCTGTATCTCGTCACGCAGTTCAGGACTCTTTTCTTTGTTACCAACGAAATCCTCCAGTCTCGTAATACTCTGCCTAGCTTTTGGAATGCGTCTGTGGCCATCCCAATAAGTCTTCGGATCTCAGTGTCGCTCTTACCGTCCTCTGTCAAAACACTTCCCAGATATTTAAATTTCCGCCCCTGCTTGATTTTAGTGTCCCCGACCTGTATCTCGTAGTAGTTCATGAATCTTTTCTTTGTTACCAACGAAGTCCTCCCGTCTCGTAATACTCTGCCTAGCTTTTGGAATGCGTCTTTGGCCATCCCAATACGTCTTCGGATCTCAGTGTCACTCTTGCCGTCCTCTGTCAAAACACTTCCCAGATATTTAAATTTCCGCCCCTGCTTAATTTTAGTGTCCCCGACCTGTATCTCGTAGTAGTTCAGGAATCTTTTCTTTCTTACCAACGAAATCCTCCTGTCTCGTAATACTCTGCCTAGCTTTTGGAATTCGTCTTTGGCCATCCCAATACGTCTTCGGATCTCAGTGTCACTCTTGCCGTCCCCTGTCAAAACACTTCCCAGATATTTAAATTTCCGCCCCTGCTTGATTTTAGTGTCCCCGACCTGTATCTCGTAGTAGTTCAGGACTCTTTTCTTTCTTACCAACGAAATCCTCCTGTCTCGTAATACTCTGCCTAGCTTTTGGAATTCGTCTTTGGCCATCCCAATACGTCTTCGGATCTCAGTGTCACTCTTGCCGTCGCCTGTCAAAACACTTCCCAGATATTTAAATTTCAGCCCCTGCTTGATTTTAGTGTCCCCGACCTGTATCTCGTAGTAGTTCAGGACTCTTTTCTTTGTTACCAACGAAATCCTCCTGTCTCGTAATACTCTGCCTAGCTTTTGGAATTCGTCTTTGGCCATCCCAATACGTCTTCGGATCTCAGTGTCGCTCTTGCCGTCCTCTGTCAAAACACTTCCCAGATATTTAAATTTCCGCCCCTGCTTGAAATTTAGTGTCCCCGACCTGTATCTCGTAGTAGTTCAGGACTCTTTTCTTTGTTACCAACGAAATCCTCCTGTCTCGTAATACTCTGCCTAGCTTTTGGAATTCGTCTTTGGCCATCCCAATACGTCTTCGGATCTCAGTGTCGCTCTTGCCGTCCTCTGTCAAAAGACTTCCCAGATATTTAAATTTCCGCCCCTGCTTGATTTTAGTGTCCCCGACCTGTATCTCGTAGGAGTTCAGGACTCTTTTCTTTGTTACCAACGAAATCCTTCTGTCTCGTAATACTCTGCCTAGCTTTTGGAATTCGTCTTTGGCCATCCCAATACGTCTTCGGATCTCAGTGTCGCTCTTGCCGTCCTCTGTCAAAACACTTCCCAGATATTTAAATTTCCGCCCTCTTCTTGATTTTAGTGTCCCCCGACCTGTATCTCGTAGTAGTTCAGGACTCTTTTCTTTGTTACCAACGAAATCCTTCTGTCTCGTAATACTCTGCCTACCTTTTGGAATGCGTCTTTGGCCATCCCAATACGTCTTCGGATCTCAGTGTCGCTCTTGCCGTCCTCCGTCAAAACACTTCCCAGATATTTAAATTTCCGCCCCGGCTTGATTTTAGTGTCCCCGACCTGTATCTCGTAGTAGTTCAGGACTCTTTTCTTTGTTATCAACGAAATCCTTCCGTCTCGTAATACTCTGCCTAGCTTTTGGAATTCGTCTTTGGCCATCCCAATACGTCTTCGGATCTCAGTGTCGCTCTTGCCGCCCTCTGTCAAAACACTTCCCAGATATTTAAATTTCCGCCCCTGCTTGATTTTAGTGTCCCCGACCTGTATCTCGTAGTAGTTCAGGACTCTTTTCTTTCTTACCAACGAAATCCTCCTGTCTCGTAATACTCTGCCTAGCTTTTGGAATTCGTCTTTGGCCATCCCAATACGTCTTCGGATCTCAGTGTCACTCTTCGTTGTCCTCCTGTCAAATCTTCCCAGATATTTAAATTTCCGCCCCTGCTTGATTTTAAATTTCCGTGTCCCTCCCCCGACCTGTATCTCGTAGTAGTTCAGGACTCTTTTCTTTGTTACCAACGAAATCCTTCTGTCTCGTAATACTCTGCCTTCGGAGCTTTTTGGAATTCGTCTTTGGCCATCCCAATACGTCTTCGGATCTCAGTGTCACCATTCTTTCCGTCGCCTCCTCTGTCAAAACACTTCCCAGATATTTAAATTTCCGCCCCTGCTTCATTTTTAGTGTCCCCGACCTGTATCTCGTAGTAGTTCAGGACTCTTTTCTTTCTTACCAACGAAATCCTCCTGTCTCGTAATACTCTGCCTAGCTTTTTGAATTCGTCTTTGGCCATCCCAATACGTCTTCGGATCTCAGTGTCGCTCTTGCCGTCCTCTGTCAAAACACTTCACAGATATTTAAATTTCCGCCCCTGCTTGAAATTTAGTGTCCCCGACCTGTATCTCGTAGTAGTTCAGGACTCTTTTCTTTGTTACCAACGAAATCCTCCTGTCTCGTAATACTCTGCCTAGCTTTTGGAATTCGTCTTTGGCCATCCCAATACGTCTTCGGATCTCAGTGTCGCTCTTGCCATCCTCTGTCAAAACACTTCCCAGATATTTTAATTTCCGCCCCTGCTTGATTTTAGTGTCCCCGACCTGTATCTCGTAGGAGTTCAGGACTCTTTTCTTTGTTACCAACGAAATCCTTCTGTCTCGTAATACTCTGCCTAGCTTTTGGAATTCGTCTTTGGCCATCCCAATACGTCTTCGGATCTCAGTGTCGCTCTTGCCGTCCTCTGTCAAAACACTTCCCAGATATTTAAATTTCCGCCCTGCTTGATTTTAGTGTCCCCGACCTGTATCTCGTAGTAGTTCAGGACTCTTTTTCTTTGTTATCAACGAAATCCTTCCGTCTCGTAATACTCTGCCTAGCTTTTGGAATTCGTCTTTGGCCATCCCAATACGTCTTCGGATCTCAGTGTCGCTCTTGTCGTCCTCTGTCAAAACCTTCCCAGATATTTAAATTTCCGCCCCCGTCTTGATTTTAGTGTCCCATAAGGATACGACCTGTATCTCGTAAAAGTTCAGGACTCTTTTCTTTGTTACCAACGAAATCCTCCTGTCTCGTAATACTCTGCCTAGCTTTTGGAATTCGTCTTTGGCCATCCCAATACGTCTTTGGATCTCAGTGTCGTGTCACTCCGTCCTCTGTCAAAACACTTCCCAGATATTTAAATTTCCGCCCCTGCTTGATTTTAGTGTCCCCGACCTGTATCTCGTAGTAGTTCAGGACTCTTTTCTTTGTTACCAACGAAATCCTCCTGTCTCGTAATACTCTGCCTAGCTTTTGGAATGCGTCTTTGGCCATCCCAATACGTCTTCGGATCTCAGTGTCGCTCTTACCGTCCCTCTGTCAAAACACTTCCCAGATATTTAAATTTCCTCACCTGCTTGATTTTAGTGTCCCCGACCTGTATCTCGTAGTAGTTCATGAATCTTTTCTTTGTTACCAACGAAATCCTCCTGTCTCGTAATACTCTGCCTAGCTTTTGGAATGCGTCTTTGGCCATCCCAATACGTCTTCGGATCTCAGTGTCGCTCTTGCCGTCCTCTGTCAAAACACTTCCCAGATATTTAAATTTCCGCCCCTGCTTGATTTTAGTGTCCCCGACCTGTATCTCGTAGTAGTTCAGGACTCTTTTCTTTGTTACCAACGAAATCCTCCTGTCTCGTAATACTCTGCCTAGCTTTTGGAATTCGTCTTTGGCCATCCCAATACGTCTTCGGATCTCAGTGTCGCTCTTGCCGTCCTCTGTCAAAACACTTCCCAGATATTTAAATTTCCGCCCCTGCTTGATTTTAGTGTCCCCCGACCTGTATCTCGTAGTAGTTCAGGACTCTTTTCTTTGTTACCAACGAAATCCTCCTGTCTCGTAATACTCTGCCTAGCTTTTGGAATTCGTCTTTGGCCATCCCAATACGTCTTCGGATCTCAGTGTCGCTCTTGCCGTCCTCTGTCAAAACACTTCCCAGATATTTAAATTTCCGCCCCTGCTTGATTTTAGTGTCCCCGACCTGTATCTCGTAGTAGTTCAGGACTCTTTTCTTTGTTACCAACGAAATCCTTCTGTCTCGTAATACTCTGCCTAGCTTTTGGAATTCGTCTTTGGCCATCCCAATACGTCTTCGGATCTCAGTGTCGCTCTTGCCGTCCTCTGTCAAAACACTTCCCAGATATTTAAATTTCCGCCCCTGCTTGATTTTAGTGTCCCCCGACCTGTATCTCGTCGTAGTTCAGGACTCTTTTCTTTGTTACCAACGAAATCCTCCAGTCTCGTAATACTCTGCCTAGCTTTTGGAATGCGTCTTTGGCCATCCCAATACGTCTTCGGATCTCAGTGTCGCTCTTGCCGTCCTCTGTCAAAACACTTCCCAGATATTTAAATTTCCGCCCCTGCTTGATTTTAGTGTCCCCGACCTGTATCTCGTAGTAGTTCAGGACTCTTTTCTTTGTTACCAACGAAATCCTCCTGTCTCGTAATACTCTGCCTAGCTTTTGGAATGCGTCTTTGGCCATCCCAATACGTCTTCGGATCTCAGTGTCGCTCTTGCCGTCCTCTGTCAAAACACTTCCCAGATATTTAAATTTCCGCCCCCGTCTTGATTTTAGTGTCCCCGACCTGTATCTCGTAGTAGTTCAGGACTCTTTTCTTTGTTACCAACGAAATCCTCCTGTCTCGTAATACTCTGCCTAGCTTTTGGAATTCGTCTTTGGCCATCCCAATACGTCTTCGGATCTCAGTGTCACTCTTGCCGTCCCCTGTCAAAACACTTCCCAGATATTTAAATTTCCGCCCCTGCTTGATTTTAGTGTCCCCGACCTGTATCTCGTAGTAGTTCAGGACTCTTTTCTTTGTTACCAACGAAATCCTCCTGTCTCGTAATACTCTGCCTAGCTTTTGGAATTCGTCTTTGGCCATCCCAATACGTCTTTCGGATCTCAGTGTCACTCTTGCCGTCCTCTGTCAAAACACTTCCCAGATATTTTAATTTCCGCCCCTGCTTGATTTTAGTGTCCCTGACCTCTATCTCGTAGTAGTTCAGGACTCTTTTCTTTGTTACCAACGAAATCCTCCTGTCTCGTAATACTCTGCCTAGCTTTTTGGAATTCGTCTTTGGCCATCCCAATACGTCTTCGGATCTCAGTGTCGCCTTGCTCCTCTGTCAAAACACTTCCCAGATATTTAAATTTCTTGCCCATCCTGTCTCGTAGTTCAGGACAAACGAAATCTTCCTGTCTCGTAATACTATTTTTTGGAATTCGTCTTTGGCCATCCCAATACGTCCCCTGATCTCAGTGTTGAAATTTCCTCTGTCAAACACTTCCCAGATATTTAAATTTCCGCCCCCGTCCCCGACCTGTATCTCGTAGTAGTTCAGGACTCTTTTCTTTGTTACCAACGAAATCCTTCTGTCTCGTAATACTCTGCCTAGCTTTTGGAATGCGTCTTTGGCCATCCCAATACGTCTTCGGATCTCAGTGTCGCTCTTGCCGTCCTCTGTCAAAACACTTCCCTCAGATATTTAAATTTCCGCCCCTGCTTGATTTTAGTGTCTTCGACCTGTATCTCGTAGGAGTTCAGGACTCTTTTCTTTGTTACCAACGAAATCCTTCTGTCTCGTAATACTCTGCCTAGCTTTTGGAATTCGTCTTTGGCCATCCCAATACGTCTTCGGATCTCAGTGTCGCTCTTGCCGTCCTCTGTCAAAACACTTCCCAGATATTTAAATTTCCGCCCCTGCTTGATTTTAGTGTCCCCGACCTGTATCTCGTAGTAGTTCAGGACTCTTTTCTTTGTTACCAACGAAATCCTCCTGTCTCGTAATACTCTGCCTAGCTTTTGGAATGCGTCTTTGGCCATCCCAATACGTCTTCGGATCTCAGTGTCATTCTTCTGCCGTCCTCTGTCAAAACACTTCCCAGATATTTAAATTTCCGCCCTGCTTGATTTTAGTGTCCCCGACCTGTATCTCGTAGTAGTTCAGGACCCTTTTTCTTTGTTATCAACGAAATCCTCCTGTCTCGTAATACTCTGCCTAGCTTTTTGGAATTCGTCTTTGGCCATCCCAATACGTCTTCGGATCTCAGTGTCGCTCTTGCCGTCCTCTGTCAAAACACTTCCCAGATATTTAAATTTCCGCCCCTGCTTGATTTTTTTCTTGTCCCCTCCTGTCTCGTACCTGTATCTTTTTTGCTTTGGCCATAGTAGTTCAGGACTCGTTTTCTTTGTTACCAACGAAATCCTCCTGTCTCGTAATACTCTGCCTAGCTTTTTTTGAATTCGTCTTTGGCCATCCCAATACGTCTTCGGATCTCAGTGTCGCTCTTGCCATCCTCTGTCAAAACACTTCCCAGATATTTAAATTTCCGCCCCTGCTTGATTTTAGTGTCCCCGACCTCTATCTCGTAGTAGTTCAGTACTTTTTCTTTGTTACCAAAAGAAATCTTTCTGTCTCGTAATACTCTGCCTAGCTTTTGGAATCCTCCTTTGGTCATCCCAATACTCTGATCTCAGCTTTTGTCCTCTGAAAACGTCTCTTCGCCATTCCGCCGTTGCTTGATTTTATGTTCTTCTTATCTTTGAGTGTCCCATTCTTGTCGTCCTCTCGTCTCGTGCTCAGTCCTCTTTGGTTATCCAAACGAAATCACTGTCTCCCAGATATTTTTTTTTTTTAAATTCCATCCCCTGATCCATGATTTTCTGTGTCCCTTCCCAATGCCTTCGATCTCTTCTTAATCTTTGTATCTGCCATAAGGAGGACAGACGTATCTCAGTAGTTCAGGACTCTTTTCTTTGTTACCAACGAAATCCTCCTGTCTCGTAATACTCTGCCTAGCTTTTTGGAATTCGTCTTTGGCCATCCCAATACGTCTTCGGATCTCAGTGTCATCCTTGCCGTCCTCTGTCAAAACACTTCCCAGATATTTAAATTTCCGCCCCTGCTTGATTTTAGTGTCCCCAACCTGTATCTCGTAGTAGTTCAGGACCCTTTTCTTTGTTACCAACGAAATCCTCCTGTCTCGTAATACTCTGCCTAGCTTTTTGGAATTCGTCTTTGGCCATCCCAATACGTCTTCGGATCTCAGTGTCGCTCTCTTAGCATTCCTCTGTCAAAACCTTTCCTCAGATATTTAAATTTCCGCCCTCCAACTTGATTTTAGTGTCCCCGGACTGTATCTCGTAGTAGTTCAGGACTCTTTTTCTTTGTTACCAACGAAATCCTCCTGTCTCGTAATACTCTGCCTAGCTTTTGGAATTCGTCTTTGGCCATCCCAATACGTCTTCGGATCTCAGTGTCGCTCTTTGCCGTCCTTCCTGTCAAAACACTTCCCTTCTTAATATTTAAATTTCCGCCCTGCTTGATTTTTAAGTGTCCCCCACCCTGTATCTCGTAGTAGTTCAGGACTCTTTTCTTTGTTACCAAAGAAATCCTCCTGTCTCGTAATACTCTGCCTAGCTTTTTTGGAATGCGTCTTTGGCCATCCCAATATCTTCGGATCTCAGTGTCGCTCTTGCCGTCCTCTGTCAAAACACTTCCCAGATATTTAAATTTCCGCCCCTGCTTGAAATTTAGTGTCCCCGACCTGTATCTCGTAGTAGTTCAGGACTCTTTTCTTTGTTACCAACGAAATCCTCCTGTCTCGTAATACTCTGCCTAGCTTTTGGAATTCGTCTTTGGCCATCCCAATACGTCTTCGGATCTCAGTGTCGCTTTGCCGTCCTCTGTCAAAACCACCTTCGTTGCCCAGATATTTAAATTTCCGCCCTGCTTGATTTTAGTGTCCCATACCTGTATCTCGTAGGAGTTCAGGACTCTTTTCTTTGTTACCAACGAAATCCTTCTGTCTCGTAATACTCTGCCTAGCTTTTGGAATTCGTCTTTGGCCATCCCAATATGTCTTCAGATCTCAGTGTCGCTCTTGCCGTCCTCTGTCAAAACATACCTTCCCAGATATTTAAATTTTGGCCCCTGCTTGATTTTAGTGTCCCCGACCTGTATCTCGTAGTAGTTCAGGACTCTTTTTCTTTGTTACCAACGAAATCCTCCTGTCTCGTAATACTCTGCCTAGCTTTTGGAATGCGTCTTTGGTCATCCCAATATGTCTTCGGATCTCAGTGTCGCTCTTGCCGTCCTCTGTCAAAACACTTCCTCAGATATTTAAATTTTGAGCCCCTGCTTGATTTTTAGTGTCCCCGGAGGACTGTATCTCGTAGTTGTTCAGGACTCTTTTCTTTGTTACCAACGAAATCCTCCTGTCTCGTAATACTCTGCCTAGCTTTTGGAATGCGTCTTTGGTCATCCCAATACGTCTTCGGATCTCAGTGTCATCTTGCATTCCTCTGTCAAAACCTTTCCCTCGATATTTTCTTATTTTGAGCCCGTCAACTTTCATTTTTAAAGTCCCCGACCTGTATCTCGTAGTAGTTCAGGACCCTTTTCTTTGTTACCAACGAAATCCTCCTGTCTCGTAATACTCTGCCTAGCTTTTGGAATTCGTATTTGGCCATCCCAATACGTTTCGGATCTCAGTGTCGCTCTTGCCATCCTCTGTCAAAACACCTTCCCAGATATTTAAATTTCCGCCCCGTGCTTGATTTTAGTGTCCCTGACCTCTATCTCGTAGTAGTTCAGACTCTTTTCTTTGTTACCAACGAAATCCTTCTGTCTCGTAATACTCTGCCTAGCTTTTGGAATGCGTCTTTGGCCATCCCAATATGTTTCGGATCTCATGTCATCCTTAGCGTCCTTCTGTCAAAACACCCCAGATATTTAAATTTCCGCCTCTGTCTCTTCTTGATTTTGAGTGTCCCCAGTGCCATAAAGGAGGACAGACGTCAGTTGCTCAGTACCCTTTTCTTTGTTATCAAAAAGAAATCTTCCTGTCTCGTAATTTTTAGTGTCTGCCTAGCTTTTGGAATGCGTCTTTGGTCATCCCAATATGTTCGTCCTCAGTATCCTTTTTGCATTCTTTTGTAAAATACCTTCGTTCTCAGTCTCTTCTTAATCTTTGTCAAAACACGTCCAGATATTCTTGCCATTAGTGTCCCCGACCTGTATCTCGTAGTAGTTCAGGACTCTTTTCTTTGTTACCAACGAAATCCTCCTGTCTCGTAATACTCTGCCTAGCTTTTGGAATTCGTCTTTGGCCATCCCAATATATTTCGGATCTCAGTGTCGCTCTTGCCGTCCTCTGTCAAAACCATCCCTTATTTAAATTTCCGCCCCTTCTTAATCTTTTAGCCGTCCACCATTCCTGGATCTCAGTGTCGACGTCACGTAGTTCAGGACCCTTTTTCAGGACTTTTGTTAGCAAAGAAATCTTCCTGTCTCGTAATGCTCTGCCTAGCTTTTGGAATGCGCCTTTGGTCATCCCAATATGTTTCGGATCTCATGGTCGCTCTTGCCATTCTTCTGTCAAAACACTTCCTCAGATATTTAAATCTTTGCCCCCGTCCAATTTTCAGTGTCCCTGAAAAGGAGGACGTAGTCACGTTCAGGACTCCCTTTTCTTTGTTAGCAAAGAAATCTTCCTGTCTCGTAATGCTCTGCCTAGCTTTTGGAATGCGCCTTTGGTCATCCCAATACGTCTTCGGATCTCAGTGTCACTCTTGCCGTCCTTCTGTCAAACCATTCCCGATATTTCAATTTCCGCCCTCTTTTTTAGTGGCCCCGACCTTCGTGTCCCATAAGGACCAGTATCTCGTAACAGCTCAATTACCCTTTTCTTTGTTAGTCTTCCTTCTCGTTCCTCTGTTATTGGAATTTTTACTTTTGTCATCCCAACGGAATTCCTCCTGTCTTCTTCTTTTTAATAGAGGCCGTCATACCTTCCTTGCAGACTCAGCTTTTTTATAATTTTCTTTGTTAAAATTTTTTTCTCTTATCTGGTACGTCGTCTTTAGGAAATCTCTTTGACAGTGTCGCTCTTTCCATCCTCTGTCAAAACACTTCCCAGATATTTAAATTCTTCGCCCATACCTTCTTGATTTTCTTAGTGTCCCCATTCCAGACCTGTATCTCGTAGTAGTTCAGGACTCTTTTTCTTTGTTACCAAAGAAATCCTCCTGTCTCGTAATGACTGCCTAGCTTTTGGAATTAACGTCTTTGGTCATCCCAATATTTCGGATCTCAGTGTCGCTCTTGCATTCCTCTGTCAAAACCATACCTTCGTTGCCCAGATATTTCTCAAATTTTAGGAGGCCCATGCTTGCTTTAAAGTCCCCAAACCTGTATGATTCTCTCAGTACCCTTTTCAGGATTTTTTTTTTTATTAGTCAACGAAATTCTGCCTATTGGAATGCGCCTTTGTCCCAATATCTTCGGTGTTGGTATCCTCTTATGCATTCTCTCTGTAAACCATACCTTCGTTTGCCTCCAGAATTTCTTAAAAAATTGAGGAGGCCGTCAACATTCGGTGCGTGACGTCACGCAACAGCTCAGTACCCTTTTCTTTGTTAGCAAAGAAATCTTCCTGTCTCGTAATGCTCTGCCTAGCTTTTGGAATCTCAGTGTTCGCTCCATGCCATCCTTATAGTCAAAATTTTCCCAGATATTTAAATTTCCTTCGTTGCCTGTCTTGATTTTAGTGTCCCCGACCTGTATCTCGTAGTAGTTCAGGACCCTTTTCTTTGTTAACAAAAAATCCTCCTGTCTCGTAATATTCTGCCTAGCTTTTGGAATTCGTCTTTGGCCATCCCAATACGTCTTCGGATCTCAGTGTCTTCTTGCCGTCCCTCTGTCAAAAATTCTTCCCAGATATTTAAATTTCCGCCCCTGCTTGATTTTCCGTGTCCCCGACCTGTATCTCGTAGTTGTTCAGGACTCCTTTTCTTTGTTACCAACGAAATCCTTCTGTCTCGTAATACTCTGCCTAGCTTTTGGAATGCGTCATTGGTCATCCCAATACGTTCAGTCCATGGGATCTCAGTGTCATGAACTTGCCGTCCCTCTGTCAAAACACTTCCCAGATATTTAAATTTCCGCCCCTGCTTGATTTTTTAGTCCCCTGACCTTCTCATCTGTTCACAGTAGTTCAGGACTCTTTTTCTTTGTTATCAACGAAATCTTCCTGTCTCGTAATACTCTGCCTAGCTTTTGAATTCGTCTTTGGCCATCCCAACACGTCTTCGGATCTCATGTGTCGCTCTTGCCGCCCTCTGTCAAAACACTTCCCAGATATTTAAATTTCCGCCCCTTGCTTGATTTTAGTGTCCCCGACCTGTATCTCGTAGTAGTTCAGGACTCTTTTCTTTGTTATCAACTCAATCCTCCTGTCTCGTAATAACTCTGCCCTCCTTTTGGAATGCGTCTTTGGCCATCCCAATACGTCTTCGGATCTCAGTGTCGCTCTTGCCGTCCTCTGTCAAAACACTTCCCAGATATTTAAATTTCCGCCATACCTGTTTGATTTTAGTATCCCCGACCTGTATCATTTCGTAATAGTTCAGACGACCATCTTTTTCTTTGTTATCAACGAAATCCTCCTGTCTCGTAATACTCTGCCTAGCTTTTGGAATGCGTCTTTGGCCATCCCAATACGTCTTCGGTTCTCAGTGTCTCACTTCCGTCTCTGCTTGATTCTAGTGGTCCCCACCTTCAAATCACATTTTGGGCTCATCCTCTTACTGACGATCATACACCGTGTTTTCTTGCGGTTTATACTTAATCCTTTCTTCTCACAATCCGTCGTTACCTTTTGTAGGAGAAATTGTTAAATCTTTCTTTGCAACCTCTCTAAGATATCATCGTTGCTCACACGCTTTGTCCATGATATCCTCAGCATCCTTCTGTGGAACCACATCTCCGTCGGCTCGAGTCTCTTCTTCATCTTTGAGGAGACCGTCCAACTTTCGCTGCCATAAAGGAAGACAGATGTCACGTAACAGCTCAGTGCTCTTCTCTTTTATTGAAAGTGTGTATAAATTTTGTGGCATTATATAAATATCGGTGTGTATGTTTAGGCAGTATGAATTCAGTTAAACACGTTTTATTAAATTCAACCAATTTTTGTCCATATATATAAAACTAGCATAGGTACCCGGCATTACCCGGATGTACATGTTTGCAATTGTATAACCGCACCCTCTGTATACCCGCACCCCCTCTCTAGAAATTTCTTCCTGCGTCCCGCTTGCATGCATCATTTGTTGGTATGCTAAGCTACTTCCCCCTCATTTTTTTACGGTATGTCTTTCGCAAGTGTTTGATTGTTCTTAATAAAGGAATTCCATCGATAAAAACTTCTGATGTGGTCGTTGCTCGGAGTTTAAATTGTTTAAATGTTTTAGATATTCATTAAATTTCCTATGGCTGTAATAACATTCAAATAGTATGGCATGGTTGACAAATCTAATAATCAAACAAAGACAGAGATGAAACATCAGAGCTTGATTCAACTGCAAGCACAAACGCATGAACGCCAACCTCCTCCTTCGCACATTTACTGTAAAGCTGGGGTTAATAAGAGGTTCTTCGGGACTTTTCCCTTTTAACGCTTCAGTAAGCCTTCTCAAACAATCTTTGCGTCAAAGGTTGTTCGAATGTCAATTTAGGGTGGAATCAGATGAATAAACTATTAGCTAAATGGCAAAAGCTGATTTGGGACCTAGTTTGTCGCAAATTTCGTCCACTTAACTGAAATAATCTAAACCAAACATTCACGCAAGATAATTTGTTTGTCATATGTTATTTATTATTTACATGGCAAATTTGGAAAGCATCGAATGAAAAACCAGGGAGTTATGGCCGAAAAACGGGACTTTTTAACAGTTTTTTGTTATACGCGGGGAAGCGAGCAGGACTAAAATCGGACTTATTTCTGGCATGATGGTAATTTTTTTGCTACATGTTTGAAGAAAATCGAATAAAAAAATGAGGAAGTTATTCAAATTTTTTAAGTCGTACGAAGACCCCGATTTTTTCGCAATTCTTTGTGTGAAGCCAATTTCGCAGGAAAACTATCAAGCACTCTTACATAAACCTCGTAACATGAGCTGTTTTGCATTAAGTGAAAAAGACATCAGCTCATGCAGTAAAAATTTTGTTTGCGGGTAAATTTGCCTTAGTTTCCGCAAAAAGTCATACCCATCTTCAGTTTTATCAATTTTTCTGACAAACTCGGGGATCCCAGAGATTGTAAAGTTGGTCGTGGCGTAATGTTGTACATTGGCAACCTGTGTATACAATTTCATCGAAATCGGTCGAGAAATGTGGACATACATAAATAACACACACACACACACACACACACAAAACAAACACACGCAAAGACACACACACATCTTCCGTTTTATAGATATACATATATTAAATTTTGTTTGTAATGGTACCAACATTCATACCCTGGCTTCCATTTTCAAAGTGCATTCAAGAACCATGAAGAGAACGGTGAATAAAAAAAAGAGGGAACAGTAGACACTGTTCAAAGCAGAAGTCCAATAGTGTTATATAAACTTCGGAGAATTCCAGTAAGATATATTTAATCATTTCTAAGATACAATGGTTCAAAGCTTTAATCTAACAACTGGATAATTCTGCTGTTACATAAAATATATATATATATATATATATATATATATATATAATTTTCTTTAGTAAAATAAATATATAGTGTGTGTGTGCGCCGTAAAATGAACGCTGAATCGTAAAATTTCAAAAAGTACTTTAAACGTATTATTTTATTCATCCGATGCTGTTCGTTTTATTTTTCGTGTGTGTATGTGACGTTGGTGAAATTTTAGGAACTGGTTCTAATCTTGTGCATTTTAACAGTGACAAGAAAAATAAAATTTATAATATATATATATATATATATATATATATTTATATATATACGTGATATATATTATAATAAACACTTGTATTTCCCTAATTTAAAAGTAAAGTTCATTAAAAACGGCTAACAAAAAGGTTAAGTTATTTATTTAATTTTTCATGTGTTCTTATAATATTTTTCTGCGCGTATACAAATTTGTCCGTAATTTTTTGATTATGCTTTTAAATGCAAAACGGTTGACAATGTGTTCATTAGAACAAAAAAGTATTCGTTATAGAATTTTTCATAATTATTTGTACTAATGAAAATATAATTTTGTACTACTGAAGATGATCTTGGAAATTTTACAGATATGTACTTTGTGAAAATAAAAATTACGTTAAACAGCAATAGCACATTTTCTCTCCCCATGCTTTAACATCAATACAATAAAGGTTATTCGTGTTATGAAAAATCGATTTTTGTGAAATTTAAATCTAAAATGTCTGTAATTTATTCAAATCAGACATACCTAATATATATATATATATATATATATATATAATATATATATAAGTATATATTATGTGTGTGTGTGTGTGTGTGAATAGAATACAAAATTGAAAGTGTCAAAAATGTAATCATCATCTGTAACCCAATATATTTACAATAGCACAAAATGAGGATTGACGTTATATTTACCTATAAATAATAATACTGGTAGTAGACGCAAATAACTGAATTTTGCCCAGTCCGACTCTCTAACCACTGTGCTACTCCTGACTAATTGGCAACATGAAGGGACAGCGATTATAAGGCAATCATCATTGGTCTAAACAAACGATCTCGCGAGACTAACGCGCTTTAGTCACGTCAAAGATAACAAGCTGGTCCTTGCAAATGACTTCCGGTCGCCAAATTTGATTAAATGCTTTATGAGCGAAATTAGATGAGCGTCTTCAAATCTTCGAGGGGCCGACAGAACAAAGGAGCCAAAACCCGTGTACAGGGTCGGATGCCCGTAAATGCCGAATGATCACGAAATCCGGAAAGGGCGGGAAAGAAACATTTGGTTTTATCGACGCAATTAAATAGATAAATAAATAATCTTTATTATTAGACGCAACTTGATATTGGCCAAGTCAAATGTAGTCTGGCTCAAGGTCAAACAGGAGAAGCTTTTTTTTCAATATAAAAAAAAACAATGAGAAATTTATTTATTGAAAAAAAAGTTTGAACAAAGTAACTACAAACAATTTTTTTTCTATCCTCTGCCATCCGTAATGATGGAGGAGGCATTACCTCGAACCATCGCCAGTGAGACACGCTGCAAGAGCCACACCGTTTCGCGAGGCTCGTCACTTAATCGAGACGCCATTGCGCCAATCATCCGAAGGAACGCCATCGAACGAGGGCCAATAACCCCTGAAGTCTCCACTGCCACAGGAGTAAAAAAAAAAAATCTATCAGCAAGAGAAGAATATTTAACTGTTTTTTTTTTTATATCTCTGCGTCCCGGGGGACGAACCCCGGCTCAACCGCGGATCTGATCAAATTACCGGTCGAAAATGTATCCGCACAGGTCGCATCCCAAATCAATGACTTCCCCATTTTAAAAGGAAAATGGTAATGTCATCCGGCCGCTTTCCATCACTACGGTCGAGGCCTATGGCTTCGATTTGGGAAGGAAACCCAGCTGCATCCAAACCTCTTTTGATGATGTCGTTTATTGTTGCATGCTGTGGAAAGCGGCCGGCACTATGACGACAGGAGAGAGGATCCGACCGCTTTCCATCACCATAGTCGAGGCCTATGGGTTCGATTTGGGAAGGGAACCCATCTGCATCCAAACCTCTTCTGATGATGTCATTTATTGCTGCATGTCGTGGAAAACAGGAGAATTAAGATTGTGCAACGCCAGTATTACAAGTGGAGTAGATATATATTTAGTACAGCCCAAAGACAAACATTTAGATAGATATCAGATAAGTGTTATAAGTTTTTGCTGCACTAGTCTTTCAGATGGAAGAAACTTGACTGCCTTGAAAATCAGCATTTGAAATCCAATCCAGGGACTTCATATTTACAAAGATTAATACAAGAAGAGTTAAATGGCAGGAAGATTATGTTGCGCCCTTGTTCCTCACTGAGAGAGTCTGCCTGTTTCGAAAACCTATCTTCAGAAGTGGGACGCTATTTATGAATAGACGAGTTCACTCAGAGAAAATAGGAGACAAACTTTTCGAAGAATATTTTTGAGGTTAGCATTTATGAGATATTGATGAAGTCATTACGTTTATCAGAATCGAAAATTATTGATAATTTTATCAATTTATTTACCGTATATACTCGCGTATGCTGCGACTTTTGAAGAGGTAATTTTGAAGCTAATTTTAAGAGGGTCACATCATACATGAGATATAAAATTAGCATATGCACTGCTGATCCTAGCTACACCATTGACTAAACTATATATCCATTTGCTGTAGTCAAAAAATAGAGCTGTATTTAAAATAAACATGATTTTGATAAAACTGATGTTTTACTAACTGTATCTAATAATAATAATGCAAATAATATTCACATATTAGTATCATATTATAAAATACAAACATAACGAATATGAATCTTTTCCATTATTTATGTTTATAAGATGTTTAGCTGTTTCCCTGTTTGGTTATTTATAGCTGTACACATTTACGCAATGAGTATAACGTTACTAATGATACTTTTATCATTCTCTTTTACTTTTTTAAACTTATTTAAATAGAAGATGGGATAAAAAGATAGAGGGAAGTAGTTTATTTACATTATTTATATTATTCGGACTGTTATCCTCATCTTCATTGTTATATTCACAATGTTTCGGTCGTTGTATGCTCCGGCCTTCTTCAGGTGATTGGAATTTCGAACTGAACCCTTTATTTCGTCCAGCGGGTAGATTGTTCTAGTTCCACGTGGCAATAAGAGACTTAATACAAAACAAAATATTCATAAACTCAAAGCTGAAAGAGGAATTTACCCTATCACCTGTATTAATTGCCACAAGGAAAACATAGGAGAAACTTCAAGGAATGTAAATACCGTATATACCGTATATACTCGTAGTATGTACTCTTTTGAAGGCCTAATTTTAAAGCTAATTTTAAGGGGGTCGCATCATTCACGAGATATAAAATTAGCATATGTACTGCTGACCCTGACTACACCGTTGACCAAACTCTAAATCCATTTACTGTAATCAAAATTACAGCTGCATTTAAAATATAATTGATTTTGATAAAACTGATGTTTTACTTAACTGTATCCAATAATAATGCATGTAATATTCATATATTATTATCATATAATAAAATACAAAACATAGCGAATAGGTATCTTTTGTATTCTTTACGTTTATAAGATGTTTAGATGTTTCTCGTTTGGTTTTTTATGGCTGTACACGTTTACGCAACGAGTATAGCGTTACTAACGATACTTTTATCCTTCTCTTTTACTTTTTTAAAGCTTATTTAACTAGAAGATGGGATAAAGAGATAGAGGAAAAGAGGTTTGTCTATTGTAATTTGGTCTCCCAAAAAAAGAACTCATATAATTCACGAGATACATGATAAAATCATTTTTAAAAGTGAAAATTTGGGGGTCGCACGATACGCGAGATCGCGTAGTACACGAGTTATCAGTCAGTTATGTGCCATACGTGATACGCACTTAGGCAATCATTTATTTTTCGATACATGATTGACGAGGCAGATTTTTTTTCCGCAGTAGGTTGCCATTTCTTTCTGCGGTAGTCCAGTTGCCATCCAAGTCTACAGAACCCGGTCTGTCCTGCTATTTACCCATAGCCGGGAGGCGAAGAAGAGGATTCATACATTTCCCAAAACTATTAGCCCGTAAGTGAATTTCAGTCAGTTATGTGCCACCTGTCCTGTTATTTACCCATAGCTGGGGGGGGGGGGAGAAGAAGAGGATTCATACCTTTCCCAAGGGTATTAGAACATAAGTGAATTTCAGGCAGGTATTTGCCATATGTGATACACACTTAGGCGATCATGTATATTTTGATACATGACTGACGAGGCAGATTTTTCCCCGCAGTAGGCTGCTATTTCTTTCTGTCGTAGACCAGTTGCCATCCAAAGCTATAGAACCCGGTCTGTACTGCTATTTACTCATAGCTGGGGCACCAGTATATACGGTACTTTTTTTATTTTTAGAAGTGTAAGATTGATCCTTTTCATAATATCAATTCAGTTTAAAATCAATCTTTGATATTTTACAGAGTTATTGGACCTAGTATTTATTTACAAATGTCAAGTTCAAAACTAGGCTTACATCCTCGATATCTGCATTTATTCTGTATTCTTTATTTAGATTCGCAACACCATTTTTTTTAAATATTTACTTATCAGTCAATCCTCTTGTTCATTATTCTCTTTTTTGTAATGCCAAAGAATACTCGTTGTCATTTTCGTAATGCTCGTTGTAGTAGAGACTTTGTAATCGCAGATACAGCTATAGTAACGCCGTTGAACAATACTGCTGTCAGACGTCAGACGCCGACAATAGTCGCTCGAATATCCACTTTCACTAATAGTATAGTTGCTCGAATCCGTATATAGAGGATAGCTGGAAATGGAAATAGTATAATGAATATGAATACAGAGAATAGCGGTCTGTATAATAATGACCTGTGTTTATCACTGGCGATCTATGTTCAAACTCAAGTTTTTGGCAGTATTTTCTTCCCATATATCAGTTTTCAATCTATCTATCTATCTATCTATCTATCTATCTATCTCAGTCTCTTCTTCTGGATAGTTTATTCCTAAGTATTTTCTTGTGTCATCGTTTGAGTCAACGAATAATCGTTGTCAGTTTCGAACGCTCGTTGTAGACTTTGTAATCGCAATATACGCCGTTGAACAATGCTGGTGTCAGACGCCTTCGAATATCACTTTCACTAATAGTACTTGCTCGAATCCGGTCTGGAAAGAAATAGTATAATTCAAATAGCATCTGTAGAGGATAGCCGTATAGTATAGAGGATAGACTAGAAATAGCGATCGTAGTCATGTGGTCTATGTAATTCAATAATGGGATCGCCTGTGTTTGCTCACTGGCGATCTATGTTCAAACTAGTGTCGGCAGCGACACTTTCTTCCCATATAACAGTATTATCTTTTTTCAAATTTCTTTCTGGGATTCATTTTTTTAATCATTTCACACCAAGCAAGGCAATAAAGCCACTAAGGCGTAAGCATGTTACTGAGTATCAGAGAGTGGGAAAAACAAGATACTATTAAGGAGAAATGACAATAAAAGAATAAGAATTTAAAAAATAGTAGATATCGATTGACGTTGTATTTCAAATTTTGAAGATCAATGATGCATGGGAAGCAAGAGACCGGACGAAAATTCCACGAGTGAGAAGTGCGAGAGAAGAATTATCATAGAACTTACGGTTATATCTAACCATTTCAAATGTAAAATGATGAGACCTTGCCGCCAATCTAGTACTGCGTTTAAATTCATAAAGTCTTGGTAACTTAGAGGAAAGTTCATCCGAACAATTACCATGAAAGGATTTATAGAAAAGCCAACAGGGAAGCTATGTTACGGTGGTGAGAAAGGAACTGAAGCCGAGATTAATACATATTGTCATTACTACTTTTTTTAATATTTCCCCACAAGGAAGGCGTTAAAACCACTAAGACGTAACGGATTACGCACTCCGAAGGAATATGAGAGAAAAAAAAAACAATAAGGAGAGAGGACAATAAAAGAACAGGAATTAAGAAGACAGATAACATTGCATCTAAACTTTTGAAGATCAAAGTTGATTCCGGAAGATAATTCCTCTAGTGAGATTAGGATCAATATTTATAGGACGTGATAAAGATGTTCGCCACATGATCCTGCAACTACTTATAGAATCAGTGCTAAATCATTTGCTTGACTCGGCCTGGCTAGAAGGAGTTCTCGTGTACTATACTAACCACCTGTCGCATGACTTTTTGGCACGTCAGTGATTTAGAACGAAAATTGATATTTTCTTTGGTGGAGAAGGTTGTATTGTGTTAAACTCCCGAATTATATGGATGTTGTAGCATACCAACGAACGATAATGGGTATGTCCCCATTCATATAAATACAGTAGTAAATACTGTATGTTGGTCTGCAGTTGGAGATGCGTCTCCAGGTGTGCTGGTCAAACTCTCTGTCTCCGGGCAGAAAGGATCCCCAGACGAGGCTATGTCGAAAGGCAGAGTCTCGTCTCGGGAAACAGCTACCGGACCCCGTTTTATACGGGGTCTATATGGAAAATTTTGGTCGAGCATACGGGCTCGGATAGCCCATTTTAAATTCGGCCTTGTGCCACATCTGACCGCGTGGAGCGGTTGGTAAATATTATGCAGTTGGAGATTCGACTCCAGCTGTGCTGGTCAAACTCTCTGCCTCCGGCCAGAGAGGATCCCCAAACGAGGCTCTGTCGAAGGGCAGAATCTTCTTGGGAAACAGCTACCCGACCCCGTTTTATACGGGGTCTATGGGGAATATTTAGCCGAGCCTACGGGCTCGGATACCCCACATTAAATTCGGCCTTGTGCCACATCTGACCGCGTAGGACGGTTAATAGATATCTTGCAGCTGGAGATTCATTGTGGAATTTTCTTGACTCATTTCTAGCAGTTGACTACTTCTACGCGCCGCTGACGAATCTTATATGTGTTGTTCATGTCCTCAGTATTATCGTTCATTATCAACTTTCATGTGATTACTCTATTCAGTAACCTTCCCTGGGATACAACAGTGGACATTCCTTGAAAATCAACTTTCTTTTTTCCCGGGATTCGAACACTAAGCACTGGCACTTGTGGGTGATACACAATAATATATTGATACGTTCTATAGTTGAGAAAATTGTGTTACATCAAACTCCTAAGTTTCCCAGACAGTCCTTGAAAATCAGCATTCGACATCCCGTCTTTTTTCCCTGGAATCGAACACTAATCACTAGCATCTGTAGGTGATATACAATATTTTTTTTAGTGTCAAACTCCCAAATTTCGTGGACAGTCCTTGAAAAACAGCATTCGAAATCGTGTTTTTCTCTGGAACGGAAAAATACGCAACTATTTCATTCCCGAGACAGGTTGTCTAGACTTTATTATATATTTATAGTCTTATGTAGCAGGGTCATGTTAAGACATGTTCGTGGTCGACTCCTAATTGTTCTATGTATGAGGGGTGGGGGTTATCGTTTAATAAGCGTGTTTCGTATTCCTTCTACTGTATTTCTGGGATTCTTTTATAAGAGTTTAACACGCACCCCTCCAAAAAAACAAAAAACAAAACAAAACAAAAACAAATAAAAACAAACAACCTCAAACATGTCTGCGCAGGCGCGTCAGATAACTTCCGGCTGTCAAACAATGGCTACATGTCAAGGTAATCCAGTATTAGTAAAAATCGAAGATGCTTAATAACGAATGGGGTGAAATGGAAAATGGATGCCAAAAGAACATCCGAAAATGATTTATTTATTTATTTGAGCCTCGTTGTGATCTAAAGTACAACCGGTAACTGAGTAAAATCCTGTCGGTGAACATTCATATGCGGATGGCCTAACATATTGTCATTATCTGAATTTTGATCTGAGATATTTACTGCACAATACTGCATAATGTTTTCTAATGACTACATCGACACAAAAAGAAGGTTTTTGCTTGAATTTCTGGGATGAGGAGTTATTGTTTACACTATTTTCACCCTTGTACAAATTAGTTGAAACAACCGCTTTAATTTCCCTTCTTTCACCATACAGTAGGTTTAAGACCGACTGGAGTGACAGAATGTAATCGACTTCTATTTTTTCCTCAGTTTAGATCATTTGCAGTGGTGTGCAGTAATATGAATCTATTTTCGGGGTGTATGATGAAATTTGTTTGGCCTTGATAAATACTGCGTCATTCGTGATTGCATTAGATTTATATCCCGCTCCGTGGGATGAGGTTGAAATAATAGACAGAGAGCATCCCTGGAAAATACGAAAACTCAAGAAATCAAAACATATGCTAGGCCACAAAAATCTTTTGAACCGACCAAGCATAGAAATGAATACAATATGGCAACCAGTAATAAGGAGTGCTGGAGAAAAATAATGAATAACAAAAATTGCAGTATAAGATCTGGTAAGAAAAATGCAGTAATAATAATAACAAAAATTGCAATATGAGTACTGGTAAAAAAATGGTTGCTGATACATTAGGTTTATAAGTCCTCAAGGATACATGGCTCAGTGGATAAAGACGTTGTTTAGATCCAGTGACTAGACCCAAAGAGTTGTAAGTTCAATATCAGGCCACAGCAGTGATGAACGAAAAAACTTGGACTGTTGAGTTAAAGGGAAATAACTGAAAGAGAACAATCAACCCCCCCCCAGCGGACGAAATTCCAATTCGGTTCGAAATTCCAATCACCTGAAGAAGACCGGAGCGTACAATGACTGAAACGTTGTGAATATGGCAATGAAGATGAGAACAACAGTCCGAATAATGTAAATGCAAGTATCTAAGATTCATTGATTATTCTTGATACTCTATAAATCGCCTTTTGCTCAATATCTTTGCATGTTAAATATTTCATCTGTTTAATATAACAGTGAAATGGAAATATCTCTCAGAATGAAAAAATAGCAGAAGAATGACAGACGGCAACCGTAAAGCCTATTTCAAGAGCAAATTGAAGCAAAACGATCACTTAATAGACAAAAGTATCTGAGTGTCCCACATGAAAGGCTTGAACAAATAAGACTGCAATCTAAGTAACGTAAAAGTAAACTGATTAACTAAATGGTTCATTTTGCTCGGGAATTAATTTTGGCTAAATGCAGATAAATATTTTATTTCTATAGATTATTAAAAGAACTAAGGGAAATAATCACTCATAAACTTACTAACTTAAATTGTTCTTCCGACTAGTGAAGGGACAGGAAATATATAAATAAATGCACAGCTATAATTATTATATGGTTTAATAATATAGATACTATAAATTCATTATAATTGAATGGTAGATATCTATTATTAACTTTTAGCATTTTACAGTCGCACGTTATCGCAATTTTCTAGGTTAACCGAGTCTGAATATTGAAATACTGAGCGCGAATATAGGAACATAGAATTAGTATTTCGGCAAGTCTTGAACTCTGATCTCTGATGTTTCGGTAGCTCATCTTTCCTAGACGACAACTTCAATCAATTCGTAACTGTAAGCTTAAACGGAGCATGAAAAAAAAATATTGGTCCTTAAAAATATTAGCGATATTCCGTGAATAGAAAATGATTACAAATCATTGACACATAACACAAAAAACTTCAGCTATAAGACCCAACTTGAGTCCTATTTTTTAATCCGGCACTTGTATGGTCTGGCATTCTTTTAAACTAGCCGCCTTTAGTTCGTTGAGCTAGGAGAGCCACGCCAGCAACCGACAGCAGCAGAGTGTTTTGGTGATACTGTTTTGCTCATTTCTTATATAGCCGCATATTTACCCATTCAGGATAATAAGCATATATTATTTTGTTTAGTTTTATTTATTTTTTTTTAGCTTTTTAGCATGAAACAATAATGTGCATGACTTAAAGGAACATATTTTTAAGTTCTTTACTGAAAATGAAAGCCAGAAAAGTTTGAATTACTTGAAACAATAAAAACTTTGTTCAGAAGCAGAAATGATTCTTTTATTTCCTGTTTTAAGCTTTGTTCTACCTTTGATAACACGTCACTATATTTATGAAATGCGCTGGCAAGACTTTTTTTGTCATCCAATATATACTTTGGTTCGGCAGAGGCCTGTCAAATGTATTGAATATTATGGAACAGTAGTATTATTTTTTACTACTTCTACCCCACAATAATTTACCAATATATATTTCTTATTACAATAAATATTATTTTACAGGCTACATGTGTTGGAGTCATTATCAACGTTATTTTTTGTAAAAGGAAAAAAAAAAGATAGCAACTAAAAATAACTGTTTATACAGTCTGGCCTCTTTAATCTGTTACTCTGTTATTCAGCAATTCCCATGGTCAAGAATGTTTTTGAGTCGGTTGCTATTAGTTTGTTGGGCGGTTACAAGGATAGCACCACACACGTTTTACAACTTTCCCCAGCAGCAGAGTGTTTTGGTGATACAATCTTGCTCATTTCTTACATGCATACTTACCCATTCAGAATAGTAAGTACATGTTATTTTTTTTTGTTTTAGCCTTTGTCTTGCATGAAACAATAAAACCTATGTTTGGAAGCATAAATGATTGTTTTATTTCCTGTTTTAAGCTTTGTTCCACCTTTGATAACATGACAATATATTTGTGGAATGAACTGGCAACACTATGTTTACATGGTTTTTTTTTAGTGGTGATTTCTATCATACTGTATTTTCTTTGATTCAGCAGTAGCCTGTTCCCAATGGTGGCCCAGATTAATGAGATCAAACTACAGTAATAAGAAATAACATTGAATATATATAAAGAAGGGATCTTTGACACTACAATGGGAAGCTTTGACGGTGCTGAGACATGCGAAATCATAGGTATATATTTACTACACGAACTAAGTAAAATAATAGATAAAAATGATACAGGACTTTACAGGGACGACGGTATTATAATCTTAAGAAACTATAATAAACAAAACCCAGACAAAACTAGAAAAGCAATTTTCAAAAAATAACGGATTTGACATAGATATAAAAACTAACCTACACGAAGGATTTTCTAGATGTTACCTTCACCTTAAGAAAAGGCACATATAAACCATACAGAAAACTCAATGATAAACCACTATACATATGCACATCTTCCAATCATCCGCCTTCAATTATCAGATATCAAAATCGATTAACCGCAGGATTTCCGACAATTTCTCCAATGAATCCATATTTAACGATGCTAAGAACGACTACGAAACAGCCCTAAAAGATAGTGGATTCCCAGCAACACTCACATACTCACTACAGGGCACAACAAAAAGGGAACAGGAAGAGAAATATCATATGGTTCTACCCACCGTATAGCAAAAACGTAAAATCAAATGTAGATAAAATATTCTTCAAACTCTTAAACAGACACTTCCTGAAATCAAGCACTCTACACACAATATTCAATAAAAACACTGTAAAAATCATCTGCAGCTGCACTGAGAACATGGTACAAATAATAAAAAAGCACAACGGGAAAACTATCAACAAACCACCCAAACAAATTAAACCCACGTGTAACTGTAGAATAAAGAATGAATGTCCCTTAAACGGTAATTAATTACAAGACAATGTAATATACTAAGCTACTGTAAAATCACCAGATAATGAAGAAAAAGTATACATAAGAGTAACTGAAGGACCATGGAAACAAAGAAACTATGCACACAAAACATCTTTCACCAATAGTAAATACGCGAACAGCACAATGCTTTCCAAGTATATCTGGGAAATTAAAAACAAAACACAAATCACACCAAAAATATCATGGAAAATAAGGAAAAGATCATCAGCCTTCAACAATCAATCCAAAACCTGCAAACTTTGCTCAGAGGAAAAAAAATAGCTATTATTACCTTCCCAGACCAAAATAAATTACTAAATAAAAGATCTGAGCTCATCTCAAAATGCAGACATGAAAACAAATTTTTACTACTTTACTTAAAAATCGAAAACTGAAAAGAATAAATAAAGATAAACAAAATAATCTGAAAAACTTTATAAATTAACCCAAGCAAATAGTAAACAAAATTACAAATCACACCCGTTAGAATAGACAAAATAGAAGAAATACAAAAAGAAAACAAAAGAAAATACATAAAATACAAGTAAAAATAATCAATCCAAATAAATAAAGTAAACAATAAACATATTAACAAAGCAATAACCGTTGGAATCGACTGCAACAAACAATCCAAAAACCGTTAGTAACCGTTAGAACTAATAAAAAATAAAAACGAGTTTAAAAAAATAAACATAAATAAACAAAAACAAGTAAAAATAATCAATCCAAATAAATAAATAAATAAAATAATAAACAAATTAAAAACTGTCCCCCGCCAAAATAGTAGAATAGACGAAGGCAATCAATCCAAAAATTGGACGAATAAATAGCTTTATCTTTCTTGATCAAATCAAAATATTAAATAGGCGACCTAAACAAATCCCCCCAAATTTTTACTACGACAATAAAATTTCGAAAACCGAAAAGAAAAATAAATATAAAATAAAAAATGAAAATAAAAAACAAGTAAAATAAATTAACCCAAGTCAATAAATAAATAAGCAAACTAGACTCTCCCGCCAAAATAACCGCCAGAATGGATTACCCACAATGCACCATTGACCCACATATATAAATAGCCGAGAAAAAGCCAACACTCGCGGCCTGACGATTGCGTCTAGCATGAAACAGCCTGTCGCCTCTGAGTGTTGACTTCAATATATATATATATATATATATATATATATATCTGTGTGTGTGTGGAATGAGCCGTCAATATTATGTTCATATCGATTTTTTTACGTGTGATTTCTGTTCATCGGCATTCCCTGTGGTTCAGTTGTGACCTGGACCCAAGTATGCCAAATTAAAGAGGTCGCAATGTAGTATTTTACGATCACAGGCAAAATCAGGCTCGTTTTTTCTAGACTTTTATTTACTTAATATAAGACTCAAGAGCCACTCAAAAGAGAAGGTCTCTGAAGGAGGTTGTTAAATGAACGTAAGAGAATGTAAGAAGTGCAGATTATGAGCATACGTAGGATAGATAACAACTGAGTCTAGATTTCACGTGGTAAAGAGTGTGTAGCGACAGGGAAATCATCCATTCGGAAGAAGATGTCCGAATGAAATTTCCTTCTTGTTAACGGAATACGAAGAATGATTTGTCCCAGTCTAAGTGTCATTGAGGGTCTTAGATGTGAAGGTCTTAACTGGTGGAAGGAAAGAATGTAGCTCGTTAGAAGATTTGCCGACATGTGCGCGTTTGTGTGCCAGTGTGTGTGTATGTGTGTGTGTGAGAGAGAGAGAGAGAGAGGAACTGTGTGTGTGTGTGTGAGAGAGAGAGAAAGAGAGAGAGAGAAAGATAGCAACTGTGTGTGTGCGTGAGAGAGAGAGAGAGAGAGAGAGAGAGAGAGAGGAACTGTGTGTGTGCAAATAACCGTGAGAATGTGTATCGGGGAATGTGTTTGAAAGAAAGTATGTGTGTGTGAGCATGAGAGTGAATGTGTTCGTGTGTTTGCTTGCAAGTCTGTGTGCGTGTGAGTGTGTGTAAGTGTATGTATGAGTGTATGTGTGTCAGTGTGTGCTTGTTTTCACGTATTTGCGAGTTTGTATATGGATTTGTGAATGTTTTGCATGTGCTTATATGCGAAATTTGTGTGTGTGTGTGTGTGTGTGTGTGTAAAAAAACGCAATACGCTATGAACATTGCTTCAACGTATACCTGTCCCCACCCCGCTATAGATCCGACTTTTATCAGTGGACTTACTGAAAACCCATGTCATTAATTCTAATTGGGGGTTCGAGCTGTGACACTTACCAGGGCACGTTCCGTTTCGCCATAACTCAATACTTAGGCCAGATACGAGTGAAATGCCGCTGTTTTCGAGCCTAAACTGTTGTCGGCGACTTAATCGACTTGAAAGAATGACAAACAATGGCGTCGCCTTGTTGCTTCCCGCGCAAAATCTATCAGCGAATCATACGGGATTTTGGAATGCTCAGACGACCATGATACTATTAATTTTTCCCGCATTTTTTCTGTGTCAACAAAAGACTCGATTTTGTTATCGACATCAGGACCCCCCCCCACAACAAATAAAGCAAAAAGTAAAAGGAAACAAATACAAAAAACAAGAAACAAATAAGAAACACAGCAAAAAAGAAACAAAACAAAACAAAAAAAACTTTTATCCGATTAATTCAGTCCAAACATTTATTTGCGTGTGTGTGTGTTAATCCTTGGCTGGTTTGTAAAAGTTTTTTAAAACAGTATTTGAAAATCGCTAAAGCGTGAAACTGGTCACAAACTCATTCATTTTTATATATATATATATATATATATATATATATATATATATATATATATTTATATATATATATATACGCGCGTGTGTGTGTGTGTGTGTTTTTGTTTGTGTGTGTGCACGGTCTTGGTACGTAAAGCGAGTTTGTTATATATTTTAGGATTTGTCTACAATGTGTTTACCAAATGTTTCTCTATACAAACCGATTCGTTGGGAACGTGATGTCCCTACCACAAATAATAATAATAATAATGATGATGATGATGATGATGATGATGAAAATAATAATGATAATAATAATGATAATATTAGTACTAGTACTATTTTAATGATGATAATAATGATGATGATGATCATAATAATAATAATGATAGTGATAATACTACTACTAATAATAATAATGATAATGACAATACTACTATAATAATGATGATGATAATAATAATGATAATGACAATACTACTATAATAATGATGATGATAATGATAATGCTAATAATAATGATAATATTAATAATAATGATAATACTACTACTACTAATGATGATAATAACAACAACAGCATTAAATGAATAACGAGTAAAAAAAATACAAGACAACAATAAAAGATCCATAAAATAATTTTTAAAAATACAAACAAAATGGAGAGATATAAATGAGGAAATAAGTAAAGGGGGAAGGAACTAAGTAAATGAATAAATAAGAAAGAAAGAAAGAAAGAAAGAAAGAAAGAAAGAAAGAAAGAAAAATGAAAGAAAAAGTATCGGAGAAAAGAAAGATAGAAGAAAGAATGCAAAAAAGAAAGAGGAACTAAATATGAATTACAAGTAAGAAACAAAGGTGAAAGAAACAAAAAGGTAAAAAGGAAAGAAAGTAAAAACACAAAAATGTCAGAAAGAAAGGCAACAGTAGAAAAGTGCACATTATGTTGTGTAAACAATGAAGGTATATGGCAATTCTCAAAGCGTAGCATAGATGTGTCACAAGGTCGAAAACATGGAGCAAACAGCAAGGATCGAACTCACTATTCAGTCGTAAGTGATTTAGCAAGACTACCTTGCTAGCCATTGCAACCTGTCTGAGCGTTCAAATCATGAAGGTATATGTTTAAATGTCGATGGCGTAACGAGAAAAAAAAAATGGAATCGACGATCCACGTTCAAAACCCATTTGATTTAGTTTGCGTTTCTCCGAAGCAAATTGAATGAAACTGATGATAAGATTTTTGACAAATTTTGTATACATGTTTCTTAGTTTCTTATTTCAAATAAATATCTTTAAAACAACGAAATACTCATTTCAAATTCTTTGAATTTTCTTTACATTTATTACACACACACACACGCGCGCACGCATGCACACAAAAATCCAAGGTTTCATTTTTTGTCGACAAATAAAATGCTTATATATAAACGTATCTAATGGATATTTTAACTGAGATTTTTTCCTACTAACCCCAAACTTATGTAAGAATAATCACAATTGAGTATTCGCCCTGACTATGGTCGATCAGTCAAAAACGCTGAATTCAGACAAAGGTCTCTCCTACAAAAGGGGGATACGCAGGTTTGAACACAGAGCTGGAGGTTACATCTCCTTTATTAAGTCTCTACAGTTTATAAAAAAATAAATTCTCTATACAAGTATGGTTATCCACAAAATAAAGTTTGAAATATTAGTATATATATATATATATATATATATATATATATTTATTTGAATAAAAACAGACCACTTTAAGGTTCCATGTGATAAATTATTTCACCACAGCCCTTTTAAAGGGCTCTGGATCATCAGATTTTACTTCCAAAGGTTGAAAAGGTTGTTTTTTCATTTCAACCTTCGGAAGTAAAGTCTGATGATCCAGATCCCTTTAAAAGGGCTGTGGTGGAAATAACTTTCAACCATGGAACCGTAAAAGTGGTCTGTTTTTCTAAAATTTATTTGCTCTGAATTTACATTGAGCTCTCTGGATATCATCCTCCTTGGGTCTACCCATACGCATTACCTAGTTCTGCATAAACTATATATATATATATATATATTCTGCCAGGAGGCACTTGTGTTTTAGTACGAAAAATGACAAAACGACTTGACAAAAAGAGACACAAATATTTCACAAAAAACACTAGGACTGATCATACACTGTTTTAACAGGATTTATTATGGTTAGGACATAATACTAATAACCTAAGATACGCAGATGACATTTCGTTGATGACAAAAAGAGAATCTATCTATCTATCTATCTATCTATCTATCTATCTATCTATCTATCTCAGTCTGTTCGTTATCTATCTATCTATCTATCTATCTATCTATCTATCTATCTCAGTCTGTTCGTTATCTATCTATCTATCTATCTATCTATCTATCTATCTCAGTTTTTTCAATGCCTATCTATCTATCTATCTATCTATCTATCTATCTATTAAAAATATAATTACACTGATCAAGCCAGATTTCAACGAAGCGCATTCTTATCTTGAATCAATGCAAATCTCAAAAACGTTAATCTCGTTAATCGTAAATCTTTTTGATACAATAATTATTGCTACATATTATCTATGCGACACTTTATTGACTAAATTTCGGTTCGCCTTGACATAAATTATAGAATTTGAAGTATATCAGTGGGTATTATATTAGTCTTTCATATATATATATATATATATATATATATATATATATATATATATATAAAAAATATAGTCATAAGGTGTACTATATTTATGGGATAAAGTGCTCACTATCAGAGATAGAGGCGTGTGTAAATATAAAAAAAAAAAAAAAAAGTGAACATTGAAGTCAACACTTAGAGGCGACAGTCTGTTTCATGCTGGACGCAATCGTCAGGCCATATATATATATATATATATATATATATATATATATATATATATATATATTTACTTTTTAGCGTGTCTTTATACCTGAGCCACGGCCATCTGCCGTCAATCCTTACAACATGAACAGCCCAGCAAAGTTATGATTGCACTAGGAAAGTCTCAAGTCCACCAATGCTGCATTTTGCAAGAAGATCAGCATTGGACACTCTATCGTCAAAATACAGCCACAGATTGCGCGGAAACAACTTTTTGTGGAAGATATCCCGATGATTGATATGGGATCTATATAGGGGTCCACGATTCTGAGCCGTACAACTATATGGTTAAAACACAATATATAGATATAAATATATACATACATAAAATGTCTTTATATATATATATATATATATATATATATATATATATATATATATTTTTTTATATATTAAGAACAATTTTATATTTACTTTAATTGGTCTACACATGCGCAAGATGTGGCACAAATCCGAAGCATCGAGCACTCAGTGAGGATAAAACTTACTACTAACTCATAATTGTTCAAGCGACACAAGCTCGCTAACCATTACACAAATATGCCCAAATTTTCCAAGTGTAGCTTAGATATCGTACAAGGCCGAAAGTGTTACACAAAAATATATATATATATATATATATATATATATATATATATATATATGTGTGTGTGTGTGTGTGTGTGTGTGTGTGTGTGTGTGTGTCATGGTAATTTATCTAGGCACACATGGACTCACCCAGTTATAAACAGGAGCAGGTCCTGCCTTTTTAGAGGGAAGATTCTAGCAGTCAGCTCTGACAGTCGGACTGAACATTCTTGCTGCAACCCTCTCGTTTGTACATGTTTGTACTACTGTTTCTCTTGATATATTTGTTTAAGTCAATTCCTCTCTTTGTGTCTTTATTTCTGACCTTAACAAGGCCACCACAATATATATATATATATATATATATATATATATATATAGAGAGAGAGAGAGAGAGAGAGAGAATGAAGAGAGAGAGAGAGAAATGTTTGACTTCAGGTTAAGAAAGATATAGTCTCTTTAAAAGCATTGCCACTAACTGAACGTTAGATGGCAAAAAACATTCCCTACCCCACTTTCGCCAATGATCTCAATGTCAGTCATATCTTTGTTACAGTTCGAGAAGTCTTGAGACTTATCAAGTCCTAACACCGAGAAGGCCACTGAATATTAACCCGGAGTTATCCCCGATCTTAGCAAAATTATTTAACTGCTGCTTTAAGGAGAAATTTTCCCAAGCCTGTGGAAAATGTCGAATGTATGCCCTGTCGAAAGTATGCCAAGTCGAATGTATGCCCCGTTTTCAAGAATGAGGGTGACCGTTCATCCCCTTCATAGCATAGGCCTCCACAGTGTCATTACCAAATTTTTGAAGCTATAATCAACAAGAATGTTGTTGATCGCATCAATAGGGACACCCTCTTGAGCGACAAATAGTATGGATTTCGATTGGCTCGGTCCACTGCTGATATCCTACCTGCCATTACGCATAGAATCAGTGAGACACTAGACAACAATTACATTTCAAGGGCGATCGCATTACCTATTTCAAAGGCAACTGATGAGGTCTCTAGCTATGGAATCACTGGGAGAATCTTTTTAATTATAAAGTGCTTCCTGTTAACGGTAAATTCTCCCAGGCCCAAACGATCAACTCCAAGGTTCAATTCTCGGTTCAGTCCTTTTTTTACTTTATATATATACTCCGATCATTAGTGAAGGTCTGTGCCAGCGTTTCCAAATCGGGCTTTCCAGGAACCCTAAGGTTCCGCAAAATGTCCCCAAATGTGCCCCGAGAACAGGTGAGATAATCTAATGCACTTTTGACATTTTACTTAATTTCATATAAGTAATATTACTAAACACACACAATATATTATTGATTATTCTAATATTGTAATATAGACACCATCCTGTCTAACCTATTATGTTATTAAAAAATATAACAATCATTGGGAATATATTTAGTAATGTCTGTACGGCGCCATTGTGAAACCATTTTCACTAGTCAGTGGCCACTCAGTGAACGGGACCTGTAAAGTTCGACCTTGAATTAAGGATTTGTATAGCAAAAGACAGGCACAAGCTTTTCACATTAGAAAAGCATATTTCACTTTATTAAATGACTTTGAAAATAACATTTTTTGGTTCACAGGACATTTTTGCCTTGATTTATCTTATGTCTTTTCAACATTGCCAGTAAAGGATAAAAAAAAATAAACTGATGCAGTAATTACCTGTTTTTCTTCTGTTTCAATTTATATTATAGGTATATGATATTGATTACTTATGTTTATTTGTTACGTTTGAGTTTAGAAGTTTTAGTGTGTGTGAATGAAAACTCCCTGATGAAGTATTATAAACGAACAGCATGAATTTTATTTACCATTACCGAAAAATTTGACAAAGAATAATTAATTTTACCTTAAACCATTTATTCAAAAAATATATACTATGATATTTACCACGTGAACTACGATGAAAATAAAATGAGAAAGATATGGTATATAATTTTGTTTTTGCGCAGGGGTTCCTCGAGACATGTCATTTATTTTAAGGGTTACGCAAGGATAAAAAGGTTGAGAAACGCTGGTCTATGGCAATGATGTGATCGGTACACATTCAAAACTCTAGATGATCTCATCATGGTAGCTGACCTTCCGTCTAACCTCAAGGAGCTCAAGGTAAATAGTAAGGGCAACGGACCATATACACCCTTGCGCAAATTAATTGAAACAACCACTCTAGTTTCCTTTCTTTCACGATAAGGTCAGTTTTAGACCCACTGGAGTGACAGGGTGTAATCGATTTCTATTTTTTCCTCAGATTAGGTTATTTGCAGTGGTGTGCAGTAATTTGTATCTATATTCGGGGTCTATAATGAAATTTGTTTGGACTTGAAAAATATTGCGTCATCCGTGATTGCATCAGATTTTATCACGCCCAAACACTATTGTCTCGACTGTCGATTATTTGTCCTACGGCCATTGTCTGCGGTGGACGTTACTCCAAGGAAGCGTACGAAAATGGTAACGCTGCACAAACACACTGGCAAGCCTTAGCAGTAAGCAAATCAAAGTACTAGATTGGCCCAGAAACTCTCCTGATTTAAACCCAATCGAGAATCTGTGGTCAATCTGCAAGGAACGACTTCGTGAAATGGACATATGAAGTACTAACATGTGGGTCATGTTTCATTGGTAAATTACGAAAAAAGTAAATAATAACGGAATTATTCGTTTTGCTTCAATTAATTTGCACAAGGGTGCATATTATGTAATATAGAATAAGAAAGAAATGAAGGAGGTTCGCTACAATGTGCGTTATATGGCTTGTATTTGTCGTGGAGGACAGAACTTTCAATAGAATTAGAGATAGAGCACGATGGCCTTGCAACGTTTCCATTTTTAGTCTGATCTGGCTCTTGTAAAGGTCGAGGAAAGCAGGAGGAGTCAGGTACTTACTGGAGCGGTACTGGGAACCAGCCATTTTTCCAGTATCTTTAGCGATCGATCGTATGTATAAGCTCCATTTGAGGTCTGGGTTTAATTTGTCCCAATAGGCGATCAAGTCACGGGGTCTCCCTGAGGGAACATCCGTTTACCGCGATCAATAAAAGTTCTCAATGATGGTGGAATATAACTATAAGACTAAAAGAAGAATTATTGATCCTGATCTGGCGGCCCGGCTTCAGTCACTTTCCCACCACTGTAAGGTTGCCTCTCTGTGTTTTTTCTATAAATATTTCAATGTTAATTGTTCGGATGAACTGTTCACTATGGTACTTAGACTTTTTGAATTTAAGCGCAGTACTAGGTTGGCGTCGCGATCTCATCAATTTACAGTTGAGCAGGCTAGATGTAACCGTAAATTCTATGCTAACAGTTTCTTTTCTCGCACTTCTCGCTTGTGGAACTTCCGGCTCAGTGGCCCATATCATCTTAAATCTTGCCTCGTACTCTCTAGCCCTCGACCTCGATTGACTCTTGGGCCTTGTGAATAGGTGAATATATATTCACTAGGGTGAATATAATTGTGGAAAAATTGAAACTCTAGCCCAAATCGATAAACATACAAGCATGTTCACCGAGTGATAATATGAAAAAAAAATTCAGTACAAACATACAATCAACTTTGTACCCAATTCGGTAGATATACATTACAATTTGCCCGTTCTTTAAACATAAAAAATAAAAACAAAAATTAAACGGCCTATGAATCCCGAGCGTTGACTGTTTTCACCTTTTGACAATCTGTTCTTGGTATTTATATCTTTTTTCCTCGCGGTATGTGTGACAAGAATCGTGTTGTCCGCTTCTACCTTTTTAGAAAAGTTACTTATCAGAACGAGGCACCTTTCTGCAAGTGTCGGTCAACCGTTTGCCTTAATCCGACATCTTGCGGTAAATTGCAGTAAAAACGAATGTTTGATGTTCTTTTTGATCGGCAAAACCTTTTATTTGGCACATTTTTTTTCCGTTTCGTAACAGCTCACGACACGTTTACTTTTGACCTTCTGACCATAAAAGGTTCTGGAGAGGATGTAGGCGCATGTGGCATGCTGTGTTCAATTCTTTTGGATTGACTTCCAATGGCCACTTGCTTCAGGCTGTTGAATGGGAAACGATAAAGATAAGGAACCTTAAACTGGATGGAAGTGATCGAAAGATTGCGGCCATTTTAAGTTTTAAAAGGCGCAAAACTTTTGCTAGGAATATCGATAAGCAGTCGGTAGGCAACAGAAGGTATATATATATATATATATATATATATATATATATATATAAACAACTGATTGATCTTTCCAAAGCAGTTAATGTCTATGTCAGTCTGTCCCTTACCAACCTCAGACTGTTAAAAACTATATTACAATCTGTTTGTCTGTTTATTTGTATGTATGTATGTATGTATCGTTTGTTCATATCTATCTATCTATCTATCTATCTATCTATCTATCTATCTATCTATCTCGTTCCCTTATCTCTATCTATATCGTTCTTTTACCTCACTCTCTCTCTCTCTTTATCTATATATCTGTCACGTTCTCTTATATCTATCTATCTATCTATCTATCTATCTATCTATCTATCTATCTATCTGTCGTCTGTTCATATTAATCTGCTCATGGGAAGAGATTAAAGT
>CAHIKZ030000083.1:2475000-2480000 GCA_903632075.3 Acanthosepion pharaonis | reverse complement strand
CTATCTATCTATCCTACTAAATTAAGCGTCTGTCTCACTCGCCTTTTGGTTATTCTTGTCCAAAGAAATATTTGTACAGCTCGTTACCATTCCTTTGCCGCTGTTTTTCATAACAAATAATTCCTGCGCATAAACAGCTTATTAGTGATTCCCACGCGAAAATGCCTGCAAGAATTTTTACATTTCCATCAGAATTGCCGAGGTGGGAAATGGACGACTCAATACACCTTGTCTCATTTCACTGCTGCATATATTATCTACACATCTATATATGTATATATTAAGTATTTTTAAAGTTCATGCAGTGTTACTCGGTGGAGCCCGGGATATCCTTTTGAAAAAAATTATCAGGTTTACGTGTCTAAATTTGTAATATTTATACGAGAAAATAAATGACATATATAAAGAGGCTTTATATATATGTATATATAAAAGCAACTTGTCAGCAGTCAATATACCACATTACACACTTGAGCGCTTAACCTTGGAGCGGGTAGAATGGAGATTAACGTGTTTTAGTGGACCCAGCAATTTTCAATCTCCTTGTCTGAATCATCTTCAAGAAGCGAGAGCAAGATCTAAAAGGTCAGCCAATCTAACAGTGATCTCATCTCACAATCCTCACTCTTGCTCCATATGTGGCCTTCTTTGTAAATCACTAGCGGGTCTTAAATGCTACTTAAGATTTTCGCACAAAATTTCATAACTGAATCAATAAGCTGTCAGATCCTCATACGGAAAACCATTAGATATATATATATATATATATATATATATATATATAATGTGTGTGTTTGTTTAGTGTATTGAGGCAGCAGATCATTATTTAAACATATATTGTTAAATATAACAGACAATGAATGTCTATTATACCTGATCACGAGCTATTCTAAAGTTTGTATGGTTGCTTTAATTTCGGGTGAAAATAAACATATTGTCTAATATATCGATATTTTTTTTTATTAAATTGATCCTTGATCTAAGCTTCTGCTATTCAGCGACCGTTATCGTCGCGTACCAGTCTTCTATATTAACTTAAAAAATTATCATCTTTGATGGGGAATAACTTTGTTTAAATGATCATATAACCTTTCTGAAGATGGCTCATGTGAGACAATACCGGTGGTATGGAGAGCGAGGACGTGCCCTATGGGCAACCACCGATCTCTCAGAAAATCCTGCTCATGCCTGCGCCTTCGAGAAGAAAACTAGTGTCGCGACGGCAAAACGCTGGAAGCAACAGTCTACTGATGGGTGGATTCTGAATGCGCTTCTGTACGGGGGAATTGGCCACCGGCAAGGGCACGAGGACGACCTAATCTTTGCTTGAATGTGGTCAGCAAAAAGTACATGAGAGCGGTGGACCTGGACATCGAGAGGTGGGAAGACGTCGCCGACGATCGCTCATGTTTGAGATGAGATTTACACCGAAGGTTGGAGTGACGAGTGAAGAAACGAAGGTTTGCCGCCGGGGTAAAGTGTGCTCGGAGGAAAGAAAACAACACGACGACATCGTAGGAATGCCTCTTCACATTCATTCGTTGCAATCGAGACTGTCACTCCCGTGTGGGCCTGTACAACAATAACAGATACTCCACCGAGGAATATTTTTTGTGCACAGATCCGTGGTTTCTCGAGATCGAAAAATGCTATATATATATTGTTGAAACTTGACTAATGCATGGAATAATAATGCAACACAAAAGGTACTTAGAACAAAATGTATTGAAACAAGAAAATGAACACAATATTTACATATAGTCTTTTGTATATTCCTGGTAAGACCGTTCCTGGAGAATGTGTTGACTGAGTCGCAGTCGGGCAGAGTCTCTGGTTGAATCTCTTGATTCCTCTCTCTTCCCGGTACCAACCATATTTATATGGTCGGTACTCCACTATGCAAATTAGGTGGATCCTACCACAACATATATATATATATATATATATATGTGTGTGTGTGTGTGTGTGTGTGTGTGTGTGTGTGTGTGTATGTATATCAATTGCAACTGAGAAAAGTTTACAAATATTAGGTTAGGCACAACTGAAGTACTTTGTTTCAGGCGCCATATTTTTCTGGTAATTTAGTTTGGACATGACTTGCGGGAAAAAATGGTAAATTTCGAGCTAGTTCAATGTTCCTGTTGTCACTTGCAGAAGGACATATCCGAGCCGAGGAATAAAATGATATTGAATATTTATTTCTTTTAAATATATTCGTATCACCTACTAAATAAATATGACACTTTAAAAGAAAAGAAAAGGTATGTTGTCGCTTAATAAGCAGGCGTCCCTAACTCGTTCTTGTCTGAATTTCGTAAAGGTGTCTTATGCGTCACGTGGACCGAACATGTGAGCAACGACGGAGTTCTAGAAACAACGGAAACCAAAGGATCACTTTTACTTCACATCAGGAAAAGAAAATACATTTGAAATTTCTAGGGCACATGATAAGGAAAATGGCTTGGAAAATATAACACTCACAGGGCTTATTGAAGGCAAGAAGTTCAGAGGAAAGCAAAGCATAGCCTACGCAGCGTGTTTGAGTAAATGGTTAGCGGGGCAGGATAGATAAAACAAAAGACAAAAATTATTAAGAGCTACAAAGGATAGGAAATCGTGGAGAGCCATGATCACCAACACGGCACATAGGAGAATTAGCAGTACGAGTATCATTTATTCATTATTTATCAAGAGCAAAATCATTAGATATCCCGATGACGCAGTGTTGATAACAGACACAGAAAGAAAACTACAAAAATCTCCTAGTGAAGGAAAGCACGAAGAAAGGACTAAGCATCAATTGCAAGAAGACAGAATGCATGGTTGTTAGCAAAAGGAACAGAACAACAATCAAATTACAAATCGGAGATACCTAAATTAAACAGGTACATTTTAAATATTTGGAAAGTGTTTTAATAGTGGACAGAAATTGTGGCACCGAAATTCGAAGTAGCATTGGAATAGCCAATGTTACATTCCAAATGCTAAGTAAAGTATTAAGAAACAGAAAGTTTTCGTTAGAAGCAAATAAAAGAGTACTGAACTGTTACGTGATATCAGTACTCCTGTATGGCAGTGAAAGCTGGACAATCTCCCCATGGCTGAAGAGGAAACTTGAGGCGGCAGAAGTGTGGCTCTACAGAAGGATGCTGAGGATCCCATGGACCGAATATGTGAGCAACGAGGAGGAGAGAGCTTTTAGCTTTAAAGATCGTCCCCCCCCCCAAATGAAAATATAAGACCATAATACTGCTGCGCACAAATTTCCGACTTTTGCATTTTCGTATCAGATAGATAGATAGATAGATAGACATTTATTATACACTGTTGCATTAGAATATGTAAGTAATTACTACTAAATTGTACATTTTGTTTCGACGTTTAACTAAAACCTCTCTTCAGGTAATTAACAATGATAGTAATAAACGATCTTATTTAATAGCGGAATTAATGAAACATTCATTCATTTTCCGTTTTAGGAAAATTTTCCTGACAAGGTAAAAAGGATTTCTTGGTAGTAGGGTTTATTTCTTATGCTTTCTTTTGCCTTTCTTTTCTTTCCTCTTCCTTTTCCGTTTGTTGATTTCCTATTTTCTTTCCTTTTTTCTTTATAAAAATCCTTTTTACAAAGAACTCAAAACATTGCACTCAGTGTGAAAGCTGGGGTTTGATGTGATAAGTACTGACACCAAAAATTAGATTCTTAGCTTTTGTCAATTTTTGAGCTTTTAGCTTTAAAGATCGTCCGAAAAAAATGAAAGTATAAGATCATAATACATTTGGGCACAAATTATAAGACAAAATATTTTAAATTTGCATTGTTTATTGAAAATCAGACTAGAACTACAGCACTGTATAACATATTACATCATAATATAGCTAAATTGTTCAGTATAATTTCCCTTTGAAGTAAATGAAAGTCTTATTTGATAGAACAGTGATTTAGTAGTAATATGCTTGTGTTTTGTATTTTGTCCATAGACAATTTGTAAAGCTTCAGTAAATTATGAATTTTATAAGGCTGTGCTGTAAGGCTTTCACAGATCACTGGAAGGAAATTCCAACACTAAAATTTCGAAACTAAGCTTAATATTTAAACTAGTTTCCTCAAAATAAAAAAAAGGTAAAGATTTGTAGAAAAATATTTTGTGTTATTATTTATCAGGTCAAAAATCAATTTTCAAATTGAGTATAATACCATGGTTCCAAAATCGACGTGGCCTACTGACAGTGTTGCTAGCAGATACACAAAGGTAACTACAAGAATTCCTACAGAAGGCAGTAAAGGAAAGCGCGAAGAAAGGACTAAGCATCAATTGAAAGAAGACGGAACGCATGGTTGTTAGTAAAAAGAGCAGGACAACAATCAAATTACAAATTGGAGATACCTAAATTAAACAAGTGCATTTTAAATATCTCTGAAGTGTTTTAACAGAAGACGAAAAGTGTGACACTGAAATCCGAAGGCGCTTTTGGGATAGTGAAAGATGCTTTCCAGGGGCTAAGAAGAGACTTCAAGCAACAGAAATGTGTTTCTGGGGGAGGAGGAGGCTGCGGTGGATCCGAACAGGTGAGCTACGACGAAGTTTTAGGGAAAATGGAAGGAAAAAAGGACACGTTGAAATTTCTAGCGTACATAACGAGGAAAGAGGGTTTGAAAAATCTGATACTCACAAGTCAGATTGACGGCAAGAGGGACAAAGAAAAAACACAAAAACTACTCATTTATTCAATCTATGCAGCGAGTTGATTCTGAGGGAATTAGATGTCCAATCAGTGAGGCCTACAAGAAAGAAGAAAGGAAAAGCCCAACATGCAAAATCTAACAAGTACAACAAATATATATATGGAAAAAATGGGCGGAGAGTGTGATACTGAAATCAGAAGACTTATTGGGATAGCGAAAAATGTCTTCTAAAAGGCGAGCAAAGTACGGTAATGCCTTGAGAGACGTGCGTACCGACGTACAAGTATTTTTTTTTTTTTAGATAGAAGCTGGA
>CAHIKZ030000083.1:2470000-2472500 GCA_903632075.3 Acanthosepion pharaonis | reverse complement strand
GAACTGTTACGTGATCTTAGTCATGTTATATGGCAGCGAAGGCTGGACAATCTCCTCACAAATGAAGAAAGGTCTTGAAATAAGAGAAACAAAGAAAAGAGTACTGAACTGTTACGTGATCTTAGTCATGTTATATGGCAGCGAAGGCTGGACAATGTCCTCACAAATGAAGAAAGGTCTTGAAATAAGAGAAACAAAGAAAAGAGTACTGAACTGTTACGTGATCTTAGTCATGTTATATGGCAGCGAAGGCTGGACAATCTCCTCACAAATGAAGAAAGGTCTTGAAATAAGAGAAACAAAGAAAAGAGTACTGAACTGTTACGTGATCTTAGTCATGTTATATGGCAGCGAAGGCTGGACAATCTCCTCACAAATGAAGAAGAGACTTGAAATAACAGAAACAAAGAAAAGAGTACTGAACTGTTACGTAATATCGATCCTCCTATATCGAAGTGAATGCTGAACAATCTCCTCACAAATGAAGAGACTTGAAACAGAAATTTGGTTCTATTGAAGAATATAATGATGTTTATACAATGTCCGGCAATAAGTCTGGTGAGAAGACCCATCCTTGTCTTACGCTCCTTTCTACTTTTGAGCATTTACTGAATCCATTTTATATCCGTATGCAGGCAATTTGGTCCTAATTTATGTTCTGAATTGTTCTAATATCATTCTCAAATATGTCAAGGTTACCAAGTAGTTCTAATAGTTATTTGTGATGTGCTCTATCAAACGCTTTTGCATAAGCTATAAAACACAGGTACACATTCATCTGCATCTGTATTGCTCTTTCTGGTGTCATTCTGAGCATAAATATTGCATTCCTTGTTCCAGTGTCTTAAACGAACCCTCACTGTTCTTGTCCTATCTCTGGTCTGATTCTGCTGTGCGCTCTATTCATCAGAAGTCAGATGATATGTTTTGTTATATGACTCATTTTACACTTAGTTTATAATTCTTTGCACATTTTCCTTTCATTGCTACTTGTTTCTTATTCTTTCTCTGGATACAGAAAACTAAATTTACTTCGGGGTTCTTTTTTTTATTTGATTGTCCATTAGAGCTATGCTTAATGGTTCTTCATCTTCTTTTATGGACTGTGTCATTTCCAATAATGAATTCTGGTAGGACTTCTAATTCTCTCATAATAGCCTCACTGTATAGGATGAATAAGTCTGGTGAGAAAACACATCCTTGTCTTACATCCGTTTCTTTTTTTTATATTAGCTGAACTCATTTTCTATAGGTTTGGATTATTCTAATATCCTTCTCAAATATGTCAAGGTTACCAAGCAGTTCCAAGTGTTCTTTGTGATGTACTTTATCAAATGCTTTTGCATAATCTATAAAACACAAGTTCATCTGCATTTGTATTGCTCTTTCTGATGTCATTCTGAGCATAAATATTACATTCCTTGTTCCAGTGTCTTTAACGAACCTGCACTGTTCTTGTCCTATCTCCGGTCTGATTCAGCTGCACTCTCTATTTATCAGAATTCAGATGATATGTTTTGTTATGTGACTCATTTTACACTTAGATTGTTCTTCTTTGCATATTTTCCTTTCATTGTTACTTGTTTCTTATTCCTTCTCTGGGTACAGAAAACAAAATTTACTTCGGGGCTCTTGATTTATTTCATTGTCCTTTAGAGTAATGCTTGATGGTATTTCATCTTCATTGTTCTTGTGTTATTTTTGGTTTAATTCTGCTGTGCGCTCTATTAATTAGAATCTGGATTATAAGTTTTGTTCTATGGCTAATTGCCCGAAGGAATTCATATTCGTTTACACCTAGCTTCTTAGGCAGTGCTATCAAAATAGATCTACTTAGGTCGTATATTTCATTTAATATATCTGTAATCTTGCCAATGCCAAAGACATCTAAGGCTATCAGGTTTATTACAATTCTGTCTGCTTCGGCTAGTTTGTTTCTATTCAATTTGTCCAGTGCTGATTTCACTTCAGATTTTAATATTTCTGGTCCTTCGATATTTATGTGAATTGTGGGTTGTCCTCTTTCGTCGTGAAGGAGTTATATATGTTCGTTCCATTTCTGAATTATTTTTTTTCTTTTTCTTCCTTGGATTTGATGCATCCTTTTGACGATCAAGTCTTTTAAAAATGATTCCGTAGTAACCTAGGAAATGTTACTGAATAGAATAATCAAACGAAGGTTGGTAATGAACGATAATACTTAGGACAAGAACAACACATATAAGATTCGCCAGCGGCGCGTAGTAGAAGTAGTCAACTACTAGAATAATCAAGTGAATTCCACAATGAATCTCCAACTGCAGGATATCCACCAACCGTCCCCTGCGGTTAGATGTGGCACAAGGCCGAATTTAATGTGGGTTATCCGATCCCGTATGTTCGGTCCAAAATTCCCCGTAAACCACGTATAAAACAGAGTCGGGTAGCTGTTTCCCTAAACGAGACTCTGCCCTTCGACATAGCCTCGTCTTGGGATCTTCTCTGCCCAGAGGCAGAGAGT
>CAHIKZ030000083.1:2402500-2465000 GCA_903632075.3 Acanthosepion pharaonis | reverse complement strand
GTTGTGTTGAGTTGATGAGAGGCTGGTTGTGTTATTGAGTCAGTGTGTTGGCACGAGTGGAGTCTTCTGGCATCTCTCGAAACTCTGACTGATTTGAATCAAGTCGAGCGATTCTTTTTTTTTATAGATTTTGGGGTTTTCAAATAGGCTCCAGACAGCTGCGCGAGAAAAAAGAATTTGCCTCAACTTGCTACATTTTTGTGTCCTTTTAACCAATGGGAAGTTGAGTTTGGAAAAGTGAAGTGATGATTGGTTAAAGGTTAATTTGGGGAAGAGTGCATCTTCCCGTAGTGGGTGACAGGCAAGTATGGAGGATTCCATAATATTATCATTTAAAGATCGCGACAGCTATTAGGGAGATGCAAGTGGTTCTACAGAAGGATGCTAAGGATATTATGGAACGATCGTGTGAGCAACGATGAGGTCTTAGAGAAGATACAAACAAGGAGTAGGCCTATACTTAACATCAGGAAGAGGTAGCTGAAGTTTCTGGGATACATAACGAGGAAAGAGCGCCTGGAGAATCTGATACTCACGGGTCGAATAGAGGGAAAAAGAGACAAGGGAACACAACGCACGACATACCTAGTGGGCTTGAGCAGGTGGACGATAGAACGTGGTCTGGAGGAGGTAGCAGGGGGAAGGAACTTGTTGAGAGCTGCAAGGGATAGAAAGAGGTGGAGAGCCATGATCGCATACGTCCTGAAAGGACATGGCACATAAAAAGAAGATTAAATATACCTTAATGTTAAAAAGAAATTATTCAGTATTATTATTGTTTAGGAAACTATTTGTACTCAATTGTTGACATTAATAGCTATCTGCTGATGCGTTAAAATTTTGGAATAATGTAATAATAAAAATTTAAATTTCATCTGTATGATAGATGTCACGATCTGTTAATTCTTTTGTTGCCAGTTCTCGAGAGAAAATGAAAAATATTTTACAGATCGCGACAGATATGAGGGAGATGTGATTAAATATACTTTAAAATTTGAAAAAAAAATATTCAGTATTATTATTGTTTAGGTAATAAGCATTATAACATAGCACAAATAGCTATATTGTGAAAAAAGGAATTATCCACAATATACACATTTTTTACGTATTTATTGCTATTTTTTAAAAAACTTTTATCATAAACGACATTCTTGTACATGTAGTTATGGATAATATTATACATTAATTACTAATTTGTTAAATTAATAACTATTTGTCCTCAGTTGTTGACATTAATAGCTATCTGCTGATGTGTCAAAATTTTGAAATAATCTCTATCTATAAAAGGCAGGATGTGTGTGTGTGTGTGTGTGTGTGTGTGTGTGTATAACGAATGCACGGCCGCAATTTTCGACGGATTTGCACCAAATTTTACATGGACATGCTCCAAGTTAGCGGGGAAGGCCAAGACCTACTTCGCATTTCCCAACTCCTATCGATTGTGGAAATAATCGATTTTTTTCATGCTTCTACGGCAGTTTTCATGTAGTTTGCCACCATTTTCTACTGGCCAGAGTGAGAGCCTATAGCTGGCTGCCACGAATAGGCAGGAAGATTCTATTGGCCAGCATGAGAGCCAACAGCTGACTGACACGAATGTTAACTAGCATGCTAGCATGCAAAAAAATCGATAGCTGCATTCATCACAAGTGGAAAAAATTTAAATCTGCATAGCACTTTACTCCAATTGGCTCATTCGCTTGCTTAAACTCAACGGTGATTCTGATTCGGCAGAACTGGTTTGGGTGTGAAAAAGTAATATGTTGTTAACATTCTTTTTTAATTTGGTTTTTCCAGTTACAAGTCCTTTTTTAAAGCTGATCATTTTATGTTCATTTTGTTTAGTTCTTTTTTCGTAACAGATTTAATGTTTAGTATAGAGCTTAGAAAAAATTCGCAGTGTGAGATAGGCAAGAAGTAAGGCATGTAGCAACATCAGCACTGCAAAGGGCACTACTTTAAAGTCAAGTAATAGCGATTGGTGTATGAGTCGTACGATTTTTGAATCAAGCACGGGCAACGCTGGACCATGCTGCTAGCGCAATAATAAAAATTTAAATTTCATCTCTCTGACAGATGTCACGATCAGTTAATTCTTTTGTTGTCAGTTCTCAAGAGAGAGAAAAAAATGTATAAATCCAGTTTTATATGTTTGGATTTTATTAGCATTCTAAAAAATAGTTTTTGAGATGATCAAAATTCAAAAGTATGGTAAGAAAATTCAAGTTCTCGCTTGTTGAAGGGAAAAACTGATCTATTACTCTGGGGAGTCACAATTGGCAGACACTGTCCCCAAGTGTCACCTACCTACCCAGAAATAACCCCCACCCTCACTATAAAAATAAACTGATTATCTTGAAAACATAAGATTAAGCTGAAAATACTTTTTACATACTTTTATTTTGTCAATGTTTTATTGATATTGTTGTAATCAATTTTATTTGTTAACAGATCGTGGCAGCTACTTGAGAGATGTGATTAAATATACTTTAATGTTTAAAAAGATTTATTCAGTATTATTATTGTTTAGATAATAAGCATTATAACATAGCACAAATAGCTATATTGTGGGAAAAGGAATTTTCGACAATATACGCATTTTTTTACGTATTTATGGTTATTTTTTTTAATTTTTATGAAAAACGACATTCTTGTACATTTAGTTATGCATAATATTATACATTAATTACTAATTTTTAAATTAATAACTATTTGTGTTCAGTTGTTGACATTAAATAGCTTTCTGTTGATGTCTTAAAATTTTGGAATAATGTAATAATAAAAATTTAAATTTCATCTCTCTGATAGATGTCACGATCTGTTAATTCTTTGTTGCCAGTTCTCGAGAGAAAATGAAAAATATTTTACAGATCTCGACAGATATGAGGGCGATGTGATTAAATATACTTTAAAATTAAAAAAAATATTCAGTATTATTATTGTTTAGGTAATAAGCATTATAACATCGCACAAATAACTATATTGTGGAAAAAGGAATTTGCCACAATATACACATATTTTTATGTATTTATTGTTATTTTAAAAAAAACTTTTAACAAAAACGACATTGTTGTACATGCAGTTATGGATAATATTATATATTAATTACTTAATTTTTTTAATTAATAATTATTTGTGCCCAGTTGTTGACATTAATAGCTATCTGCTGATGTGTCAAAATTTTGAAATAATGCAATAATAAAAATTTAAATTTCATCTCTCTATGTCCCGATCTGTAAGTTAATTATAAGTTTCCGATTGGAAAGTAAAGTTATCCTAATTTTGTGTCAATGTTATAAAAAAAAAAAAAAGACCGTTTCTGTTGTAGTAAAGCCTCCTACAGTAGAATGAACTCTTCCTCCTCTCATAAATACTAACTGCAAGACTTCCTAAGGCAGTCGGTTGAGCAGCCGAGACGCAGTTTTATCCTACCGTTTGGACATACACCTCTCTGTTTATTACTAACACTCTTGTTTTGTATATATCTGTTATTTCAATAAACTTGTTCAACCTACCTTTGTCTTCTGTGTCTTTCTTTCTGATCCCTAAACAGGCCACAACAGTTTCTTAATTTAGAGAGAGCTATTAGGGAGATTTGATTAAATATCCTTTAATCTTTAAAAAAAATATTCAGTATTATTATTGTTTCAGTAAGCATTATAACATAGCACAAATAATTATATTATAGAAAAATAAGTGAAATTACCTGTGTTTGGGGTTTTTTGGTAAGACGTGGGAGGGTGAGTGTTTGCCATGGCTTGTTTTTCAATTGCTATTTGTTTTTTAATTACTTAATTTTTTAATTAATAATTATTTGTGCCCAGTTGTTGACATTAATAGCTATCTGCTGATGTGTTAAAATTTTGGAATAATGAAATAATAAAAATTTAAATTTCATCTTTCTGATAGATGGCACGATCTAGTTAATTCTTTTGTTACCAGTTCTCGAGAGAGAAAAAAAAATGCATGTAGATTGTTTATAAAGAGTTATTTTTTTACTTGATTTAATATATAAATTTAATTGTAATTGATTTTTTTAAAACTGTAGTTACATATTTGAATTTATTTAATTTAATAGATAAATTTAGTTAGATATTTGAAATTATTTATTATTTAATTTAATATATAATTGATTTGTTTTGTCTTCATGAGATCACGTGACCGATTATCATTTGTTGTTACAATGAATTACTATTGAAAAACGAACAAAACCTTATAAAACCTAAAATACTTGACCGAATTCGATCTTTCTTCCATTATAATTTCAATTCAGGGCACAGACAAACTTAATCAGGGTTTATTTCGCCAATAAAAGAACTAATTTTAAGTACTTAATTATGAATAATATTATACATTAATTACTAATTTTTTAATTAATAACTATTTGTGCCCAGTTGTTGACATTAATAGCTATTTGCCGATGTGTTAAAATTTTGGAATAATGCAATAATAAAAATTTAAATTTCATCTCTCTGATAGATGGCACGATCTGTTAATACTGTGACTTCTTAGGAAAAGTAATGAAGTCGTTATCCATTACTTTCCCCCCAGGTTTTAATACAGAATTGTCTTTCTATTAGACTGGTTTACAACTAAGGCTCAAGATCTTGGTCTACCTTACTGACCATCTACGACTTAATAACAGTGTAGACTGAGATATCTAGCCTTAGCTGGAAACCAGTCTAATAGAAAGAAAATTCTGAATTAAAAATTGTGGAGAAAGTAACGGTATAGGGCTCTTCATGACTTTTCCGAAGAAGTCACGGTATTAAATAAAGATTAGGAAAAGATGGATTCATGCCTTTCGGAAGGGAATCAGGCGGAAGTAAACGCAATAAAGCGGAATTTGAACTCAGTTACTTGTAAATTAAGTGAAGATACAATATAACAAAGGAGAAATCAGGTGATAACATTTGGATGACTAAAACTTCTGAAGTTAGGCTTTCAAAATAAAACTGCTCTTGACAATGGGCATAAAGATCTATAACACAGTTGCCAAGGGCTATTAAGAAAAAAACGAATCTACGAGCAGAGAGATAAATTCATCGATTACGATGAGCGATCAGGAACTAACTGCCTTCAATATTAGAAATGATAGTGTAGTTTTAAAATAATATTCAGACGCGTCATTTTGTAGGCACAGTGGCGTAATGGATAGCAGCTTGGATGAGAGAGCCGAGTTCGCATTCCAGTCAAGTCAATTGCATTCACTTACGTGATATATATATATATATATATATATATATGCACATTTCATTGAATACGACAAACAAGGTGCTTTTAATTAGTTTTTTATACAATTACTCATGCGATCTAATTTTTTTTCAGATGATAAATTATATAAAAAATTGTCCGATTCTTCTTTTTATCCGAGCGCTTTCGGCTATACATTTAGCCATTTTCAAGAAGTTAAATATTTTAACTGTTAAATAAGAAATAGTTTGTTGCATATATGTTTTATTAAATTGTTTTCATGTTTCAAAACACGGTCAAGATATTGTGTCCATGTTCATAGTTGATATTATTAAGTGTTGTTTTTTTTTTTTTTATTAATAAGGCTTCAATTATATATATATATATATATATATATATATATATATATATATATATATATATATATATATATATGCAGTTCAAAAGTTTGAAGCCACCATTCCTAGAATTGAATCAATTATCAAACTTATACTTTGAGAAACATTTTGCAACGAACATCAAACATTTGTGCTGCAGTAATCAAAGCCAAAAGAGGATATTTTAACGACAGCAAAGTTTAATCATAAGATGCTTTTTTTTTTTTTAGTCATAATAAAATTTCGAGTTAAAAAAATCATGTCTCACTTTTTTAACCATGTGTAATAATTTCTTTAAAGTACAAAACAACTACTTTAGGGAACAGTTTTAAAAAATATTAGCAGGGCAGTCTCAAACTTTTGAACCACGGTATATATATTATCTTTCTTATCTTCAGTACTGTCGTTTTTATTCGAAACTGTATCTGGTTAAGAGTTTTTGGTTCCACCAAGGCATTTTGTTTTTTTGTTATATATATATATATATATATATATATATATATATATATATATATATATATATATATATATATATATATATTCAAAATTAGCATTATTGAAGAAGTAGAAAAATTACTAATAAAAAGAAAAAATTACTATATTTTGAAAAAAAATTACCAGTAATACATTTTTTTAAAGCAGAAAAAAATTACCAGTAATACATTTTGAAAGTAGAAAAAAATTACCAGTAATATATTTTGAAAGCAGAAAAAATTACCAGTAATACATTTTGAAGAAAATTTAAAATCTTTTGAAGAAGTAGAAAAAATTAGCAGCAATATATTCTGAAGAAAAAAAATTACCAGTAATACATTTTGAAAGTAGAATAAAATTACCAGTAATACATTTTGAAAGCAGAAAAAATTACCAGTAATACATTTTGAAAGTAGAAAAAAATTACCAGTAATACATTTTGAAAGCAGAAAAAATTACCAGTAATACATTTTGAAAGTTTACCAGAAATATTTTGAAAAAAATTACCAGTAATACATTTTGAAAGTAAATCTTTTGAAAAAAAAAAATTAGCAGCTATACCTGAAGTACCATAATACATTTTGAAAGAAAAAATACCAGTAATACCAGAAAAAAATTACCAGTAATACATTTTGAAAGCAGAAAAAAAATTACCAGTAATACATTTTGAAAGTAGAAAAAAATTACCAGCAATACATCTTTGAAGAGACTTTAGCGGCAAATCTTTTGAAGAAGTAGAAAAAATTAGCAGCTATACATTCTGAAGAAAAAAATTACCAGTAATACATTTTGAAAGAAAAAAAATATCAGTAATACATTTTGAAAAAGAAAAAAAATTACCAGTAATACATTTTTGAAAACAGAAAAAATTACCATTACATTTTGAAAGCAGAAAAAAACCAGTTACATTTTGAAAGTAAAAAAAAAAATTACCATTTTTGAAGAGACTTTAAAATCTTTTTGAAGAAGTAGAAAAAATTAGCAGCTATACATTCTGAAGAAAAAAAAAAAAATTACCAGTAATACATTTTGAAAGCAGAAAAAATTACCAGTAATACATCTTTGAAGAAAAAAATTAGAAGCAAAATTTATTGAAGAAGTGAAAAAGTTAGCAGCAAAACATTTGTTTCTCGACAAAAAAACTCTCTTAACAAAAATACGGCAATGAAATCTGATCTACGAATTTTCTTACAAAAATTACATATTCTATTCACACGCCTTCCTAAAAACCTTTTCGGCTTTAAATAACCCATTGAAGATGAGATGCCGGAAAGTAAACCAAACCAAATCAAACCGAAACTTTGGAGTCTGCTCGCTGACGTGGAACGTTATTAGTTTAGTTTTGGTCGTGTTACAATCAGTCCTTCTCATATTGGGACACTGGGATCAAGACAGAACAGAGATCAGGCGCCAGGTTCTACTCCTCCAGCTCTTGGGAGCTGCACCTATAAACTGTTGGATCATTCACGTAGATATTCACAAAGGATTGATTGTATGATGTTTTTCGCAGCTAATGAAGAAAACCAAGCAGAAGATTTCGTCAGGATTAGTAAACATTTATCGCAGAATTATTATTGATGCAGTGTTCTATCCTTGGCTACGAATGTCACCTAGTAAATATCTATGAACCAACATCGATTTCTTTTTCTCGCTTCATCCATTTTCAGATATCTGAATTTATTTTTATGTTCCCACTATTCGACGTTTTCAGAAAGAAAAAAAAATATACATATCTATCGCATCTATAATTAACGATTATTTATAATTCATAACTTAGACGTCTTAAATGTCGCCACTATTCTCTTTTGCAAACAAATGACTCTCCATCATTTACCTGTGCATTCGCTGTTCAGTAACTTAAACACACATATCCTATATACAGTGGAGAGCCTAAAAATATTTTTTTATCCAAATTTAGAGAATTCACAGTTTGACTCAAGTCCTGGTGTGTATTTGCTGTCTTCGTCTACTTTTGTTCAATATGACGTCGATAAGAAAACATGTGGAAAGGCAAGACTATTTTGAAAGAAAGATGGCGTCTGAAGATACTCAGAGGAGTATAGTTACAATGCTTTTTATAGATCTTTCTCACGTTTCGGAATCGTGTTATCAATAAAATTTAATTTAGCTCACTTCAAACATTGCACAACACTCGTTTAGATATTTATATAGCCAAAGCCAGTTTTTGTATAAGCTGAAGTAACCCGATAGAAACGAGTTTCATTCACTTGGTTTTATAAAAGTCTTAAATGCGTCGCTGCCAACCATCTACTCAAATTTGCAGCCGAACTTTCGCTATCAGAAGGCAGCAAGACCTCTGATCTGAGATGGGAAGTTCTGAGCAGCATGGAACCACGTCTTAATTGCTATTATTTCCAGGTCCATCCTGTCCCGGGATGGTAGGAACTATTAGGTTCTCACGGCAAATAGGGACCCCCCCAAACAAAACCAAAACACTATGAAAGTATAAAAAATAAATTTTTATAGTAAAAATACAATCAATAAACTTTTATATAAAAATAACCAACAATACATTTTATCTGTAGTTGAAGGCATACAATTGCGTTCAATATATATTGAGTTGAAGCCATAAAATTGTGTTCAAAATATTTAGCTATTGGCATTAAATAACCCATAGAGGTGTTGATATGCCGGTAAAGAAAATCGGCCAATAAAACAAGCAACATGAAAGAACTCTTTATATTATTCCATATAATATTCTAAACCTTCTTAAAGAAATCAAACTATATTCCAAAATATAAATTCAACAAAACTACAACATAAAACACACATATCACTGCTTCTAGTAATTATGTCTATATGCACAAAAGCTGAGTATCATCTACCATGTATTCAACTGTGAAAGCAGAATAACAAATATATTTTTATTATTTCAAAGATCCCAAGAAACTTAAATTTCGGCATTGAATGACCTGTAAAGGATTTGATATGCCGTTAGACAAGCAAATAAATCAATTAAACCAAGCAAGGCGATAAAGCCACCAGGACGCAAGGGGGTTACTGGGAAGGAAAGAGAATAGCATGATTTTATGAGGAGAAAGGACAATAAAAGAACAACTTTTAGGAAATATGGTGAATGTCATTGCATTTAAATTTCTGAAGTTTGTGGGTAACAGCGAAGCAAGAGATCAGGAGAATTCCACAGGCGATAAGTGCGGGAAAATAAACTATTAGAATAGAGCATAAGGTTATATCTAACTAGTTCAAGAGCAAAACGGTGAGACCTAGTTGCCAATCAAGTAATCGAGATACCAAGAAGGAAAGCTCATCAGAAAAAAATGATATGAAAAAAAAATAAATAAAAAATAGCGTGAACTCACGTGACGGCGTTGAAGAAGCGACTCAAGCTGAGATGCCAGGTAAGGACCGATAATATTACACACCATTCTTTCGATTTTGTCGGGAATCTCAAATCATATAACCGGAATAACAGGCCAGATATAGCAGGGATATTCAATGTACAGGCGTATGGTAGATTTATAAATGTGCAAGATGGATTCTAAGGAGAAAAAATATCTGCCACGACACTGAAGTAACCTTCACAGCAGACCTAGAAATTAATTCAACAATTTGTTGCGGAAAAGATCCTGAAAAGAACGAAATGAGCCACGGTTAACCAAAACCAAAAGCCTGTCTGCATACAAAGAATGGAATGTTGTGTATTTGGTGGGACGGGAAGAGCATCATGCATTACAAGACCCTTCCACAGAATCAGACGTTGAAATTAGAAAAGTACGCTTTCCAATTGGATTGATTAACAGACCATGACAGCTATTAGGGAGATGTGATTAAATATTCTTTAATGTTTTTAAAAAATATCGAATATTATTATTGTTTAAGTAAGAAGCATTATATATATATATATATATATATATATATATATATATATATATAAATTAAATATAAAATTTTAAAAATATGAAATCTTGCTCTCTCTCTCTCTCTCTCTCTCTCTCTGTGTCTCATATCAAATATTGAAATAATTCAGGACGTTTTCCTGTGATTGTTGTCTTCTCTGGAAAGAAAAGTCACATTTAGTATGCCAACAAATTCACCAACTCACTAAGTCGCATTTCAGTTTTGTTCTTTTTTAATAAATTTAGCTGCGACATAGTACAACTATGTAAATATCGTATTGTTTTGTTTCTTATCTGCTATAAGAGCAAAAAAAAAAAAAAAAAAAGAAAAGTAAAGAAAGAAAAAATGTAAAACAAAAGCTGTAGTCTCTGAGGAAGACAAAACATATTTTCAATACGGATCCAGTCTTAGTTTTTAATGTAATGTAAGTTTTCCGTTTTTATTTTACAGATCGTGACAGCTATTGGGAAGATGTCATTAAATATACTTTAATGTTTAAAAAATATTCAGCATTATTATTGTTTAGGTAATAAGCATTATTATAGATCGTGGAAAAGAATTTTCGACAATACGCATTTTTACGTATTTAAGGTTATTTTTTAACTTTTATAAAAAACATTTTTGTACATGTAGTTATGAATAATATTATACATTAATTACTAATTTTTTAATTAATAACTATTTGCGCTCAGTTATTGACAAAAGCTATTCTGCTGATGTCTTAAAATTTTAGAATAGTGTAATAATAAAAATTTAAATTTCATCTGTATGATAGATGTCACGATCTGTTAATACTTTTGTTGCCAGTTCTCGAGAGAAAATGAAAAATATTTTAGAGATCGCGACAGATATGAGGGAGATGTGATTAAATATACTTTAAAATTTAAAAAAATATTCAGTATTATTATTGTTTAGGTAAAAACATTATAACATAGCACAGATAGCTATATTGTGGAAAAAGGAATTTTCCACAATATACACATTTTTTACATATTTATGATTATTTTTTAACTTTTATCAAAATACGACATTCTTGTACATGTAGTTATATATAATATTATACATAAATTACTAATTTTTTTAAGTTAATAACTATTTGTGCTCAGTTGTTGACATTAATAGCTATCTGTTGATGTATTAAAATTTTGGTTTGGCTTGGTTTATTTTTTTTACGGCATATCATCCTCAATGGGTTATTTAATGTCAACAAGATTTTTATTGCTGGCAATAATTTTCCCCAAAAATGTATTATTGGTATTAAAACTTATTTTTACCCTTTCATAGCGTTTTTACCCCAGTTTGGTTGGTTAACTATTTGCCCATAGCTGGGACCCTAACAGGTGTTACCAGCTCGGGTCAGGGTGGACCTAGAAACTCCAACAATTAAGAGGTGGTTCAATGCTCATCAAAACCTCCTGAACAGAGCCCTTGTTGTCGGATGTAGTTTCTTGTCTTACCCAGGAGCCGGATGTAGTTTATCGTCTTGCCCAGGACGCTTCTATAGTTTATCGTTATACCCAGGACGCGGATGTAATGTAGTTTATCGTCTTACTCAAGACTCGGATGTAGTTTATCGTCTTATATAGGACGCGGATGCAGTTTATCGTCTTATCCAGAACGCGGATTCTGTTTATCGTCATACCCAGGATGCGGATGTAGTTTATCGTCTTACCCAGGACGCGGATCTACTTTATCGTCATACCCAGGATGGGCATATAGTTTATCGTCATACCCAGGATGCCGATGTAGTTCATCGTCATAACCAGGACTCGGATGTAGTTTATGGTCTTACCCAGGACGCGGATGTAGTTTATCGTCATACCCAGGATGCGGATGTAGTTTATTGTCTTACCCAGGACGCGGATGTAGTTTATCGTCACACCCAGGACGCGTATGTATTTTATCGTCTTATCCAGGACACTGATGCAGTTTATCGTAATATACCCAGGACTCGGATGTAGTTTATCGTCTTACCCAGGACGCGGATGCAGTTTATCGTCATACCCAGGATGCGGATGTAGTTTATTGTCTTATCCAGGACGCAGACGTAGTTTATCGTCTTACCCAGGACGCTTTACCTTTTGTATTTTGTCACTCCAAGTCAGGCGATTATTCTGTTCGAACATAGGGTTTTATTGGGAGTAGAATAAGAAGACTTTCGTGAGGACAATTGATGAAAGGACAAAAAAGGAACAGGGTTCAAGAATACAGACAATGGTGGTAGACGATGCATTTAAACATTTAAAGAAGGAAGCAAGAAATCGCAAGAGAGTTACACAGGTGAGAAGTGCGAGGAAATAAATTGAGTAGAAGTCTACCTAGTTCAACAGTAAAACGGAGAGAATTAGATGCCAATCTGGTAGCACGTTTAATTCATGCAGTTAGGGCACCGGTCGAAAAAGCCTATTAGAACAGTTGCCATGAAAATATTTGTAGAAAACACAGAGGGAAGCCATGTTATCACTTGTTTCGTTCAGTACATAATGGAAATTAGCTTCAATTCTCTGTAAATTTAATAAAAAATAGACCCACAAGGATGTCAAGGTCTGGGAGAATGTAATCACGAAGCTGCCTCAAAGATGGCGACAGTTTGCGGAAGAAAATAGCAGATCTGTGGTTGAATAAATCTATGGCTTCTTTCTTTTATGTGCCCTGTCCCTTCAGGGCATTGACGATTACGGCTCTCCACAATTTCCTGTCCTTTGTAGCGCTTCATAAATTTGGTCTTTTTGTTATATCTTCTAAACCCTATTCCGCCATTCCTGTACTCAGCCTAGTTCTCCATCATTTATGTGCCGTCCCTTCAGGACGTTGATGATCATGGCCCTCCACAATTTCCTGTCCTTTGTACCGCTTCATAAATTTGGTCTTTTTGTTATCTCTCCCAAACCCTGTCCCGTTTTCCACCCACTCAAGCTCACTAAGCAGGTTATGCGCTTCTTTTTTCTCTCCCCATGGCCTTCAGTCTGTCCTGCGAATATCTGACTCCCTAAGCCTTCCTTGCACATTATGTACCCTAGATATTTCAAATGTCTCTTCCTGATATCTCTATCTATAAAAGACAGGATGTGTGTGTGTGTGTAACGAATGCACGGCCGCAATTTTCGACGGATTTGCACCAAAATTTACATGCACATCCTCCAAGTGAGCGGGAAGGCCAAGACTGACTTTGCATTTCCCAACTCCCATCGATAGTGGAAATAATCGATTTTTCATGCTTCTACGGCACTTTTGATGTAGTTTGCGGCCATTTTCTACTGGCCAGAGTGAAAGCCTATAGCTGGCTGCCACGAATAGGAAGGACAATTCTATTGGCCAGCGTGAGAGCCAACAGCTTATTGACACGAATGTCAACTAGCATGCTAGCATGCAAAAAAAAAAAAAATCGATAGCTGCATTCGTCACAAGTGGGAAAAATTTAAATCTGCAGGGCACTTTACTCCAATTGGCTCATTCGCTTGCTTAAACTCAACGTTGATTCTGATTCCGCAGAACTGGGTTGCGTGTGAAAAAGTATTTGTTGTTAACATTCTTTTTTCATTCATTTTTTCCAGTTACGAGTCCTTTTTTAAAGCTGATCGTTTTGTGTTTATTTTGTTTAGTTCTTTTTTCGAAACAGATTTAATGTTTTGTATAGAGTTTAGAAAAAATTCACAATGTGAGATAGGCAAGAAGTAAGGCATGTAGCAGCATCAGCACGACAAAGGGCACTCCTTTAAAGGCAAGGAAGAGCAAAAATATTTTAAGTCAAGTAATAGCGATTGGTGTATGAGTCGTACGATTTTTGAATCAAGCACGGGCAACGCCGGGCCACGCTGCTAGTTAAGTATAAGTTTCCTTTCTTTTTCTGTTTTCTCTAAAAATTCATTTTTGTTTATATGTTCGTCTCATGGTATGCTCAGTATGCTTATGTGCAAACACATAGGGAAGCCATGTTATCACTTGTTTCAATCCCCCAGTTATGTGCCATGCATAATACATGCTAAGGCGATCATGCATCTTTCGATACATGACTGACGAGGCAGATTTTTTTCCCACAATACGTTGCCATTTCTTTCTACAGTAAACCAGTTACCATCCAAACTATAGAACACCTGTCCTGTTATTTATCCATAGCTGGGGGGAGAAGAAGAGGATTCATACCTTTTTCCAAGCGTATTAGCACATAAGTGAATTTCAGGCAGGTATGTGCCATATGTAATACACGCTTATGTGATCATGTATCTTTCGATACATGACTGAGGAGGCAGATTTTTTTTTCCTGCAGCAAGTTGTCATTTCTTTCTGCGGTGGACCAGTTGCCATCCAAGGTTATAGAACCCAGTCTGTCCTGCTATTTACCCAGAGCTGGGTGTGGGGGGGGGGGAGAAGAGGATACATACCTTTCCCAAGGGTATTAGAATGTAAGTGAATGTAATGGATCCGAATGCAATTTGAACTCGGCTCTCCGATTCCTCAATCCGAGCTGCTATCCATTACTCCACCGTCCCTCCCTACAAAATGGAAATAGCTTCAATTCTCTATAATTTAAAAACAAACAAACAAAAAAAACAAAAAAAAAAAAAAACAATACATAGACCAATTCATCACTGACAAGGATGTCAAGTTCTGGGAGGATGGGATCATGAAGCTGCCTCAAAAGTGGCGATAGTTTGTGGAACAAAATAGCAGATATGTGGTTGAATAACACTATGTACAAATAGCTAAATATTGTCTTTGCAATTCACTTAAAAGTACTACTAATTGGTTCCGACTCAATAAAATTCTGACATCTTTGTCTGCATTCTAAAGTCATATCATATTGAATCATTTAACCTATGATATGTCACAATTATTTCCTATGTATTTCAGGGCATCATCAGAGATGGGGACAAAATGACACCTTTGTTCGCAACGCTCCACTCCCGTTTAAATATTAGCTGGACAGAGTGACATAATAGTTAATAAAGGATGAATTAATATGATGTCTTTATTGCCAGATGTTGTTTATTGACACTGACTGTGACCGTCTTATTCGACTACTAAGTGAATTGGCAATTAATATTCCATGAATTCAGTTTAAGTAAAAACATTGCAAATGATTATATAATACATTACACAGCTTATATTTCCCATTCAGAATTTCTTACGGAAGATTTAACAAATTATATTGGAATTATTATTAACAGTAGTAATATTTATGAATCTTGTCTTTGTACAAAACAAGGCCATTATTATCTTGATTTTCTTTATTACATGAAGCATTGTCAGCCATTATTAATTTTTGACTTGGTATTTCTTTCATCTTAATTTCACTTACTTTTCATCTAGTAGTATTAGTAGTAATATTATCTTGAATTTCGATTAGATGAAGCATTGTGAGCCATTATTAATTTTTGACTAGTATTTCTTTCATCTTAATTTCACTTACTTTTCATCTAGTAGTATTAGTAGTAATATTATCTTGAATTTGGATTAGATGAAGCATTGTCAGCCATTATTAATTTTTGACTAGTATTTCTTTCATCTTAATTTCACTTACTTTTTATCTAGTAGTATTATTAGTAATATTATCTTGATTTGGGATTAGATGAAACATTGTCAGCCATTATTAATTTTTGACTAGTATTTCTTTCATCTTAATTTCACTTACTTTTCATTTAGTAGTATTAGTAGTAATATTATCTTGAATTTGGATTAGATGAAGCATTTTTAGCCATTATTAATTTTTGACTAGTATTTCTTTCATCTTAATTTCACTTGCTTTTCATCTAGTAGTATTAGTAGTAATATTATCATGAATTTGGATTAGATGAAGCATTGTCAGCCATTATTAATTTTTGACTAGTATTTCTTTCATCTTAATTTCACTTACTTTTTATCTAGTAGTATTAGTAGTAATATTATCTTGATTTGGGATTAGATGAAACATTGTCAGCCATTATTAATTTTTGACTAGTATTTCTTTCATCTTAATTTCACTTACTTTTTATCTAGTAGTATTATTAGTAATATTATCTTGATTTGGGATTAGATGAAACATTGTCAGCCATTATTAATTTTTGACTAGTATTTCTTTCATCTTAATTTCACTTACTTTTCATCTAGTAGTATTAGTAGTAATATTATCTTGAATTTGGATTAGATGAAGCATTGTCAGCCATTATTAATTTTTGACTAGTATTTCTTTCATCTTAATTTCACTTACTTTTTATCTAGTAGTATTATTAGTAATATTATCTTGATTTGGGATTAGATGAAACATTGTCAGCCATTATTAATTTTTGACTAGTATTTCTTTCATCTTAATTTCACTTGCTTTTTATCTAGTAGTATTAGTAGTAATATTATCATGAATTTGGATTAGATGAAGCATTGTCAGCCATTGTTAATCAATGACAATTATTATCTTTTCACTTAAATTTTAATTACTTGTAAGAAGAAATTCGAAGGCAAAAGGGATAGGTGGATTATAAATAATTTCAATATTGACACTTGATAGGAAAATCTGAACTTAAGTAGCTTATTTCAGTTGCTATGTCAGGAGGCAGACCGTAATATTTTTTTTTTTTTCAAAGCGCGACGGTGGTGTCCAGTGTTAATAGTAACATTTGCGATCATCACTTCTGCAATATTTGGTGGCCTTTTGTGAAATCATAGCACGCAACCAACAGCAGCAATAAAACACTCCGTAATGTTCATCAAGTGAGGTATATTGTTATTCTAACAGCGCTTTTATTGACCCCAGGGACCGACTCAAATTGACAAACGAGTGAGAAAAAGTTTTTGCTGAAGCGCGCACTCACGCGCGTGTGTGTGTCTGTGCGTATTTGAGAGGGAGAGTAATAGAGAGGTAGACGTGAGATCATTAAGAATGTAATATATCTACCTGAGGATGCACGTGTGTATCCAGCATACGTCATATATCTATGTGATATATATGAAAGATATATCAGCAAAGAGAGATAGGGGAGCAAATTTTATTTGATGTACACAAGAACATAAGAGAGTGAGTGAGAGAGAGTGAGGGAAAGAGAGAGCGAGAGAGAGAATGAGAGAGTGAGAGATAGCGAGAGAGAGAATGAGAGAGTGAGAGAGAGTGAGAGAGAAATGGATATGGAGAGTGAGAGAGATAGTGAGAGAGGGAGAGTGTAAGAAAGTGTGAGAGTGAGAGAGAGTGAGAGAGAAGGTGAGACAGAGTGAGAGACAGTGAGAGTGAGAGGGAGGGAGAGGGAGCGAGAGATAGTGAGAAAGGGAAAGGGAGAGTGTGAGAAAGGGTAAGAGAGAGAGAGAGAGAGAGAGAGAGTGAGAGTGAGAGTGAGAGAGAGATAAAGGGAGTGAGAAAGAAAGTAGAGAGATAGAAATAAGAGAGGGCTGTATGTGCGGTTAAGGGAGCGACAGTGGAAGAAAGAGAGGCCGTGGAACAGGCAGAAGTGTATGTATGTGTGTGGTCTTTATTTTGCGTCTGTATGTCACTGTGTGCATGTTTGTGTGTAGCTGTTATAGAGACCAAGAAGAATGAAGTAAGATAATGAGTGAGGATATGAAGAGTAGTTAAAGTAGATGGATATATACATAGGTATAAATATATTAAAATAGATGCATTGAGATCTACAGGGTGCGATGGATAAATTGTCGTCTAAAGGACGTAAAAATGAAAATAACGTTGACATCTCATTTTAACAGATATGCAGGGTGCGATGGATAAATTGTCGTCTAAATGTCGCCAAAAATGAAAATAACACTGACATCTCATTTTAACAGGTATACAGGGTGCGATGGATAAATTGTCGTCTAAATGCCGCCAAAAATGAAAATAACACTGGCATATTTTAACAGATATACAGGGTGCGATAGATAAATTGTCGTCTAAATGATGCAAAAATGAATAACACTGGCATCTCATTTTAAAAGATATATTTACCAAAATGACACAATAAATATCTTGAAATGCCAGAGTAAAATTATTCAGTAAAATTGTCATTGGCTTCAACTATGGCCTCCAGACGGTTAGGAATCTCCTGAAACACTTCCAGGCAGTCTCCTTGTTTGAGTTGGTGGATGCTGACATAATCCTTGCATTCAGTTCTTCTTTGGTGCTACAAGAAGTTTAACTGGTCTCTCGCTCAACTGCTCCCCACACATAATAATCAAGGGGGTTGCAGTCTGGGGAGTTAGGTGGACTGATGTATTGGATCGTGTAGTCGCAGAAATAGTCTGGCAGCCATGACTGGGTTCTCCTTCTTGTGTGGCATGGTGGAGGGTCCTAATGCCATTAATAGTCTTCCAGCAACCATCCTCTTGACACAGGGTAGCATTATTTCCTCAAGGAACTTGATGTAGGCCTCGGTGTTGAGCCCTGGGCCCTGTGGGAAAATGCATGGAGGCATAACCTGACCATCACCAGTGATCATTTTAAACACATTCGTAATCACCATTTGACTCATTCAACTCTGCAATATCCAAAGATTGACACCCAAACACTCTGTAAGGTTCATATTGGTGCTTTCGGTGCTAATGCCAAGCAGGACAGCATGCCGATTCCAAATTTCTAGCTGAATTGCGTCATGGTTTTGCGTTGACAAAATAAAAAACAAACAACGTACACCCAGTATATGAACAGACACACACACACACACACACACACACACACATATATATATATATATATATATATATATGTGTGTGTGTGTATAGATAGATAGATAGATAGATAGATAGATAGATAGATATGAATATTTTAAGATAGATTTGAACAGATTAGGACACACACACGCACACATACATATATATATATATAGGTAGACAGATGTGAACAGAGATAGATAGATATGAGCAGACAGAGATAGATAATAACGTATGAACAGATTGATATATATATATATATATATATATATATATATATATATATATATATTTCTGAGATAAGGGATTGTAATTATTTCCAATATTTACATTGTTTGAATTGTTGTCCTCATCATTATTGCCATATTCACAACGTTTCGGGCGTTTTACACACCGGCCTTCTTCATGTGATTGGAATTTCGAACTGAACCCTTCATTTCGTCCACTCAGATAGATCGTTCTAGTTCCACGTGCCATGCCTCTTCCGGATCTCTCAGTTATCTCCCTTTAACTCAGATCTCCAACGTTGGTTGGATCCAGTGACTTGACCCAAAGATTTGTGAGTTGGATCTTTTCTAATTGATCTTTTTAGCTCTAGGTTGAAATGATGATCCTTCTTCTTGTCGTGACCGCTTGATTTGGTTGTCATCTCTACTGTCCCCTGTTTTTTAAAATTATTCACCGTTCTCTTGATGGCTCTTGAATGGACTTTGAAGATGGAAGCCAGAGTATGAATGCTGGTATAATGAAGGCCTGAATGATCTTTTTCCTCTTACCATTGCTCAGTTAAGAAGACACAGTTGGGCTGGCACAAAACGATTTTAATCCGTTCTCTTTGCAGCTGAATAAATCAAAAGGGTTTTTCAGTGATTCTTACAACAAATGGTGTCAAGGGGGCTAAAGTTCTTGCCTGAAAACCTTTTTTTTTAGATATTAAATATCCGGGTTCTATAACCTTGGATTGCAACTGGTCTACCACAGACAGAAATGTCAACCTACTTCGGGGAAAAAAAATCTGCCTCGTCAGTCATGTATCAAAAATTAATGATCCCCTAAGCGTGTATCACGCATGGCACATAACAGACTGTGGGATGGATAATTATGCTTTTACAATTTTTCTGTTACACCATAAATATAACACCTTAAGACTATAATTCTTCATATATATATATATATATATATATATATATATATATATATATATATATTTGGTTGAATTGATGTGAGTTTGTGACCCTGGGTTTCACGTTTTGCGATCGTCAAACGGATATTCAGCGCTTTCTAATAAGTACCGTGCATATAATATATAAATAATAATATATATAATATATTACACTCATATATATATATATATATATATATATATATATATATATATATATATATATATATATATTATATACACAATTTTCACACACACACACACGCACACACACAGACATACACACACACACATATATATATAGAGAGAGAGAGATGCGAACAGACTGAGATAGATGAATAGGTAGATATGAACAGACATATATATATATATACATATATATATGAGATAGATAGATAGATAGATAAGAACAGTCTTTGATAGATAGATAGATAAATATTTATGAAAAGTCTATACTATAGATTTAACAATTTATCTATATGACTCCTGTTAATACGAAATTTCTTCCCTCCTACTTCTCGAGTGGTTGTTTATATATACGAGGGTGTGATGGTAAATTCCAGATCCAACCCACTTCACCAAGATCTGACCAGATGTCCAAACATCAAAATGTTTTTTTTAATCCTTTCATGACTGGGTTGAGAAATTTTCGACACCCCCATCGATATGCACGTCTCCCCATATATATATATATATATATATATATATATATATATATATATATATATATATATATATATATCAGACGTTAAAATCTGTTTTTTTTTTCTTACCTAAATTGCTAAAGCTATACCACCCCTCCTTCTCCCCAAAAAGCATACGTACGTCTCTTATGTCTTTACTTCCCCGCTTTCCCCCTTTTTTCTCTTTTTCTTTTACCCTATCATTTCCGTTGAGTTGACCGGTTAAATAGACCAATGTTTGATCCTTACCCCTCCTTCCTCAATATTAAGTATTCCCTCTCTAAACTCGACCTTGTCTCTCACACTATTACTCACCACTTTCTATGTCAAATTATATAAGCTTCATACTGCCCGTCAAAAGTGTAAATTTTAAATTCATTTTTCGTTTCACCTTTTGAAAGTGAAGTCTGCAGATCCAGAGAAAAATAAAATTCTCTGGTGAAATAAATTATATACAAATGAAGCCTTAAAGTGATCTGTTTTTCTTTAAATTATATATATATATATATATATATATATATATGTCAGTGTGTGTGTGTGTGCGCGCGTGTGTGTGTGTGTGCGTGTGCGTGTGTGTGTGCAGACTCAGCTATAATTATATGGGCATTTTGGAAGAGCGGACTATATCAGGTAGGTGTTATATTTCTAATTAGATTATCAACCAGTTCCAAACAAGCCACTCTGGCAAATGTACATATTCCGGACAGAAACGAATAGAATTTAAAACGCCTGTCGACCCGACCCCCAGTCCTTACCCACATTGCATTTCTTCCTCTTCCCATCAAAAATTAAAAAAAAGGAAGAAGGAAAAGCCATGCGAAACCTACGAGGCTGCAGTCGTTAATTTGCGCAAACTTCGGCATATCGCTACCCGCCTCCCCGAACGCCCCACCCCTCATAAAATCCACCAATTTCCCCGCATTTGTCATTTATATTCTTTTGATGTTTCTTTTTTTTTTTGCACGGGTGGGGGTTGATGTTGTTTTACATTTCAATATATTTTCTTTCAAATAAAATATTTATCTCTATCTAGAATATTGACTAGTTTGGTATAAGGTCACCGTAATTGTGCTCTTAGAGAGAACGAAATTCACTATTAATTGGCTAGTATTCTAAGTAGATATATATATTTCTAAGATTAGACTTTTCCGGAACAAGGCCACAATAGTTGGCACTCAGTGAGTATCAAAATCATTATAATTTCTGTGTCTGCTACCAACACCGTGTCATCTATATAGCTTATGTTTTTAAGATTGTGGCCTTCAATAATAAATCCTGGTAGGACTTCTAGTTCTCGACTCACCGTAGAGGTTGAATAAGTCCGGTGGCACTCAGTGGGAATCAAAATCATTAGTAAATAGTCAGTACTCATCTCGCGCAAGATTCTAACTCTCATTCATTCAATCACCCAAGGAGTATCGAGCCCGATCAATACTTCGATGTAGGACCACTTGGGAGCACTGGGTGCTGTTAGAGATCTCCTACAATAAGTGATGTGTTTCGGGTTTATATAACCCACAAAGTGTTGATGAGCCTTAAATAATGATTTCTCACTGCTGAGCAGGCCCACAAGAGAATGTCTATCTATGCATTCGCAGTAATGTTCCTATAGATTTTTTGTCCAGTTACACCAATGCATACAATATTAAAATTCAACTTTAGTGTCACTAATTAACACTTGAATACTACATGAATAAGCTGAACTATAAACAGATAACCACTTCGCACACACACACACACACACACACACACACACACACACACACACACACACACACACACACACAATGGCCATAATAATAATTCTGAAGCACACACACACAAACTATATCAATGAAAATTACAGAAACTAAACAAACAAAAAAATAAAAAGACCCCCCCCAAAAAAAACAAAAACAAAACAAAACAAAACAACAAAACAAAACAAAAAACAAACATATTATGAAATGGACTAAGTCCGACAATTACTTCAATATATCAGGTCATCCCATAAGTTTTGTCCGAATTTTGAATAAAGAAAACAAGTGACCAAATGTTACATTTAATTACAGATTCAATCAACAATGTATTTTCCCTGATTATCTATGACTTCCTTCCATCTATTAACAAGCTTACTAATTCCATTACTGTAAAATTCTTTTCGCTTTGATTCGAAGAACTCACAAATGTCAGTTTTAACCTCTTCCTGTGTTACAAAAGCTGTTTCTTCCAAATGATTCTGTAAGCTACGAAACAAATGGTAGTCTGAAGGAGCAAGATCGGGAGAATAAGGTGAATGAGGAATTTTCTCCCAACCAAGTTCTTCGATCTTTTGTGACGTGATTTTTGCTGTGTGGTGTCGCGCAATGTCCTGATGAAACATCACCTCTTTTCGATTCACAAGAGCAGGTCTTTTTTACCTCAAAGCTTGGTTCAAACGCTCTAATTGCTGACAGTATATTGGAGCATTAATTGTTGCATTAGGTGGTAAGAATTCAAAGTGATTATTCCTTGGCGATCCCACCAGATTGAAAGAATCTTTTGCCCATGAAGTTCCCTTCTCGGCTGTGGCTGGGGTCTTTCCCCTTTACCAAGCCACTGTCTACGACGCTTAACATTTCGATAAAAGATCCATTTTTCGTCGCCAGTCACAAGTCTATCCAAATAAGTTGAAACAAGTAGGCGAGAATGGAGAGAAGAGTAGATGTCAACTCGGGATTTGAGGTTGTTTTCAGACAATTCATGAGGCACCCATTTTCCAAGTTTAGAAACTTTTCCAAGTTGTTGAAGATGACGATGAACAGTTGTATGGTTTGAATTGAGAACCACTGCCAATTCCTCAACTGGAAAATCACTATATATATATAGTGATTTTCCAAGTGTATTTTTTTTCTACGTATCTTAACTTCGAAAACATTTCTAGATCTCCTCAGCAAGAACATTTCCGTTTTGCCTCAACTCGTACATATTTTGTCTAGCCTGAACTCGAATATTATTTAACCTCAACCCATACATTTTCTGTTTTGCCTCAACTCGAACACAGTCCTATTTAGAGCCAACTCGTAAATTTTCTGTTTTGCCTCAACTCGAACACAGTCCAATTTAGAGCCAACTCGTAAATTTTCTGTTTTGCCTCAACTCGAACACAGTCCTATTTAGAACCAACTCGTACATTTTCTGCTTTGCTTCAACTCGAACACAGTCCTAGTTCTATTTAGAACCAACTCATACATTTTCTGTTTTGCCTCAACTCGCACATATTTTACTTAGCCTGAACTCGAATATTATTTAGCCTTAACTTGAACATTTTTCTGTTTGGCGTCAACTCGATTATGTTTTACCCCAGCTTGAGCATTTTCTAATTGTCTCAAGTTGAACATCATCCTACTTACACTCACCTCGAACATTTTGCCTCAAGTGTTACATTTTTCAATTTTGCCTCAAATCGAACACCATCCTATTTAGATATCTCTCGAATATTTGCTTCTATTCGAGTATTTTTCTATTTTACCTTAAATTGTTCATTTTATTGTTTCGACTCAACCTGAAAATAATTCTATTTGGCCTCAACTCAGACATTTTCCCATCAGCCTTATCAAATCAGTAAACGAATTTTCCCTTTGCTTTACCTGACCGCATAAAATCTTTCAATTAATGAACGCATGTTTTTTTTTTTAGCAATATTAGAGAAAATAATTTCGCCTCTGCTACTAAAATTAATTCCATGTGTGGTGCCAGAAAATATTTTTAAGCAGAGTCTCTCTTCCACGTTTATAAATCTACCATTTGTCTATCCATCCTGGGTATAACGATAAATTACATCCGCGTTCTGGGTAAGGCGATACACTACATCCGTGTTCTGGGTAAGACGGTAAACAACATTTAATGGCAAGGACTCTGATCAGGAGGTTTTGAGGAATGTGGATCCATCTCTTAATTGCTGGTGTTCCCAGGTCCACCCTGACCTGGGGTGGTAGTAACCGTTAGGGTCCCAGCTATGGGCAAATAGTTAACCCTCCAAACTGGGGTCAAAACACAATGAAAGTGTGAAAAATAGGTTTTAATGCCAGCAATGTAGTTGTCTCTCGCCAGAAGCCCTTTTTACAAATGTGTTAATGAAACTTGATTTACAAAGTGATTTTGTTATAAAGAATACTTTTTTTCATATATATATATATATATATATATATATATATATATATATATATATATATATATATGCACATTTCATTGAATACGACAGACAAGGTGCTTTTATTTAATTTTTTATACAAATTCTCATGCGATCTAATGAATTTTTGTTTTTTTTTGTTTTTATTAATATATATGAATATTTAAATGAGATCTAATTGAGCTGTGGTCAGAAAGGTGTAGAGTGAGTCTGCCTGTCATTTAAATATTCCTGGAGACCTACCGGACACTATTCGTAACATACGTTTTGACAACGCAAATATAATAGCATCATCTATATGCACAAAAGGCTAAAAATAATGGAAACCTTATTAATAAAAATGAAAAATAAACAACACTTAATAATATTAACTTTGAACATGGACACAATATATTGACCGTGTTTTGAAAAATGTAAACATTTTATAAAACATATATACAACAAACTATTTCTTATTTAACAGTTAAAATATTTAATTCTTGAAAATGGCTAAATGTATAGCCGAAAGCGCAGGGATAAAAAGAATATTCGGACAGTTTTTATATAATTTATTATCCGAAAAGAAAAAAAAATGATTAGATCGCATGAGAAATTGTCAAAAAAACTAAATAAAAGCATCTTGTCTGCCGTATGCAATGAAATGTGCATGAAAGAAAGATTGCTGCCTAAATACACACACACACACACACACACACAAACACACATACACACACACACACACACACACACACACATATATATATATATGAAAATTGATGGCATTAATTAATCACTTGAGTTTGATATACCATAACACAAAAGAAACCCAACAATTTGTCTATGAATTGAATATTGCTGCCACACCGGGTCTAGTGCTTCTGCTATATATTTAGAGATTCTTGACAAAATCCAAAGAAGAATCTGCAATGCTATAAGTCCTGAGCTAGCATCTCGGCTTCATTCACTTTTCCACTGTCATTACATAGCTTCCCTTTGCCTTTTTTTTTTATATAGATATAGAATTTCATGGCAATTTTTCTGTTGATCTTTCCAATTTGATATACAGAACTCATAAATTTAACCGCAGTACTAGATTAGCAAGTAGGTCCCATCATTTAACTTTTGAAATAAGTAGTAACCGTAGGTTTGATTCTGAGAGTTTCCTTTCTTTTACTTTTCACCTGTGAAGCTCTCTTCCAGCTTCTTGCTTTCCTGTCAGCTACAAACTTCAAAAATTTAAATGCAACATCAACCACCATGTTCTAGATTTGTGGATACTGTTCTTTTATTGTCCTTTCCCCTCACTCATTTTCTTTCAATCTCAGCAACCCCTTGAGACTTAGTGGCATTATCGCTTTGCTTTGGGGCGTGGGGGTGGTAGTGAAATGATTAAAAAAAGCACGTTGGATCAAAACTGTTCTTTTAAAATGATTAAATCGTTCTGGGTAAGACGATAAACTACGTCCAGCAGCAAGGCCTCTGATCAGGAGATCTTGAGGAGTGTGGAACCACTTCTTAATTACTGGTGTTCCCAGGTCCACCCTGACCCGGGGTGGTAGTACCTGTCAGAGTCCCACCTATGGGTAAATAGTTAACCAGAAAACTTGGGTTAAAACACTATGAAAGTGTAAAAATTGGTTTTAATACCAGAAATACATTTCTTAAGAAAAAATTATTACCAGTAATAGATTATTGAAGAAAATAAATATTACCAGCAGAACATTTTTGAGGGAAAAATTGTTACCAGCAATAGATTTTTGAGGGAAAAAATATTACCAGCAGTATATTTTTGAGGGGAAAATATTACCAGCAGTAGATTTTTGAGAGAAAAAATATTACCAGCAGTAAATTTTTGAGAGAAAAAATATTACCAGCAGTAGATTTTTGAGAGAAAAAATATTACCAGCAGTAGATTTTTGAGAGAAAAAATATTACCAGCAGTAGACTTTTGAGGGAAAAAATATTACCAGCAGTAGACTTTTGAGAGAAAAAATATTACCAGCAGTAGACTTTTGAGGGAAAAAATATTACCAGCAGTAGATTTTTGAGGGAAAAATATTAATAGCAGTAGATTTTTGAGAGAAAAAATATTACCAGCAGTAGACTTTTGAGGGAAAAATATTACCAGCAGTAGATTTTTGAGGGAAAAATATTAATAGCAGTAGATTTTTGAGAGAAAAAATGTTACCAGCAGTAGATTTTTGAGAGAAAAAATATTACCAGCAGTAGATTTTTGAGAGAAAAAATATTACCAGCAGTAGATTTTTGAGGGAAAAATATTAACAGCAGTAGATTTTTGAGGTAAAACATTTTACCAGCAATAGATTTTTGAAGGGATAAATGTTAACAGCAATAGATTTTTGAAGGAATAAATGTCAACAGCAATAGATTTTTGATGGAGAAAATGTTACCAGCAATAGACTTTTGAGTGAAAAAATGCTACCAGCAGTAGATTTTAGAGGGAATAATATTAACATCAGTAGACTTTTGAGGAAAAATATTACCAGCAATAGATTTTTGAGGAAAAAATGTTATCAGCAATAAAAATCTTGTTTGCATTAAATAACACATTGACGTTGATATGCCGTAAAACAAAACAAACCAATCCAAATTGATTAAAAGATATATTCTTCGTGGTTTCGTCAAGCAAATCCATGATTCAAATTCTCTGATGCCTCAACACTGATAAATCGTTTTTTTAGTTCCGTCCGACATAAGGATGTTAAACCAGCATGAATAGTCGAAAACCAATGCGCTATCACGATTGTCAGCGTAGTGGAAAAGTCAGTTAGAATCGAACTCATTTCATGTAGCAATGATTTTGAAGAGAAGCGTGCTAAGTTGAGCTTTTAGTCAAGCGTGTTTTCCACGGCAAAAGCAATTAGTTTAAAGGTCGTTCCGTTGTTAAAAAAAAACCCTTTTCAGGAAATGTTACAGAAGTTGAACAAAATGAAAGAAGAAAAAGAGGGGCTAATGGAATTGAAAAATGAAAAGAAAAGAAGGAAGAATGTGAAGGAAAAACAAGGAATTGTGAGAAGGAAACTGGAGAGAGAGAAAAACGCGAAGAAATTGTAATGGTTGCCGAGGAGACCAATATATGCGTTCCTAGGTTTAGAGACTTTCTTGCTTGGGAGTAACATAGTAGCAGTCGTAATGGGGTTAAAACCATGCGAATAAAAATGTTCCGCCGTAAAAATATAAAAATAGACATTTATCACACACACACACACACACACACACACACACACACACACACACACACACACACATATATATATATATATATTTATAGAGATAGAAAGAGAGAGAGAGAGAGAGATAAAGAGAGAGAGAGAGATAATATTAGTCACTATATCTATATCTATCTATCTATCTATCTACCTATCTATATATATATTTCCAAGAGGATAAAATCCATGTAGAGCTCTATGTATAAGACAGAGTAAGAATATAATATAAAAGGCTCAAACAATAATATTCCATGGTTATAATTTATTACATTGTAATCGTAACGTTACACTCTCTCTAAAGCTATCATATATTTCTCTCTCACTCTTGTTTCTCATTCCTATATATACACTTTGAATTTTTTTAAAACCCGGATATATATATATATATATATATATATATATATATATATATATATATATATATATTATATTTTTTTTTTTTAAAATATGATTCCTTCGCGAAGGAATCATATTTATAAACAAAAAAAAAAACATTATAATATAAGCTCTACACTGTCTTCTTAAAAATAAAAACAAAAATACTAAGGAACCCCGGATTATGCACCCAACGTGTTCTTTTCTATTTTCTGCATACCTACGCACTTATATCCGGGTTTAGTCTATTATATATACATTAACACAGGCTCTAATTTGGGACCAGAGAAAATCTCTTATATCCAGGTTTCTCTTATATCCAGGTTATATATATATATATATATATATATATATATATATATATATATATATATATATATATATATATATATATATATATATATATATATATATAAGTCCGACAATTATTTTAATATATTTATTGTTTATACCTTATTTTTTATAGATACAAATATTTAAGTAAATGCTCTGTTTATAGTAAACAGTATTAACATTTACCAGCCTATGTCTGAGAAATTAATTAAAAAATATGTCAGGTTATATGACGGTTCCGTATAGGATGCAGGTTCGATCTCTGTCTGAGGACACATTTTTTTCTATGAAATTTCTTGGACATTTAGGGCGGTAAATGTTGTTAATACTGTTTATTATAAACAGAGCATTTACTTAAATATCTGTGCCTATAAAAATAACATATAAGCAATAAATATATTAATATCTATCCCCCCTCTCTCTCCTTCTCTCTCTCTCTCTCTATATATATATATATATATATATATATTACTACTTTCCCAAGCCAACATACACGACCACAAATATGTTGAAAAATCAAAACACCATGGCTAAATCCATCACCTCATGTTTTTGAAGATGTACACCACATCCATACATGTCACACTATAACAATCTGATCACAATCCAAACTGATATGTCCAGGAAAGGGATATATTTGAACGAAGTAGCTAAGTGTTTTTGGCTACTATAACCAAGTAGAATACGGTAACAGTAATCGACTGGTACGCGTCGTAGTCGCAGGTAAGAAGTGTAGATCAATGGCATAGTCCAGTGGGCGTCGTTATAGACTTAGCTCTCAGATTAAGGCTCTTTGACTCTGTCGTACCTACACGTCCGTCGGTATTTATGATGGACACCAGCCAATCATATTCCAGTGAGGGGGAACACAGGTGTATGCATATTCCATTATATCACAAAAAATATTTATTAAAAAAAAAACATTTCTTGAATATTACTCGCTTACTTGTTGCTAGAAATTGTGTCCCCCATATACTTTGGCTCACCTTTCAACCAAATGATGAACATATATGAACGTTCTCAAATTTAAAAGCCTTGATAAACCAATGCCATCCCTGCATTTGTATGTAAACATGGGCATCAAAATAAATTTGATAAAGTCAACCCGAGAACGAAACGCGTCGGCTATGTATAATTTTTCCTAAGTATAAGTTTTTACACGGATATATATATATATATATATATATATATATATATATATATATATATATAGGTGTGTCTGTGTGTGTTTCATTGTAATTTCTGTGAGAATGCTACCACGTGACCCCTTAGGTGTAAGGGGACTACAATGTGTTCTTTAGCTGTTGCTGGTCGAACACGGTAAATATCTTCTACTACTAAGTCTGATATTTTCCTCTGATCGATAGATAGATAGATAGATGGATAGATAGATAGATAGATACGAAAAGGAACGGGATAGATAGATAGATAGATAGATAGATAGATAGATAGATAGATATACAGACAGACAGACAGATGTGATCAGACTGATATAGATACACAGAGAGAGAGAGAGTGAAAGTGTGGGGTAGGGAGAGAGAGAGAGAGAGAGAAAGTAAGTGTGGGTTAGGGGAGAGAGAGAAAGAAAGAACAGATAATCAAATTGAGATAAATACATAGCTAGATATATAACAATAGACCGAGATAGAAACAGAAAGAGATAGATATGAGTAGACTGAGATAGATAGATAGATAGATAGATAGATAGATAGATATGAGTAGACTTAGATAGATAGATAGATAGATAGATAGATATATAGATATGAGTAGTCTGAGATAGATAGATAGATAGATATGAACAGACTGAGATAGATAGATAGATAGATAGATAGATAGATATGAACAGACTGAGATAGATAGATAGATAGGTAGATAGATATGAGTAGACTGAGATAGATAGATAGATAGATAGATAGATAGATATAAGTAGTCTGAGATAGATATATATGAACAGACTGAGATAGATAGATAGATAGATAGATAGATAGATATGAGTAGACTGAGATAGATAGATATGAACAGACTGAGATAGATTGATAGATAGATAGATATGAGTAGACTGAGATAGATAGATAGATAGATAGATAGATAGATAGATAGATAGATAGATAGATAATAAGAACAGACTGTGATAGATAGATAGATATGAATAGGATGAGATAGATAGATATGAACAGACTTAGATAGATAGATAGATAGATAGATAGATAGATAGATAGATAGATAGATATGAGCAGACTGAGATACATAGAAACATTGAGGCAGACAAATAGAAAGATTGATAGATAGAAAGAAAGAAAGAAAGAAAAAAGAAAGAAAGATGGGCAGACTGAGATAGATGAATCGTAGTGTTATACAACAGACCGAGATAGATAGATAGATAGATAGATAGATAGATAGATAGATAGATAGATAGATAGATGTACCCGAGCTGAGATCGATAGGAACGAGCAGTCACAAATCAAAGGCTATGAATAGATCTATGACAGATCGATAAAAAGAGCAAGTTAAGGAGAAAGTAAATAATTTCGCGGGCGAGTATTTATGCGTAAAAACAAATTTGTGGTTGAAAAAAAAAATCGAATATTTCAAAACTCGTACAGTAATCGAAGCAATCGATGTTTTCTTTCCATGTTTTTTTTCTGACGTCGTTTACCTTGAAAAAAAAAAAAAACCCAAAACCCGAATACCCTGACGACAGCCGCCTTCCTTTCTGGCAGCGAGCGATTTCAACCAATCACTTAGTAGGTGTCTTCCCTAACCCACAATAAATAAATAAAAAAGTAAATAAATAAATAGCACGCATGCTCTCTAGCGTTTATATCGTTTCCCTAGATGCATACAAGACGTCGACACTTATCACTACTTCAGTTACTTGCAGAAAGGAATGTCATCTCCTGATTGTGAAGTCAATGAGTAACGGGGCATATGATTGCAGTTGGACGCCATTTTGATGTATTTTGTCCTGTCATGTGGCGCCGACTATTAGGGCAGTTGACGGACGTCATGTTTTTCAAAAATGCAGTCTTGAATTTTCCTTGAGGTTTACTGGCTCCACCCCCATTTCTACATGCATTTATTTTTTCATCGCCTCCGTTCATCTGTCTTTTGGCGGTTATCACGTGACTATGAGCGACAGCCATGTTTTTCCTAATGTCTAGTACCTCAGATTACTCAATTCTTATCATATTTTATGCGCCTATATATGCAGATATCTCATGCTTATCCCTGTAGATTGCGTGGAAACAATTCACAGTAAATTTCCAGGACCTTCCACAGTATCTTCTTATCATTATTGTTTCTTTGGAGTTATTGTTATTACTATTGTAATTATTATCTGACGCATTACCATTTTCAAATCAGCTTTCTGATGGTTATCGTTGGGAAATGAGTGACAGCCATTTTCTTCAAATCTCCATCTCCCCCCTTAGTATCCCTTATCATAATTATATTTAATCTATTTGCACGTTTTCATTAGATATTTGGTGATCATCTTTGGAGATTGAATGACAATAACTGTCTGTAATTTTCCAGCACCTTCCTCGGTATCTTCTTCTTATTGTTTCCTTGGACTTCTGTTGTATACCCGCTTCCTTCCGGGTCCCAACTAGAGATCTAAGATCAGCAATGGCTTTGTAACATTGTTCACTGTTCATTTTTGTAAAATAAAATAAAAAAAAAAGCACTATGATCATACGCATTTTACACAGAAAAAGCTCTTCGTAATGTGTGACTTGTACTTGTGAATATATTATTTTGTATTTCATTAAGGCTTGGACTTCCAGCAATCTCTTCAATGAGTCGGTTGGAATTTTTTCCAATCAATCCGAGTGCTCCAACTACAACTGGAATTACTGATGTCCGCATGTGTCACATTCTTGAGATTTCCACTTCAATTATTATTATTATTATTATTTCCTTTGATTTCTGGCGTTTACACATTTCTTTCAGGGTCCCGCCCAGAGACCTAAGGTTAGAAATGGCACCATGATATTTCCATTGACCAATTAAAAAAGAAAAAAGAAAAAAAATCACACATATTTTACATAGACAAAGCCCTTCGTAAGGTGTGGGCTGTACTCGTGAGAACATTTTTTTTGTATTTTTGTAAGGTATAGACTTCCAGGAATCCCTTCAATTAGTCTACAGTTTTTCCAACATATCCGAGGGCTCCAACTACAACTGGAATTGTTAATAAATGCGCCACATTTTTGAGGTATCGATTTCAAGGTCCTTGTATTTTGATAACTTTTTGAAGATCTTCAAAGATACATTGCAGTCTGCAGGGACTGCCATACCAATAAGGAGGCATTTTTTAAAAGTCTTTTGTTGTTTTTCTTTGATTTCTGATGTATACTCCGGGTCCCGACCAAAGACCTAAGGTCAGAAATGGCATCATGGCATTTTCTACTGAGGATTATTGAAAAAAAAAAACAAAGAACAAAAAAAAAAAGTTTAAAACTCTTCGTAAGATGTGGGCTGTACTTGTCAGAACATTTTTTTTGTATTTCTTTAAGGTTTGGGCTTCCAGGAATCCCTTCAATGAGTATGTTGGAATCTTTTCCAATCAATCCGAGTGCGCCAACTACAAGTGGAATTACTGATGTCCGCATGTGCCACATTCTTCAGATTTTCAAATTATTATTATTATTATTGTTTTTGTTGTTTTTCCTTTGACTTCTGGTGTGTACACATTTCTTTCCGGGCATCTAGGAACACTTCAATTAGTCTACAGATTTTCCAACTAATCCGAGGGCTCCAACTACGACAGGTATTGTTGATGTTCCCATGTATCACATTTTTGAGATTTCGATTTCAAGGCCCTTGTATTTTGATAGCTTTTTATAGATCTTCAAAGATACATTGCAGCCTGCAGCGACTGCCATGTCAATAAGGAGGCATATTTTGCCTTTGCAGTCTCTAATAACAATGTCTAGGCTATTATCTTTGTTCTGTCTGTGTTTACTCATAAAACTGTTACAGGTACTATCTCCGTAACCGGGTCACAGTGGTAATTATTAAAATTGTTAGAAAATTATTATAAAATTATTATAAAAAGATCACACGTATTTTACATAGATAAAGCCCTTCGTAAAGTGTGGGCTGTACTTGTAGGCACATTTTTTTTTGTATTTTATATTGGCATAAACTAGCAGGGATTTCTTCAATGAATCTTTTCGAATCTTTTCTAATCAATCCGAGGGCTCCAACTACAATTGGAATTGTTGATGTCCTCATGTGGCACATTTTTGAGATTTCGATTTCAAGGTCCTTGTATTTTGATAGCTTTTGGAAGAACTTCAAATACAGTCTTCAGGGACTGCCTTGTCAATAAGCAGGGGACATGTCTTTGCGATCGCTAATCATGCTGTCAGGGCGATTAGATTTGATTGTCGTGTCTGTGTGTATTGTAAAATCCCATAAAATTGTTACAGGTCTTATTTCCATAACCGGGTCTGGATGGTGTTCATATCAGTTTCCTTCCCGTAGAAGTTGCAGATTTTCCAGTGCAGATATTGGCCACTCTGTCATGCTGGGTTTTATATTCAGTGGGTGCCAATACAGTTCAACCTGGTACAAGATAATCAATTGTTTCTGGATATTTATCACAGAATCTACATTTTGGGGTAACACAATATTTTAATATATGTGCTTGATAATTTCTAGTTAACAAGAATTGGTCCTGCGCATTGGCCGGTTTCAGCTTTTAACCCTGCACTACGTAGCCACTGATGGGTACAGGGTTTGTCTACATCAGCGTGTTTTTTGTTTCTTTTTGAAGTATTTTGCAGATGCAGTCAGTGTATTGTGCTTTACTTGTATTTCTTCACCCATTTGAAACTCCATTTTGAACTCGTTGGCTTCCTTTATTGCTGAATAAAGTTTCTTACTTCTTTTGATGTTCTTTGACACAGATCATCATCAAGTCTTCTGTAGTTTACAGTTATCTTTCAAGGCCAATGGCTGTAGTTTTGTAAGACAGTTCTAGTTGAACTAATCCTCTGCCTCCTTCGGATCTGGGCACATATAGACGATCAACATCAGCTTTGTGTAAATAAATGTGGTAGCAAGTAAGAAGCTTTCTCGTTTTGGCGCGAAAGCTTCTCAATTATTATTATTATTCCATTTCTTCTATTTGCATATTTTTACAAGATGCCTTGCGGTTATAATTTGGGATTGAGTGATAGCAAGCTTCATCAAACCCCCAGCACCTTCGTCAGTAACCTTTATTATTATCATCATCATATTCCATGTATTTGCATCTTCTAACTTTGGTCTCTTGTGATTATATTTGGAAATTTAGTAACCACATATCTCCAGCACAGTGTTTTCGTTAAAAGCCCGCAATGCAGAAACTTAGACTGTTTCGGTTCGTCCTTGAAATTCAAATTTATCTGATTCGGTCACTGATATTTTAACATGGTTCCACAAAAACTAAAACAGGATAAAAAAGAAAGAAAAACAACCAAGATAGAGGAAAGGGGGGGGGCGGAAAAGGCGGTTACGATTAATATGGATTGAATACAAAAAGGAAGAGATGAAGATAAAAAAATTCTAAGAGTTGAAGAAAAAAGCGAAAAATGAGAGAGGAAGAGGCGGACAAAGAGAAAGGAAGAGGAAGGAAGACTCAGAAGGAGAGCAAGGAAGAGGTGGATAGTATGAAAAGAGAGGAAGGAGGAGTTAGAAGGGATAGGGGGATGGAGTGAAAAGAGAGGAAGGTAGAGTCAGAAGAGAGAGGTGGATGGAGTGAAAAGAGAGGAAAGTAGAGTCAGAAGCGAGAGGTGGATGGAGTGAAAAGAGAGGAAGGTAGAGTCAGAAGCGAGAGGTGGTGGAGTGAAAAGAGAGGAAGGTAGATTCAGAAGCGAGAGGTGGATGGAGTGAAAAGAGAGGAAGGCAGAGTCAGAAGAGAGTGGTGGATGGAGTGAAAAGAGAGGAAGGTAGAGTCAGAAGCGAGAGGTGGATGGAGTGAAGAGAGAGGAAGGAAGAGTCAGAAGAGAGAGGTGGATGGAGGAAGAGAGAGGAAGGAAGGAAGAGAGGTGGATGGAGAAAGAGAGAAAGAGAGTCAGAAGGATGGAGGAAAAGAGGAAGGTAGAGTCAGAAGAGAGAGTGGATGGAAAGAGAGGAAGGTAGAGTCAGAAGCGAGAGGTGGATGGAGGAAAAGAGAAGAAGGCAGAGTCAGAAGAGAGAGGGATGGATGGAAGGTGGAAGCGAGAGGTGGAAGGAAAAGAGAGGAAGGTAGAGAGAGGGTGGATGGAGTGAAAAGAGAGGAAGGCAGAGTCAGAAGAGAGAGGTGGATGGAGTGAAGAAAAGAGAGGAAGGTAGATGGAGAAGGAGAGGTGGATGGATGGAGAAAAGAGAAAAGAGAAGAGAGGAAGGAAAAGAGAGGAGGTAGAGTCAGAAGAGAGGTGGATGGAGGAAGAGAGAGGAAGGAAGATTCAGAAGAGAGAGGTGGATGGAGGAAAAGAGAGGAAGGTAGAGTCAGAAGAGAGAGGTGGATGGAGGAAAAGAGAGGAAGGTGTAGAAGAGAGGGTGGATGGAGGAAAAGAGAGGAAGGTAGAGTCAGAAGAGAGAGGTGGATGGAGGAAAAGAAAGGAAGGTAGATTCAGAAGGAGAGGTGGATGGAGGAAAAGAGGGGAAGGTAGAGTCAGAAGAGAGGGTGGATGGAGGAAAAGAGAGGAAGGTAGAGTCAGAAGCGAGAGGTGGATGGAGTGAAGAGAGAGGAAGGAAGAGTCAGAAGAGAGAGGTGGATGGAGTGAAGAGAGAGGAAGGAAGAGTCAGAAGAGAGAGGTGGATGGAGTGAAAAGAGAGGAATGTAGAGTCAGAAGAGAGAGGTGGATGGAGTGAAAAGTGAGGAAGGTAGAGTCAGAAGCGAGAGGTGGATGGAGTGAAAAGAAAGGAAGGTAGATTCAGAAGCGAGAGGTGGATGGAGTGAAAAGAGAGGAAGGTATAGTCAGAAGAGAGAGGTGGATGGAGGAAAAGAGGAAGGTAGATTCAGAAGAGAGAGGTGGATGGAGGAAAAGAGAGGAAGGTAGAGTCAGAAGAGAGAGGTGGATGGAGGAAAAGAGAGGAAGGTAGATTCAGAAGGAGAGGTGGATGGAGGAAAAGAGGGAAGGTAGAGTCAGAGAGAGGTGGATGGAGGAAAAGAGGAAGGTAGAGTCAGAAGAGAGAGGTGGATGGAGTGAAAAGAGAGGAAGGTAGAGTCAGAAGGAGAGGTGGATGGAGGAAAGAGAGGAAGGTAGAGTCAGAAGCGAGAGGTGGATGGAGGAAAAGAGAGGAAGGTAGATTCAGAAGCGAGGTGGATGGAGGAAAAGAGAGGAAGGTAGAGTCAGAAGAGAGTGGTGGATGGAGGGTGGAAGGTAGAGTCAGAAGCGAGAGGTGGATGGAAGGTAGAAGGAAGGTAGATTCAGAAGGAGAGGTGGATGGAGGAAAAGAGAGGAAGGTAGAGTCAGAAGCGAGAGGTGGATGGAGTGAAAAGAGAGGAAGGTAGATTCAGAAGAAAGAGGTGGATGGAGGAAAAGAGAGGAAGGTAGAGTCAGAAGAGAGAGGTGGATGGAGGAAAAGAGAGAAGGTAGATGGAAGGAGAGGTGATGGAGGAAAAGAGGGGAAGGTAGAGTCAGAAGCGAGAGGTGGATGGAGGAAAAGAGAGGAAGGTAGAGTGGAGGAAAAGAGAGAGGTGGATGGATGGAGTGAAAAGAGAGGAAGGTAGAGTCAGAAGGAGAGGGTGGATGGAGGAAAAGAGAGGAGAGGTGGATGGAGTCAGAAAGGTAGATTCAGAGAGGTGGATGGAGTGAAAAGAGAGGAAGGTAGATTCAGAAGCGAGAGGTGGATGGAGTGAAAAGAGAGGAAGGTAGAGTCAGAAGCGAGAGGTGGATGGAGTGAAAAGAGAGGAAGGTAGATTCAGAAGCGAGAGGTGGATGGAGTGAAAAGAGAGGAAGGTAGATTCAGAAGCGAGAGGTGGATGGAGTGAAAAGAGAGAAGGTAGATTCAGAAGGAGAGGTGGATGGAGGAAAAGAGAGGAAGGTAGATTCAGAAGCGAGAGGTGGATGGAGTGAAAAGAGAGGAAGGTAGATTCAGAAGGAGAGGTGGATGGAGGAAAAGAGAGAAGGTAGATTCAGAAGAGAGGTGGATGGAGGAAAAGAGAGGAAGGTAGAGTCAGAAGCGAGAGGTGGATGGAGGAAAAGAGAGAAGGTAGAGTCAGAAGGAGAGGTGGATGGAGGAAAAGAGAAGGAAGGAAGCGAGAGGTGGAGAGTCAAAGAGAGGGAAGGTAGAGAGAAGTGGGGGGATGGAGTGAAAGAGAGGAAGGTAGAGTCAGAAGAGAGGTGGATGGAGGAAAGAGAGGAAGGTAGAGTCAGAAGGAGAGGTGGATGGAGGAAAAGAGAGGAAGGTAGATTCAGAAGAGAGAGGTGGATGGAGGAAAAGAGAGGAAAAGGAAGAGTCAGAAGAGGGTGGATGGAGGAAAGAGAGGAAGGTAGAGTCAGAAGGAGGTGGATGGAGTGAAAAGAGAGGAAGGTAGATTCAGAAGGAGAGGTGGATGGAGTGAAAAGAGAGGAAGGTAGAGTCAGAAGAGAGAGGTGGATGGAGGAAAAGAGAGGAAGGTAGATTCAGAAGGAGAGGTGGATGGAGGAAAAGAGAGGAAGGTAGATTCAGAAGAGAGGTGGATGGAGGAAAAAGAGAGGAAGGTAGATTCAGAAGGAGAGGTGGATGGAGGAAAGAGGGAAGGTAGAGTCAGAAGAGAGGTGGATGGAGGAAAAGAGAGGAAGGTAGAGTCAGAAGCGAGAGGTGGATGGAGGAAAGAGAGAGGGAAGGGAAGAGAGGGGAAGGTGGAAGAGAGAGGTGGATGGAGTGAAAAGAGGAAGGTAGAGTCAGAAGAGAGAGGTGGATGGAGGAAAAGAGAGGAAGGTAGAGTCAGAAGAGAGAGGTGGATGGAGTGAAAAGGAGGAAGGTAGAGTCAGAAGAGAGAGGTGGATGGAGGAAAAGAAAGGAAGGTAGATGGAGAAAAGGAGGAGAGTGGATGGAAAAGAAAAAAGAGAGGGAATGGTAAAAGAGAGGAAGGTAGATTCAGAAGCGAGAGGTGGATGGAGGAAAAGAGAGGAAGGTAGATTCAGAAGAGAGGTGGATGGAGGAAAAGAGAGGAAGGTAGAGTCAGAAGAGAGAGGTGGATGGAGTGAAAAGAGAGGAAGGTAGATTCAGAAGCGAGAGGTGGATGGAGTGAAAAGAGGGGAAGGTAGAGTCAGAAGAGAGTGGTGGATGGAGTGAAAAGAGAGGAAGGTAGAGTCAGAAGCGAGAGGTGGATGGAGTGAAGAGAGAGGAAGGAAGAGTCAGAAGAGAGAGGTGGATGGAGTGAAGAGAGAGGAAGGAAGAGTCAGAAGAGAGAGGTGGATGGAGTGAAAAGAGAGGAATGTAGAGTCAGAAGAGAGAGGTGGATGGAGTGAAAAGTGAGGAAGGTAGAGTCAGAAGCGAGAGGTGGATGGAGTGAAAAGAAAGGAAGGTAGATTCAGAAGCGAGAGGTGGATGGAGTGAAAAGAGAGGAAGGTATAGTCAGAAGCGAGAGGTGGATGGAGTGAAAAGAGAGGAAGGTAGATTCAGAAGAGAGTGGTGGATGGAGTGAAAAGAGAGGAAGGTAGAGTCAGAAGAGAGAGGTGGATGGAGTGAAAAGAGAGGAAGGTAGATTCAGAAGCGAGAGGTGGATGGAGTGAAAAGAGGGGAAGGTAGAGTCAGAAGCGAGAGGTGGATGGAGTGAAAAGAGAGGAAGGTAGAGAGAAGAGAGGTGGATGGAGGAAAAGAGAGGAAGGTAGAGTCAGAAGCGAGAGGTGGATGGAGTGAAAAGAGAGGAAGGTAGAGTCAGAAGAGAGAGGTGGATGGAGTGAAAAGAGAGGAAGGTAGAGTCAGAAGCGAGAGGTGGATGGAGTGAAAAGAGAGGAAGGTAGAGTCAGAAGAGAGAGGTGGATGGAGTGAAAAGAGGAAGGTAGTAGATTCAAAGAAAGGAAGAGAGGAGGTGGATGGAGTGAAAAGAGAGGAAGGTAGAGTCAGAAGGAGAGGTGGGTAGATGGAGTGAAAAGAGAGGAAGGTAGAGTCAGAAGAGAGAGGTGGATGGAGGAAAAGAGAGGAAGGTAGAGTCAGAAGCGAGAGGTGGATGGAGTGAAAGAGAGGGAAGGTAGAGTCAGAAGCAGAAGAGGTGGATGGAGTGAAAAGAGAGGAAGGTAGAGTCAGAAGCGAGAGGTGGATGGAGGAAAAGAGAGGAAGGTAGAGTCAGAAGGAGGTGGATGGAGTGAAAAGAGAGGAAGGTAGATTCAGAAGGAGAGGTGGATGGATGAAAAGAGGAAGGTAGATTCAGAAGGAGAGGCGGATGGAGTGAAAAGAGAGGAAGGTAGAGTCAGAAGGAGAGGTGGATGGAGGAAAAGAGAGGAAGGTAGAGTCAGAAGCGAGAGGTGGATGGAGGAAAAGAGAGGAAGGTAGATTCAGAAGGAGAGGTGGATGGAGTGAAAAGAGAGGAAGGTAGAGTCAGAAACGAGAGGTGGATGGAGGAAAAGAGAGGAAGGTAGAGTCAGAAGCGAGAGGGGATGGAGGAAAAGAGGAAGGTAGATTCAGAAGGAGAGGTGGATGGAAAAAGAGAGGAAGGTAGATTCAGAAGGAGAGGTGGATGGAGAAAAGAGAGGAAGGTAGATTCAGAAGCGAGAGGTGGATGGAGGAAAAGAGAGGAAGGTAGAGTCAGAAGGAGAGGTGGATGGAGGAAAAGAGAGAAGGTAGAAGGAGGTGGATGGAGGAAAAGAGAGGAAGGTAGAGTCAGAAGAGGTGGATGGAGGAAAAGAGAGGAAGGTAGAGTCAGAAGAGAGGTGGATGGAGGAAAAGAGAGGAAGGTAGATTCAGAAGGAGAGGTGGATGGAGGAAAAGAGAGGAAGGTAGAGTCAGAAGCGAGAGGTGGATGGAGGAAAAGAGAGAAGGTAGATTCAGAAGGAGAGGTGGATGGAATGAAAAGAGAGGAAGGTAGATTCAGAAGGAGAGGTGGATGGAGGAAAAAGAGAGGAAGGTAGATTCAGAAGCGAGAGGTGGATGGAGTGAAAAGAGAGGAAGGTAGAGTCAGAAGAGAGGTGGATGGAGGAAAAGAGAGGAAGGTAGAGTCAGAAGCGAGAGGTGGATGGAGTGAAAAGAGAGAAGGTAGAGTCAGAAGCGAGAGGTGGATGGAGTGAAAAGAGAGGAAGGTAGAGTCAGAAGCGAGAGGTGGATGGAGTGAAAAGAGAGGAAGGTAGATTCAGAAGCGAGAGGTGGATGGAGTGAAAAGAGAGGAAGGTAGAGTCAGAAGCGAGAGGTGGATGGAGTGAAAAGAGAGGAAGGTAGAGTCAGAAGCGAGAGGTGGATGGAGTGAAAAGAGAGGAAGGTAGAGTCAGAAGAGAGTGGTGGATGGAGTGAAAAGAGAGGAAGGTAGAGTCAGAAGCGAGAGGTGGATGGAGTGAAAAGAGAGGAAGGTAGAGTCAGAAGAGAGTGGTGGATGGAGTGAAAAGAGAGGAAGGTAGAGTCAGAAGTGAGAGGTGGATGGAGTGAAGAGAGAGGAAGGAAGAGTCAGAAGAGAGAGGTGGATGGAGTGAAGAGAGAGGAAAGTGGAGTTAGGAGGGATAGGGGGATGGCGGGAAAAGAGAGGAAGGAAGAGTCAGAAAGGAATAGGTGGATGGAATGAAGAGAGAGAAAGGAAGAGTCAGAAGAGAGAGGTGGATGGAGTGAAAAGAGAGGAAGGAGGAGTCAGAAGAGAGGTGGATGGAGTGAAAAGAGAGGAAGGAAGAGTCAGAAGAGAGAGGTGGATGGATTGCAAAGAAGTTTTTGAAGTAGAGGAAGGAAGAAGTGGATGAAAAGAAAGGAACAGAAGGGGACCTAGAAATAAGTGTAAGGAGAGAAAAGAGACGAAGGGAAAGCGAGAAGGAAGAGGGGGATGGAGTGAAAAGAGAGGAAGGTAGAGTCAGAAGCGAGAGGTGGATGGAGTGAAAAGAGTGGAAGGTAGAGTCAGAAACGAGAGGTGGATGGAGTGAAAAGAACGTTTTGAAGGAGAGCAAGGAAGAGGTAAATGGAAAGAAAGGAACAGAAGAGAGACCTAGAAATATGTTTAAGAAGGAAAAAAAAGACGAAGGGAGAGCGAAAAGGAAGAGGTGGATGGAGTGAAAAGAGAGGAAGGAAAAGTCAAAAGGGAGAGGTGGATGGAGTGAAAAGAAAGTTTTGAAGGAGAGCAAGGAAGAGGTGGATGGAAAGAAAGAAACAGAGAGTCGAGGACGAACAGATAATAAGTGAGAAAAGAGAGAAGGGAAGAGTCAGAAGGAGAGAAAGGAAGAGGTGGATGGAGTGAAAAGTGATGAAAGAATAGAGGGAGGTGATTGGAAGGGAGAGGTGATTGGAACTAAAAGAAGATTTGGAAGGAGAGCAAGGAAGACGTGGGAGGAAAAAAGGAACAGGAAAAGGAGAGCAAGAAATATGTGGAAGGAGAGAAAAAAGAGAGAAAGGAGGATACAGAAGGTGGACAAGGAAGTGGTGGAAAGAGAGTAGAGACAGAAAGGAAGAGGTGTAAGGAGGACAAGGAGGGGGAAGCGAGCAGCGGAAGTCGAGGAAGAAAGTTGGAGAGGTGAAAAATGATTTCTTTTTTCGTTTTTCATTCCACTATGTCTCTTGTTTGATATTTTTTTCGAAATATTGATATTTTCCAAGTCTAACTTGGTACGGCGCTGAAGTAAATGGAATTAAAGACGAGGAAGCTTGTCTTGCGCCAATTTTAACAGAGCCAAGTGTTGAGGTTTTGACTGTTTTTGAAAATCAGAATTTGAAATACTAGAATCAATCACTTGAACAGCAGGATAAGTACATTATTTATTATTACTTATCTGTCTATATTTCTGAGATGAGGTATTGTTAAGGGGTCCACCCCTTTTTCATACAAGTGGACCCTCCCGATGTGTATCTGTACTACTGCCGTTGAATAACCAAGGTCAGATAGTCAGAGTGACAGTGATACAGTGAGAGTGTGAGGTAACCGCTTTGTAGGAGTCACAGTTGCGCGCACGTAGACTCAGAAGGAAGTCATACTTCGATACTGAATTTCCCAGACTGTATATATATTATTATTGCTACTAACCGCATTTCTGGATCTACTAACCGTATTACCAATTGTATTATTACGTCAATACATTTATTTGCTATAATTCATTCCTGCGTTTGTCATTCATTTGAGACCGGATTTCATCCCGGAATCCACAACAGATATTATGTACACAATTTACATTATTCGGACGATTGTCCTCATCTTTGTCGCTATATTTATTACAACGTTTCGGCCGTTGTACGCTCCGGCCTTGTTCGGGTGGTTGGAATGTCGAACTAAACCCTTTAGTTCGACATAAATAAAGAAATATAGACAAATACTGAAGGGTCGAAACATAATAAATATGGCGACAAAGATGAGGACAATAGTCCGAATAATGTAAATAATATACATAATACCTCATCTCAGAAATATAGACAGATACTGAAAGGCCGAAACGTTGTAATAAACATGGCGATAAAGATGAGGACAATAGTTCGAATAATGTAAATAGTGTAGACAGTTTTTGTTTGTATTTTTATATAAAAATATATTGCTTGTATTTTTACTACAAAAATATATTTTATCCTTTTATAGCGTTATTTTCATTTTTTTACGATTAGTTCATAGTTTGGACTCTAATATATGCTACCTGTCCGGATCAGACTGAACCTAGGGACAACGTCAATGTACAAGGCTCCATCAGGCAGGGCCGGCGCGTACGAAAGTGGATGGGCAAGCCTGATTGGGTGTCGCAGGCAGTTCTTATGGCCCTCGCTATATTATCAACATTTGCTTTTTTCTACCTACATTTATATACGTTACAAATTAAACTATGCTCAACTGACTATCAAAGACGTCATTCTGGAGGACGTCCAAATCCGTGGAAATTTTTTTTTCAAACGAGTTAAACGCGGCATTAGTCTCCTTTACGCCAACATCCGTCTACCTTGCTCTTTGATCTGAAACTAGTTTGATCACGAGGTGGCAAGAGATGAATAGAACTTTGTCTCAAAAAGATACAACCTACCCAGGCGGTGAAAATAGCACTTACTATGTGAGGGCGAAATTTCGGGAAAATGTGAAAATTGAGATGTAGTAGATTGCGGGGCGGCGTATTATAGATTCGGGAGGTCGTTGGACAAACACCTTGCATCGGCCCAACCTTCAGGACTTGGCTGATCATGTCTCTCTACAGCTTCCTTCTTTCTTCAGAAGATGAGGATCTTCCTTCAGAAGACGGGGTCAGCTAGCCATTGTAGCAGATGCGCATACTTAGAATCTATCTATCTATCTATCTATCTATCTATCTATCTATCTATCTATCTATCTCAGTCTGTTTTTATCTATCTATCTATCTATCTATCTGTGGCACCTTGCATTATTAGAAATATTCATAGAAATATGATTTAATTTTTTCTTACTCGGTTTACTAAACAGGTTGTTGATTTTTTTTAAAACGGAAAATAATTGAGTTGAAAATAATTCACTAACATTGTACTTGGACGATCCTAAGGGAAGAAGAAGGAAGGGGAAAGAGAGAGGTCGAGAAATACAAAAAGCGGTCATTAACAAAAAACAAGAGTCAGAAAGATATCTTAGCTAGCATGTTGACCGAATTTTTAAAGACAATTGGAAGAATAGAATTAGAAATAATAAAAAAAAAGAAAGGGAAAAGACATGATATCAAAACGGGCCGCTTGATGAAAACCAGATATCGGTCAAAGCATCTAGCCTACTTTTGCGTAGAAAGACACCTTATCAATTTGGATAAAGGGAAATTTTGGGAACAATGAAAACGAAATCTTAATCAGAGAAAAAGTGTTTTTGGGTTGAGGGGAGGACCGGTGGAACGGTATACAGATTCTGACCTGTTAAAATTAGAACCCCACATTGACGAGTGAAAGATGTTTTCAATTCAGATAAATTAAGATTTTCTGACTGCCGGGTCTGACAAAAAAAAAAACAAGAGGTGAAAAAAACGATTGTCTCAGATCACAGATGGCGACAATATTCTTTCCTGAAGTCACAACTAATTAGCGGCAGGCTGTGTTGACAAAACCCAGGTGAGAAAAAGCCAAGATTATCATTTTTCGTACGTGCGAAAAAGGCCAACTTAGATTTGTTTTTTTAAAAACAAGAACGATGTAACCACGCCCGAAAGGAGGAGAAAGGATGCTCGATCAATAACAATTGGTCGGAAACGGTCACGTGATCTGCAGAAAAGAGGAGAAAGAAATGCCCGATCAGGAACCATTGGTCGAAAAACGGTCACCTAACATACGAGAGACTAAGAGAGATGGTGTGCACCTCCCCAAAAAAGGCACTGTGAGGAAGTAGGGGTGAAAACAATAGCGATAATGGGAAGTCAAAAATAATGCGACTTTTGGAATTATCGAGAAAACCCTGACGCCGACAGACCCACCCCAGTTTGTTGCGGCGTCAATAAAAGCAGGACCCCAGTCGACAGAAATCAGTTGGGGTGGAGTGGCAGCTGGACCGCGGGCAGGGAAAGAGCCTGAACGCGGGCATCAGGCCCGATTCACTCGCCCCTTTGCGGGCAAGAGAATCCTCAGACAAGAAATCCTTCCACCCAAGTCGAAGACAAGAGAACTTCCAGCCCAAGCAGACGAAGAAGGAGATTGCTCGAAGGACGCCGAGAGTTGTGGCAGAGTTACGGCAGAGTTCAGCCCCGGACGGCAGCGAGAAGAGATCACCTCGGACGACAGAGAGTTGCGGCTGAGTCGAAGACAAGAGAACTTCCAGCCCAAGTCGAAGACAAGAGAACTTCCAGCCTAAGTCGACGAAGAAGAAGAAATACAACTCAAGTCGAAGAGAAGAATCAACTGCGAATGATCGATAGAAATTAGCCCCAGTGTCGAACCAAACCACACTCCGACATACACAATTCTAAAGAGTAGGCAATTCGAAATCTTTAGGTTGTGTGATAGAAGCTTGGTGCCATAGTCCACAGAGCGGGTTGGGAAATGAGAACAATTTTGTTTTTATGTAACGGACATTAAGATATAAAAGGTTGTTACCCATTTTTTTTTCATCAGCAATCTTTTTGTCTCGTGAGTTTATTTTCTCTTTATTTGTGTTTTGCCACCCCCGTCGGACTCAACTTTGTATCGGCCCCAATCCCTGCTGGTCCCGTCTGTCTAAGATCTAAACACAGCGTGGGTAGACAGACCGGAGATCGGTACAGTTGCTTTAGTGACCAGGTATTGGAAGCGAGTCGGGAAAGGCGAGGCTGGTGATCATCTGACCAAGGGGTTGGAGCGGCACGCTTGGACCCAGGAGGAGCGACCAGGAGGAGCGACGTCACCGTTGGCGCCGTAACCAAAGGATCCGACCCTGGGCCAGGTGTGTAACTGTCACATATCTATCTATCTATCTATCTATCTATCTATCTATCTATCTATCTTAGTCTTAGATATGATGATAAACTACATCCGGCAGCAAGGGCTCTGATCGAGAGATTGGCGGTTTTAAGTACCATGGAACAAATTCTTAATTGCTGTTGTTCCATGGTCCACCCTAACCCCGGGTGGTAGCACCTGTTAGGGTCCCAACTACGGGCAAATAGTGAACAACCAAACAAAAACAAAACGCTATGAAAATATAAAAATGCATTTTTATAGTAAAATGAACAATAATGCATTTTTATAGTAAAATGCATTTTATATGTGATGATGTGTTCAGAATATTTAGATTTCGGTATTAAGTAACCCATAGAGTTTGATATGCCGCTAAACAAAATCAACCAAAGCAATCTATCTATCTATCTATCTATCTATCTATCTATCTATCTATCTCAGCCTACTCATATCTATATTCTATCTATCTATCTATCTATCTATCTATCTATCTATCTCAGCCTACTCATATCTATCTATCTATCTATCTATCTATCTATCTATCTCAGCCTTTTATCTATCTATCTATCTATCTATCATATTCCTGGGTATGACGATAAACTTCATCCAGCAGCAAGGCTTCTGATCGGAGATTGCAGGTTTTCAGGAGCGTGAAACCACCTCTTAATTGACGTTGTCCCTAGGTTCAGTCTGATCCGGACAGGTAGCATATATTAGAGTCCAAACTATGAGCTAATTGTAAAAAAAACAAAACAAAAAAAAAAAACGCTATTTTTTTTAAACATTTCACCCCAAGCAAAGCCACTAGCACGCAAGGGGTTACAGAGAGTTGGAGCGAGAGCAAATAGGAGTGATAGAGGAAAGGATGAGGAGAAGGATAGTGGATAGATCAAGACATCTGGAGACGTCGATTGACATTACATTTAAATAGTTGGAGATTATAGCTATCAGGGAAACAGGAAGAGGGAAGGGAGTTCCACAGATGAGAGGTGCGAGACATGAAGCTTTTGGAGTAGAAGAGACGGTTACATTTAACAGTAGCGACCGTGAAAGGGTGAGAGCGAGATACCAGCCTAGTTGAACGCTTAAATTCATGAAATCTGGGAACCAGCGAAAGCAGCTCATCGGAGCAGTTACCATGAAAGTATTTGTAAAAAAGACAGAGAGCGGCAGCGGTACGTCTGAGAAAGAGCGGCTGCAGAAGAGATGCCAGATCACAGCCAATTACATTGCATATCCGTCTCTGGATTTTATGAAGAACCTTGAGGCAAACATAAGAGGCACCAGACCATATATGGCAGCAATACTCCATGCAAGGGCGAATGGTTGATTTGTAGATTTGAAGGATCGACTCCGGTGATAAAAATTTCCTGACACGGCACAGGGAGCCAACTTTCCTAGCGGTGGACGAAGCAATTGACTTAATGTATTCGTTCCATCTCAGGTCAGTAGCCAATTTGAGACCGAGCAGTCGCAAAGAGGTGCTCTCGTTGAGTTGAGCGTCAGACATTCTAATGGAAGGCAGGGATGGTTCTCTCTGGTGAGTAAAAGAGAGCAGTTTTGTTTTTGAGGCATTAAAGTTAACCAGCCAATTCCTGCTCAAGTCCACAACCGATTGGAGTTCCGTTTTAAGACAAACGGCCAGGTTAGGTTTGTCGACGACACTAGATTTGTTTTTGAGGCAGGAGCAAATAGTAGTGTCGTCTGCATAGATGCCTACTTGGGAACCTATGACATCAGGAAGATCGTTGATGAAGATAAGGAACAGACTAGGGCCTAGGATGGAGCCTTGGGGAGCACCTAGAAATACCAGCAATACAATTTTTTATAAAAAATACAAACAAAAACTAACTATAGTAGAATTAACAATAATATATTTTATAGCAAAATGAATAACAATACATTTTATATGCCATGAAGGCGTTTCAACATATTTAAATTTCAGTATTAAATAACACACAGAAGTGTTGATATTAGTTCTAATCACTTCTGGAAATCTTATTTAATTTCAAGAATTTGGAAATATTTCAATGTAATTTAGTTAGATTAACATTATAATTATTTGGAATTATGTAATTTTCTAGTGTAAACCCTAAGAAATCAGAGCCCTTTCCAATAGTTTCTACAGCAAGGACTAAACACTGGCAGATAACGCGCGATTGTGTATTAGTCCCACTGCCTTCTGTAAATGGTATTTAAGTTCAAGAATTTTGCAATTGTCAATGTTATTTAGTAGGATTACCGTCATTTCTGATTATTTGTAGATATTTATTATTCTGGAGTAAATTCTGAGATTTCTACAATGACTTCTGTAAATGGTATTTAAGTTCAATACATTTGGTAATACATCATATTTGCATTAACATCATCTATGATAATTATTTCTTTTTCTGGTGAAAACCCCAAGAAATCAAAGAAGTTGATAGATATTTTCTACAGTGAAAACAAAACATTCGAAATTATTTGGTTTTCTGGTGTATATTCTTAGAAATCAGAGTGCTTCCCTATATTTACTACAGCGAACACTAACCAAACCCGATAACGCCCGGCTGTTCCATTGACTTCTGTAAATCTTATTTAATTTCAAGAATTTGATAATATATCAGTGTAATTTAGAGAGATTAACATTATCTATATTAATTATACAAAATAATTTGGTTGTCTGGTGCACACTTTAAAGAATCCGAGCCTATTTTTTCTACAGCTAACTCTAAACATAGCAAGACAGCGTTCCATTGATTTTTGTAAATCTAATTTTATTTCAAGAATTTGGTAATATAACAGTGTAATTTAGATAACATCATTTATAATTATTCGAAATTATTTGGTTTTCTTTATGAAATCCGAGTCCTTTCCAATATTTTCTACAGAGAACACTAAACACCGCCCGACAACGCCCAATTGGGTATTAATTCCATTGATTTTTGTAAATCTTATTTAATTTCAATAATTTGTTATGCCAATGAGATATTATTAGATTAACATCATCTATATTAAACATACGTTGGTTTTCTGGTGAATACACTTAGAAATCAGAGCGCTTGCTTATATTTACTACAGCGAACACTAAACACAGCCCGACAACGACCGACTTGTGTATTATGTCCATTGTCTTCTGTAAATCATATTTAATTTTAAGTAACTGTCAATATATCACTGTCATCTTATTAGATTAACATCATCCATATTAAACATACGAATTTATCTAGTTTTCTGGTATATATACTACAAACTCAGAGCCATTGCTATTATTTTCTACAGTGAATTCTACTGTGAAATACACAGTCGAGATTTGTCGGGCGGTGTTGAGAGTTGGTTGAATAAAACATAGGAGAGTTTTCAGATTTCTTAGTGTTTTTAACAAAAAACCAACCAATTTCGAATGTTTAATATAGATAATGTTAATCTAGCACTATTATATTGATGTAATACAAAATTCTTGAAATTGAATAAGATTTACAGAAGACAATAGAACTAAAACAGAGTCGGGCGTTGTCGGTCGGAGTTCATCGTAGAAAATATTAGATAAGGCCTGTATTTCTTTGTGTTTACACCAGAAAACCAAATAATTTGGAATAATTAATATAGATGGTGATAGTCGAACTAAATTACATTGATATATTAAGAAATAAAATTTACAGTTAATGGAATTAATACACAGTCGAGCGTTTTCGGGCGGTGTTTAGTATTTGCCGTAGTAAATATAGGGCTATGATATTTGCAGGTTAATACCTGAAAACCAAATAATTTCGAATAATTAATATAGATATTAATCTAACTAATGTACGATTATATATTACGAAAATCTTATACATAGTTGGGCGTTGTCAGGCGGTGTTTAGCGTTCGCTGTTCAAAATATGGAGAAGGGCACTGATTTCTTAGGGTTTACCCCAGAAAACCAAATAATTTCGAATATATATATGTAGATGATATAAATCTAACGATATTAATTTCATATATTACCAAATTCTTGAAATTGAATAAGATTTACAGAAGTCAATGGAACTAATACACAGTGGGGCTTTGTCAGGTGGTATTTAGTTTGCTATAGAAAATATATGGAAGGTCTTTGATTTTTGAGTGTTAATACGGGAAAATCAAATAATTTCGAATAATTAATATAGATGATGTTCATCTAACTAAATTGTATTGATATTTTGCCAATTCCTTGAAATTAACTAAAATTTATAGAAATCAATAGAAATAATACACATTCGTGTGTTTTCGGCGGAATTTAGTGTTCGCTGTACAAAATATGGGGAACGGTTCTTGTTTCGTAGGGTTTACACCAGATACGTTAACAATTTCGAATAATGAATCTAGATGAAATTAATCTAGCCAAATTGCATAGGTATAATACCATATTCTTGTAGGAGTTAATGGAACTTATACAAAATCAGGCGTTGTCGGGCGATGTTTAGTGTTCTCTGTATAGAATATAAAAAAGGTCGCTGATTTCTTAGGGTTTACACAAGAAAGCGAAATAATTTCAAATAATTAATATTTCTTTCTTTCTTTGTTCCTTTTTTTTTTTTTTTTTTTGGTAACTTTCTTTTTCGCCACATTTTCCGTCGTAGGACACACGCGATGCGCTGTCGCTTGCTTTGACGCGTCAAGTCGCCATTTTCTTCGCTATATTTTTCACTCAGAATTCATTATTGTTATCTATGCTTACATTTGCGTATATATGTATGTTTATGTGGTTGTTTCTATGTCTGTTCATATATGTGTGTAAATAAAATACGGACATATATTTGTGCATGTGGGTCTGTGTGTTGCTATGTGTATGTGTGTACGTATGTATAATGGGCACGTAGCCGAGTGGCTAGAATGTTCGCATTCTGACTATGAGAACCGGGTTCGAATCTCACCATGGTCAATTTGACCTAAGCCTTGGAAGTGAAATTAGGTTGCCGGAACCTAACACGAAGTCACAAGTCATCGTGGCCGAGCACTTAATACTTCCTTGTTCAAATTGTTGATCACGTTCTTTTCCAGGTCTACTCAGCATAGTTATAGTTAAAAAAAGAAAGAGCCAGGAACATGAAAGTCTCACTAATTTTGACTATATATATATATATATATATATATATATATATATTTATTAAAGACATTTTTATGTTTAACGTTGTTATTTTATAGATACAAGTATTTAAGCAAATGCTCTGTTTATGATAAACAGTATTAAATAACATTTACCGGCCTGAATGTCCGAGAAATTTTCATAGAAAAATGTCTTTAATAAAGAAATTGTCGGACCTTGTCCATTTCTTAACATATATATATATATATATATATATGTGTGTGTGTGTGTGTGTGTGTGTGTGACTGGTTGTGTGCGCATACATAGGTGTCTTAACATATATATATATATATATATATATATATATATATATATATATATATATATACGCGTCTGCATTTATATGCATGTATATATATGTGCCCTTTGATTCCACCAGTGTAGGCCTTCACAGCTAAGATCCACCATAACATGGACACTGGGACGAACCATCGACATTTCCTTCGTATCCCATTAGTAAGGAGGAAGTTCCACACAAACTTCTCAAGAACAACTACTATATGGAATAGACTTCCGAGAGGATGTTTCCCCGATCACTATATTTTTAATCTCTTCAGGTCTAATGTTAACCATTAACGATTACGTGCATCGATCTCTCATAAAGGTTGCCTCTATTAAGGCGAGCGAATAATAAGTACGCCTTTTCAAGGAAGGCTTATATCTTTTCAAGTCCTCCGTCGGCCAGATACTCATTCTGTTAACAGGAGGGTCGTTGTAAGACGATCATGCCCCATGATCAACACGTGGCCTGACGAACCGAAATGAGTCTTGTTGCTTGTGTCCTTGGCTGACACGGGAATCTGAGCGTCGCACGAAATGCCAACGAGCTTAAAAATTGCCAGCATTCAAGGTGAAATCGGAGAACCAAGATCGAATTTCACTCGAGGCCGATTGGGCTGCTATTTTTTCCCTACCTGATTTCCAAATATGCACAAAATGCCTCGTCACTCGGGGATGGCTAAAAATTGAAGATTACTTGGGGTGGGAGGGAGGGAAATGCGCAATTTTTATTACTTTACACATGAATATCAGCTGTTCACCACCACTCTGTGACGCTTCGACGCGGTGTAATGGTTAGCGAGTTTGTCTCACTAGGACAATTACGATTGAGTAGTGAGTTCAATCCACCCTAAGGGATTCCCATTTTCGGTATTGTGCCGCATCTAAGCTACGCTTTGAAGATCGTAAGAGCATCTCATCTTGAAGTAATGGTTAACAAACGTGTCTCACCAAAACATTTACGAGTGTGTTCGGACCATTCGTGTGACGTGTTTTGTCCTTTAGGACATCTGCGGGCTAAGTTTATGTTTGCGTTAATACGACTACGCATGCGCACGAATGATAGACGCTGGGAATTTTAAATTTAAAAATATTGTCTTTCCTTTTCAATATGCGTTTCGGATATATAATATAGCCGATTTCATTTACATTATATTTTTTTCGTTTCTATTATCACAAATGTTTGATATTTAATAACAACAATGATACAACTATAACAACAACAAAAAAAATCGGCTAGATTATATACCCATAACACATATTTAAAAAAAATTAAAACTAAAATTCTCAGCCTCGTTTTCGTGAATGTGCAGTTGAAGCAATGTAAATACAAAGTTAGTAAACGGTACAGGGAAATGAAAAAAAGAGGAAAAGGAATTTTATATCTTCTGTTCATATTGTTAAGTAAAGAAAGGGTTTTGCGATATTATTTGACCAATGTGAAATATTTTGACTACAGCACTTCGCAACGTCATCATAACCTTTTGAAAACGTTGTAGTTTAAATTCGAGAGACTGTCTTAAAATTCCTTAGTAGACGCTAATTCTGAGTGACAAAATGTAGATGTTGTATTTGTCGTATTGTTTTGCTGTTTGTAGACTAACTTCCTCTTCTCTCACCGTCTTTCGTACACTCCATATTTTTTAGCTTTTTCAACCCACATCTAATGAACGCCGTGTTTTTGCGTTAATTTTTGCCAGCTTAAAAACAATATATAGCTTCCCCACGAAACTCTTTTTACGTACAGACGCCAATGAGGTAAAAAATTAATTTTTTTTTCTTTTTACTACAAACGTTGCGGATGAGCGGTCAGTGTGGGGTCTGGAAAATAGTTGACTGCTATGTCACACCCACGTTGCTACAGCGTCACATATTCCCTAACCAAAATATAACGCGTCGGCAACGTTGCAAGAACATTACGTGTTGGCTGGATCATATTGTCTCTCAAGTCTAAGATGATGATCTTCAAAGAATTCTTGGAATTGTGAAGTTGATGGGCTGGTTGTTTTTCTTGGTAGATTCAAGTCGAGGGTCAATCGTTATCATCCTCACATATCTCCATAAACTGTAACCTTCTACCTCGAGTGGCTCTTGGGTCTTTTACAGACTGAATATCATTTTAAAAAAGTTCACCCTATATCTAGTCCATCATCATTATCATCCTTCGACCTCCCTGTGGTTGGTCGGAACTCCATTAACAGTCCTTTTCCACGCTGCTCGGTCCTGCATTGCTGTCTCCAGATCTTCAATGTCCAACCCTGAGTCCTGAGCTATGGTTTCTGGGAAAGTCAATTTTCGCGAGAAGATACTTCCAGAACGATGCTATAGGAGTAAAGATGAGACGATTTTCCTGTCCGCTCGGTGGTAGTGGCCGGCAAACTGCAATCGTTTTTGTTTGAGATTAAGATATATTGATCTTAGTTCTCTGTGATTTGTGTCAAGCGTTGCCTGAGATTTCCAACTGGTGTTCTGGATTTTTCTAAGTATATTTGTATATGTTCTATCTAGTTATCTTTCAAGCCGAACAGATAATGTCCAAGTTTTTGATCCATACAGTAGGAATGGTTCAATCAGTGTTCGAAAGGTTTGGACTTTTATGGAGAATGGAAGGTTTAAGCGCCAAATCTTGTGAATTTTGTTACACGCATCCCATGCAAGAGCTTTGAAAGTGTTGAAGTCTTTTATGGGAATCAGCTGACCGTTTACATCATGTCTGAGTTCTTTGGTTAATATTTCTTTAAATCAATTCGGTCTTGTATTGCTATCCCCAGATCCCTAATGTCCAACCCTGAATCCCGAGCTATGGTGTCTGGGAAAGTTAATTTTCTAAGGATATTTGTAAATGTTCTATCTAGTTATTTTTCAAGACGAACAGATGATGTCAAAGTTTCTGATCCATACAGTAGGACTGGTTCAATCAGTGTTCGAAAGGTTTGGACTTTTAAGGAGGATGGAAGGTTCGGGCACCAAATCTTGTGAGGTTTGTTACACGTATCCCATGCAAGAACTTAGCGGTTTTTGAAGACTTTTTGGGAATCTATTATGCGAGGTCAATGGTAGGGGGTTACTGATTGAGATTGTTGTAAGGAAATGGGGAAGTAAGATTTTTGTATTATGAGGTCAAACTGCTTCTTGCTTTCTGGATTTGCTGTAGTTCATTCCAGACAAGGCCCCAAAATCCCTCAAGGTAGAGGATTATTTTGCGAGATTGTGAAAAAGAGGGAAAGTATTATGAAGACGATTAGGACAGATATCGGTTGAGTCTGGACTTAAAGAGACCAGAACTGTAATCGTCAGAGACTGACTGATTTGTATTTGACAACTTGAGGTAGATATTGGTTGATATCTTTATGGTTCTTTCTTTCTTTCTTTCTTTCTTTCTTTCTTTCTGGCTTTCCATGACTAACTTACTTTCTATGTTTCTTAAATTATTCCTATTTCTTTCATCTTTTATTGCCTACTCTTCCATTCTTTCTTTCTTTCTTTCTTTTTTCGTTCGTTATTTCTTTTTTCCGCTCTTTCTTTCTTTCGTTCGTTATTTCTCTTTTCCTCTCTTTCTTTCCTTAGTTATTCTTTCTTTCTTTCTTTCTTTCTTTCTTTCTTTCTTTCGTTCGTTGGTATTTCTTTCTTTCGTTCTTTCATTCTTTCTTTCTTTCTTTCTTTCTTCGTTCGGTATTTCTTTTTCCTCGTTTTCTTTCTTTCGTTCGCTCGGTATTTCTTTCTTTCTTTCTTTCTTTCTTTCTTTCTTTCTGTCAACGATACCCCAGAGATACTAGTCGCGGGGATTAAAATCAGTAGAGCCTCGAGGCCATATGTTGAGCGTGACATTGTCGTAAAATTACCAGTCTGCTACGTTACATCAGGTGGTCTATGCAAGGAAGAGCAGAGTCATGTTGCAACATGTACGGCCACACCCTATTCTGACCTTAACCCCTACCCTAACCCATATTCTACAACTCGACACTCAATACTTTTTTCTCTGTCATTTCGAAATACATCCTTTATAATTTGACATTAATAAATTTGTTGAAGTTTTTGGCTATATTTGCTATCATAAATATAGAAGATAAATATTTACTTTATATGAAGATAAGTAATCGTATAATCTGTTTTTGTAGCGTATACTTAATATTTTATTTACCCACTGTGTATCATCAGCATTTCCTGAACGACCAAAATACAAGTCGAGGAGGCTCCGTGCATTGAGGTGATATTGGGCCTCAAATGCACATTCGACCTCAAGTGGAATTCTTATATACAATCCACTGCTAAAGATGAAATAAAATAATCGGTACCTTGTACCGCTCCAGTAAGTACCTGACTCCTTATGCTATCCTCTGCTTTTACAAGAGCCAGATCAAGTCAAATATTTCATATTTGCGTGGGAGCTGTCCATTCCTAACTTTACAGTCTTCAAAATGTGTCTTCGAGCCCTTGTTGGAGAAGAATTATTCTCCACCCTCCAACCTCTCTCTCTCTCTCTCACAGACAGGATGTCGCGAGCCTCTCACTGCTCTATCGCTCCTACCATGGAAAAGTTTCTGTTCCGCCAGGTCTAATCTACACGGCTAGAACCCGCCATACCACTTCCATAGTAGCAAACCACCTGCATTCCCCCCGTATTTCCATCGGCGAAAAGTTCTACTCAAACAGCTTCTTCCAGTGAATTACTACCCCGTGAAACAGACTCCCAGGAGGATGTTTCCCCGATCGCTGCAGTCCTGTTCAAGTCTACAGTTAACTGTTATGTTTTCCCTCCTATTCATATAAACTACCCCTTAACGTAACCCTCTACTTTGAGCGACCTCCGGACCTTGCAAAGGATGAACTTTACTGTAAAAAAATGACAAATACTAGCAGATAACATCAAAATACTTTACAGCATCCATTACAAGAAAAGACTCAAAATTCTAAAAGCTATCGTTATACAAAATAAACAGCCCACATTAAATAAGACATCATTCACCACAAGCGAAGGCATCTTGAAGTGTAAATGATAGCCCATCTTCTATATAATAAATGCCAATGTTAGTGTGTCACTGTGTGTTGTAGAGTAGTTTTCACAGTGGAGGCTTGTATTTCAATAAGTCGTCCTAAATTATGTTCGATGTACAAAACGTTAGGAACTTGAAAATAAGAGTTAATGACGCAGCAATATAGTTGTGATGGTTGGTACTTCAATGTCCGATATCGTCTGACTCGCTCAACACCACTCAGAACTGGCGACCGCTACTACTACTTATTATCTGTGGAATAGAATAGGTACTATAACACTGTGTCACACTTATTCAACTAAAGGGGCATAACTCTCAATAGCTCATCTTCTTCTATATAATAAATGACAATGTCAATATGTCACACTTTTTCAACTAAAGGGGCACAACTCTCAATAGCTCATTTTCTATATAATAAATGCCAATGTCAGTGTGTCACACTTTTTCAACTAAAGGGGCACAACTCTCAATAGTTCATCTTCTTCTATATAATAAATGACAATATCAATGTGTCACACTTTTTCAACTTCTAGAGGCCGTAGCCCAACATATCAAACCGTTTTGGAATCAGACCGACTTCGTGAGAAAATTAAAAACATTCTGGGCCGGATCCGGACCTGCATCGTGAAATTTCGAATTCCCAAATTTTCATTACTGTGATTGTTTTCGCCATTTTGTTTTTTACCTGATTTTTTGCGACAAATTTTTTGTACGATACTAATTTGGAAATAAATTTAGGAATAATCGAAATGAATTGCGAAATCCAGCGAAAGTCGCCCATGAAATAAAAATAATTGTTTTTACGGAAATTAAGGACCTACGTGCATCAAATTTTCTTTAAATTAAGTGGCAGCAGAAGAATTATCGTTGAACTTTTAAAAGGTAAGTTTAAATGTTATCTTTTGTAGTTTATTGCTGCCCAACGCATCTACTCCTCCCTACCTATTGTGATGAAAGCCCAATCAAGAGCCCTCCACAGGAACTAGCTTAAATGCCAGCCGATAGGTCGGCTTTTAAGCTAGTATAAAATAAACAGTCCACATGAAATAAAATATCATTCACTATAAGAATAGGCATCTTTAAGTGTATATGGTATAATTAATAGGTGCACATATTTTATCAGTATTATAGCAAAATAAAAAAATAAAAAATAAAATAAGACTAAAAAAATTAAATCACATTCATTTTGTGCGGCCTCCTTCCTAATATGACGTTACACATGACGTCACAGTGGACCATTTCAAAAGTTCAGCTTTCCAAAGAATATCAAGATCCAGGCAAAAGAATTCTAATTACCACACAGTCAACATATCGGTTCTTGAAAGTCAAAAAACTTGAACAAAATTAACAAAATATGAACTTCGAACAGTTTATTCACAGCTTTGATCGCAATACTCAACACCTTTCCTGAGAATTGGAAAAATATAATCAAACTTATTTGGATATATTCATATATTTGACAGGAGAAACGACCGTTAGATCCGATGTGATTTAGACAGGCTCGGCCACGAAGTGTGTCGCCGCATTAAGCAAAGTTGAATAGTGCCTTATAAACTCAAATCTTTCCCCGACTTTTGAACCATTCATATCTTCTCAGTTTTGTGTCCAAACATAAACAAAACAATTTATAAAAAAGTAAAATAATTTCTGATTTCTTAATCCAACAGATTTCATCACTTTTATATTTCATTTTTAGTGGACACTCATATTTGACTAGACTCTCCGTTCATTCATTAAACAGTATCTTTAGTTTCGTCTACCGGACTGAATATTCGCGAAATCTTCTTAAAGAATCCTATGCGATTTCTCTTGCAAAGGGGGTTGGGGGGGGTAGGTTCGATTATTGTCGAATGGCGTAGTTGAAACAAACAAAATACGAACTTAGGACAGTTTATCTACAGTTTCGAGAACAATACGCAACTCATCCGAAAATTGACAAAATATACAATAAAAAAATGAAACAGTTTTGTCTGTTCTTTTTTTTTTATCAAAAACTTTTACATATAAGCACTCTATATATATATATATATATATATATATATATATATATATAGTGATTTTCCAAGCGTAACACAAGGCCGAAATTAGTGGGTACCCAGTGAGGATCGAACTCACTACTCTGATCGTAATTGTCCCAGCGAGCCAAGCTTGCTAACCATTACACCGCCGATTAAGAACCATTGCTCGAGAAACATACATAAAACAATGTATATATACAATTAAAAGTAGAAATAAAATCATCTTTGATAATGGCAAAAAGGTATAACAGGAAGCGGTTGGACATCCAGAAGTTTCGAACAATTTCTACATAATTTATGTCCAGAAAAAAGAAAATTCAAAGAACACGAGAAAAATTAAATAAAAAAAAAAACTTAACCGCATTACTTTGTCCATCGTTTTGAATGAAACTTGTATAAAAGAGGGATTGCTGCCTAAATATACAAACACACACATCTACTTCCCAGCAATCAATAAAGCTGTCAAAATGACCAAGGAGGAGATTCTGTGATGCATGAGTCTCCCAAATTCTCCTTAAAAGAACTTGAAAAAGGCTTTTGACCAATACATGGACTGACCAAAAATTAACGATAAAAAAATACAAAAACAAAAAAAAAACGTTCACCTTCTTCAGAAAAAAAATCATTCATCCCTGTACTTCACTGCGACTAAGAAGCAAGAATTTTTTTCTCCTGATGATGGCTATTCTGGCCGAAACTAGACGAGGAACCTAATTTAAAAAATGAAACAAAAATATTAAGAAGAAAACCCAGTGTGCCTGAAATTTTAATTTTAGCATTTTTAATACTTAGCACCAGCACTTAATGTGCGATATTATTTTATATATATACATATATGTTTGTGTGTCTGTGTATATATATATATATATATATATATATATATATATATATATATATATATGTGTGTACACATATATATATTGTGTGTGTCTGTGTACATATATATACATATATATATATATATATATATATATATATATATATATATATATATATATATATATAAACAGGGTGTCTATAGAGTTTGTGTGCACTTTAAAAAATTATAACTTTATTTGTATTTACGATAGAAATAATTTGTAGAAAGGATTAGAAAAAAAGTAAATCGATATTTTTTAAGGTTTTATTGAAATTTTATTTAAGTTTCCACATGTCCTCCATCATTAGCAATACAAAGGGTAATATGATTTTGCAGTTCACGGAAAACATTTGCCAACTGATTTACAGTAATGCCTGAAATTACATTAGTTATTTTAGCTATACTTAAAACTAGGTACATTAAACTTTATAACATTTTTTACAGATTATTTCTATCACAAATACAAATAAAGTTATAAATTTTTTAAAGTGCACACGAATTTTATGGACACACACACACACACATATATATATATATATATATATTATAAATTAATTGATTTAAAATATGGTTATTTTCGCTACACAGTTCCAACCATGTTTCAAAAATAGAAGCTAAAAACCCCTAATTTTATTTTTGCAAATAAATTAAAAGCATTAGTTCTATTTCATCTTCAAGCGAATTTTGGAGTAACTTTTAAAATTTACCGGGTTTTAAATACATAGCTAAAATCACGTTTCCATGGTTACAAAATATTCTACTCAAATTGAACACGGGGTGTCTAGATTTTCCTTATGACAGTATCATTGTATCAGTTATTAGCTACATTTTTTTAAGGGGGTGAGGATGTATTTTACACTGAAACCTGACGTCAGTTGAATGGATGTCGTCTGAATTTTAAAAAAAAAAAAAAAAAAAAAAATTGTTAACGGTAAAAATTTTCAACGTCATCTTTTAAAATTAAAGATTTTTTTTTACAATACTTTTTATTTAACTACGATTTGAAATATTTTCCTTTTTTAATTTTTTATTTTACTATATTCTTTTTAAGAACAGTTAAATGTATTAGAATCCATTATATTATGTAGGATTATTTTAACATTAAGTTTAAGTATGTATATGAGGTTACATTTTTTTTTTTTTTTTTTTTTTTTTGTATATGACTATGACAGCAGAAATGGTTACTTAATTTCACTGATTCAGTAAACTTTTCTTTTATATATAAACCTATTATTATAATATTTCACATGTAAGTACTGAGGACATGGGTCATTCAAAAGCTTACATGTTATGGTATTTCATATTAATTTTATTTTACTATAGGTGTTATTTTTGGATTCTTTTTAATGCGTGTAGTATTATTTAAAAGAAATTTAGGTTAGAATTCATTCAATTTAACTACAATTTTAATTACAAATTCAAAATTACAACTTTAAAATTTTAAAATATTTTCATTGTTTAGTTTTAATAGACTATATTACTTTATAACAGAAGGAAAATTACTCATATTAAGTAAGATTATTTTTCCATATCAAAGTATATGTAAATTTTTTTTTTTTTTTTTTTTTTTTTTTTTTTTTCCTTTTCTTCTCTTTAAATTTAAATATTATTTAAGTAATAGCACTATTTTGTAAAAATAAAATATCTATAAGAACACCGGATTTTATATCTTACTGTTCTTTCTTTTTTATTTATATACATATATATATATATATATATATATATATATATATATATTAAAGACAATCTTAATTATTTAATCGTCGTCGCCGGCTTTATCTCGTCGTATCCAAGAATTTAATTTCTTCTTTGTTGATCACTTCCTTTATAAAGATGTCTTTGACGACTAAATTCGCCCCGACCTACAGGTTCTGGACTAGACGCTTCCAGTTTCAGCAAAACCCGCTCCCCTCATCCATTCCCCTATCGCCGTATTTGCAAGAATTTTGGTTGGAGGTGAAAGAAAATCTGAGTATAAGAAAGTGCCAATGGCGTGAATTTATTTATGGTGGACCTCAACTTACCAGGCAGTGACCCACACACTTAACTTTATTACCTTCCTCTACATATGGAAGGAGACACGCAGAATCCAGTTATAAAACTGCAATGGACTGCCGCTGACTCCGCTGTCATAATTTCGTGTGGCAAATTCTTTAGCATGTCCATCATACGTAGCCATCTTTATTCGCTGGTTAAACCGTAGAGAACTGTTTTAATCGTCATTTGCTTGGAGTTTCTGAGGTTAGTTGCGTCTATATTAAAGACAATCATAATCATACTTATTATAACACCCAGGTTGTGTGTGTGTGTCTGTTCGTTTATATATTGGATCGGATTTCCTATATTTTTCAACCGATTTCAAGAAAACTTCACAGGACTACGTAAAATTACCTTGCGGTAGTTCTGACAGCGCCAAAAATTGGAAAAACACAATCGTTTTTGCACGAAATCAATTTGAAAATACGATTAAGAGGCATCGCTGTCGCGAGAATGAAAGGGGAACAACTCATATCGAGATATACTTATAAAACCCAGGTTGTTTGTTAGTGTGTGTGTGTGTTCGTTTATATATGTAATCGGATTTCCTACATTTTTCAACCGATTTCAACAAAACTTCACTTTTTTTGGCATGTAGTGTTTCTTATTGTCTTGCACACTTTTTTCTTTATTTTTACATTCAGAATGCTTTAAAAATTCCATTTACAAGACAATTGTTTATAATAAAATTCTATTCAATGTTTTTGTTTGAGTTTGGGTTTGACCAATTCGTAAAAAAAAAAAAAAAGCTAATTAAGACATGCGTGTCCGTCAACCTTAAACAATAATCTTTGTCAATTTTATTTTTCAGTCTTTATGATGGTCGATACTTGATCTATCTCTTACTGTTACATCCCCGGGCAACGCCGGGCTCTACTGCTAGTATATATTAAAGCCAAATATATTTTCTTATTGACGATCTTCTCGGTGTCGTGGGTGGAGAAGTATCGCTTTTCTGACTGAATTCTTCTGATTTTTCGAAACCAGGAGGAAGGCTTCACTCGATGACAGCTTCTTCAGGTTCTTCGAAGTCTTCTTCTCTGTCGAAGGGAGGTTATTGTTTTTAAGTGTCTATCTTCATAACTTTCGGTTGACTAGAAGAGAAAAAAGTATGTAGAAAATGTCTAGTCATAATTTGTCATTTGGGACTCTTCGCTAAGTGATAAAGGAAAAAAACAAGATGATTTTCGCGTGACTAAATATATAGCCAATCATTTGGCTCAAAAGGAGGTGGAGTCAATGTTGTATAGAAACAAATAAAAACACACAAAAAACAACAATTTCTTTTTTTGTTGTTTTGGTTTTACAGAACAGGAGGGAGTGTCAGTAGTTTTTCTTTTTTTATTCTTTGTT
>CAHIKZ030000083.1:2345000-2397500 GCA_903632075.3 Acanthosepion pharaonis | reverse complement strand
TGCCATGGCAGACGGCTATCTTTTATTCGGTGCGTCGTCGAAATCCGGTGCCTTACTCTCTTCGCTAATGAAAATAAAATTTTTCCACTTTTCCTTGTTAAAAAAAATAACATCGCTTAGTGTCCTTTTCGTGATGGCTTCTTATCACCTAAATTTAATTCTCGCCTTTTCTTTTTTTCTTTCTTTCTCGCAACCCTAAATAGTGTCACAGAAGCGTTTACCGAATATTGTCTTTCTCAGTGTGCAACATCTTAAATAAGTAGCTATTGAGCAGTAGTAACTGAAGCAGCCATTACCTACTCCGCCATTAAAATATTCTCCGCAGATAAATTATGACTTCTCTGTATGCACCAAAAATACTTTTTGAAACTTGGAAAACAATTAAAATATATTCCCTGTTGTTTCTCAGCATTCTTTCAGCTATGGGTAAATCTTTTGCCATTCATCTCGACGTCTGTGTATGTGTGGGGGAATGTGATAAAACGCAAGGCACTCTCTGGGGTCAAGGCTATATCGGTCGGGAGGCACCTGATTGTTTTGTCGGGCGTGACGCCGTCAATCAAGGAGAAAATCGTTCGACTGGCCGAGTTGGGCTGACGGACAATAGTTTTATGGGACAGACTGGATTTAGTTTCGCATTTATACAAAAAATCGGCCCCCAAAACCCGTCAAAATACGCTCGAGCACCCACAAACACACAGAGGGAAAGGTAAAAAAAAGAAACCAGCTCAGATTAATGTTCACTCGTAGATTTTGGGGGCGATAAATCTGTCTGTACATGCCCATGTGTGTGTGTGTGTGTGTGTGTGTGTGTGTGTGTGTGTGTGTGTGTGTGTATTTATGGACGTGTTTTACCTATCATATGCTACGTATATCTATCTCAACTCTGTTCAGATCCATCTATCTATCTATCTATCTATCTATCTATCTATCTATCTATCTATCTATCTAAGTCTCTTCAATATCTATCTCTACTCGGTTCATATCTATCTATCTATCTATCTATCTATCTATCTATCTATCTAAGTCTCTTCAATATCTATCTATATCTACTCTGTTCATATCTATCTATCTATCTATCTATCTATCTATCTATCTATCTATCTAAGATTCTTCAATATCTATCTATCTATCTATCTATCTATCTATCTATCTATCTATCTATCTATCTAGGATCATGCTACAGATATTGGATAATCAACCCGAGAACATCGTAAAAATGAAAGGAATGCAATTTTCCTTAATTAAAATTCCTTTAGACTATTTCTCTCGTACACCATTTCAGTTACGCACGGTCAACTCCAAAAATAAACAATTCGAATCATTTTCGTTCATAATATATTAGCCTTTCAAAACCAAAAGTTTTATAGCTGTACAGTCAATTCAGAGATGCCATACACAAAGCACTTTACGGCTTCTCTAAGTGGAAGTTCACAATAAGGAAAGAAAAAACATATGGCGAATTTGCTAACATCTACGCTAGGAACGAATCTTCAAAATTACAGTCTATTGTTAGAATCAATCTATTTTATTATTAGTTATTGTTGTTAATCTCTTATTGTGCCTAATAAGATCTACGGTAAGAACGAATCTTCTATCCGTCACATAACTTTGATTACAGTCTATTGTTAGAATTGTTCTATTTTATTATTAGTTATTGATGATAATCTCTTATTGTGCCTAATAAGAACTACGGTAAGAACGAATCTTCTATCCGTCACATAACTTTGATTACAGTCTATTGTTAGAATCAATCTATTTTATTATTAGTTATTGATGATAATCTCTTATTGTGCCTAATAAGAACTACGGTAAGAACGAATCTTCTATCCGTCACATAACTTTGATTACAGTCTATTGTTAGAATCATTCTATTTTATTATTAGTTATTGATGATAATCTCTTATTGTGCCTAATAAGAACTACGGTAAGAACGAATCTTCTATCCGTCACATAACCTTGATTACAGTCTATTGTTAGAATCAATCTATTTTATTATTAGTTATTGATGATAATCTCTTATTGTGCCTAATAAGAACTACGGTAAGAACGAATCTTCTATCCGTCACATAACTTTGATTACAGTCTATTGTTAGAATCAATCTATTTTATTATTAGTTATTGATGATAATCTCTTATTGTGCCTAATAAGAACTACGGTAAGAACGAATCTTCTATCCGTCACATAACTTTCATTACAGTCTATTGTTAGAATCAATCTATTTTATTATTAGTTATTGATGATAATCTCTTATTGTGCCTAATAAGAACTACGGTAAGAACGAATCTTCTATCCGTCACATAACTTTCATTACAGTCTATTGTTAGAATTGTTCTATTTTATTATTAGTTATTGATGATAATCTCTTATTGTGCCTAATAAGAACTACGGTAAGAACGAATCTTCTATCCGTCACATAACTTTCATTACAGTCTATTGTTAGAATCATTCTATTTTATTATTAGTTATTGATGATAATCTCTTATTGTGCCTAATAAGATCTACGGTAAGAACGAATCTTCTATCCGTCACATAACTTTGATTACAGTCTATTGTTAGAATCAATCTATTTTATTATTAGTTATTGATGATAATCTCTTATTGTGCCTAATAAGATCTACGGTAAGAACGAATCTTCTATCTGTCACATAACTTTCATTACAGTCTATTGTTAGAATCATTCTAATTTATCATTAGTTATTTTGTTAATCTCTTATTGTGCCTAATAAGATCTACGGTAAGAACGAATTTTCTATCCGTCATATAACTTTCATTACAGTCTATTGTTAGAATTGTTCTATTTTATTATTAGTTATTGATGATAATCTCTTATTGTGCCTAATAAGATCTACGGTAAGAACGAATCTTCTATCCGTCACATAACTTTCATTACAGTCTATTGTTAGAATCAATCTATTTTATTATTAGTTATTGATGATAATCTCTTATTGTGCCTAATAAGATCTACGGTAAGAACGGATCTTCTAACCGTCATATAACTTTCATTACAGTCTATTGTTAGAATCAATCTATTTTATTATTAGTTATTGATGATAATCTCTTATTGTGCCTAATAAGAACTACGGTAAGAACGAATCTTCTATCCGTCACATAACTTTCATTACAGTCTATTGTTAGAATCATTCTATTTTATTATTAGTTATTGATGATAATCTCTTATTGTGCCTAATAAGATCTACGGTAAGAACGGATCTTCTAACCGTCATATAACTTTCATTACAGTCTATTGTTAGAATTGTTCTATTTTATTATTAGTTATTGTTGTTAATCTCTTATTGTGTCAAATATCTCATTATGCTGTATATTTATATATTTGCCTTTCGTCTCTTCATTGGATATTGCTGCCGCGTATATTTTTTCTGCCTCTTCTACATTTCTTGAGATTCTCGGCAAAATCCAAATTCCTTCACTTTCCGATCGCCATAATGTGGCTTCACTTTATCTATTCTATATACATTTTCATGGCAATAGTTCTAATGAACTCTCCTCCTTGAAACTTAATTTAAACATGAATTAATTCATTTTTGCTAGATTGCTAACTACGTGTGATAGTTTTACTATAGAGTTAGCTATATGTAACCAGGAAGTCATTCTTACAACTACCTGTTATATTGATATGGCAGTCCCTGTAGACTGCAATGTATCTTTGAAGATATTCAAAAAGTTGTCAAAATACAAGGACCTTGAAATAGAAATCTAAAAAATGTGGCATACGGGAACATCAACAATCCCTGTTGTAGTTGGAGCCCTAGGACTGGTTGGAAAAGATTGCAGTAGACTTGTTCTAACAAGTACAGTCCACACTTTACGACGGGCTTTATCTATGTAATTTTTTTTTTTTTTAGTGGAAAGTGTCATGATGCCATTTCTAACCTTAGGTCCCTGTGTAAACGCCAGAAATCAAAGAAAATAATAATAATAATAATAATAATAATAATAAAGAAACTGGTATGAACACCATCCAGACCCGGTTACGGAGATAGGACCTGTTACAATTCTATGGGACTACACAATACACACTGACAGAACAATCAAGGCCAACATACCAGATATTGTTATTAAAGACCACAAACAAAAACGGTGCATCCTTATTGATATGGCAGTCCCTGCTGACTGCAATGTATCTTTGAAGATATTCAAAAAGTTGTCAAAATACAAGGACCTTGAAATAGAAATCTCGAAAATGTGGCATATGGGAACATCAACAATCCCTGTTGTGGTTAGAGCCCTAGGACTGGTTGGAAAAGATTGCAGTAGACTAATTGAAGGGATTCCTGGAAGTCCATGCCTCAAGGAGATACAAAATTTTTTTCTGACAAGTACAGCCCACACTTTACGAAGGGCTTTATCTATGTAATTTTTTTTTTTTTTTGTCAGTGGAAAGTGACATGATGCCATTTCTAACCTTAGGTCCCTGGAAATAATAATAATAATAATAATAATAATAATAATAATAATAATTCCTCCTGGGAGTGGGTTCCACAAAGCAGCTATTGGGAAGAAGCTGCTCAAATGGTACAAAAATCTCATCAATGGAATACAAAGGGAATTAGGGGTTCGCTACAATGGGCGTGGCATGGCGGGTGTTAGCCATAGGTTAGTGAATATTGGACAGTTTTTTTCACAGATGAAGAGGAGGTTTGAGGCAATGGTGATACGGCCCTAAAGATGGATACGAGAATACAACAGACAGTGTATGTGAGTAACAAGGACGTTTTAGGTAAAATCTTAACAAAAATGGATACCTACATTTAGAATCCGAAAAAAAAGACAGGTGAATGTTTTTCGATCCATTATGAAGAAATATAGCTTGGAGGATTAGACACCACCACAATGCATACTGAAGACAAAAGGAGCAGAGGGAAAAATCGAGTAACAAGTTATATAAATGGATGGTAAAATAGGTACGGAGAAGGATAGTAAAGAGACAAACATTACTTAGAGCTAAAAAGGAGAGGAAGTTGTGGAGAGCCATGATCAACCTACTTGACGAACTAGTGTAAACATATTTTGTATCGTAAGATTATTTTTTTGCCAATGAATATTGTTTAGGATACTTCTGTTCTGCATAGTAACACTGCATCCGTTTGCATAGTTCCTAGTAAATAACCTGCCCTATCTAGTCACGTCTTCTGAACTGCAGTGTAATATTTAATCCCGTGGTTCTCAAAGTGGGTCGCACGCCCCACAATGGAGGCAATTTAATTTTTAAAGTGGGGGGAACATTCGAGAATGGGTTATTAACAGTGATTTTTTTTTCTAGTGAATTTGTGTGAGTATGAGTATGTGTGCAAATTAACACATACGGTGTCTATACAGTCAGTCAGTTAAGTGCCCATGACGTGATACACGCTTGGACGATCACGTGTCTTTCGAGTCACTACTGACGAGGAAGAACATTTTCCCGCAGTAGACTGTCATTTCTTTCTGCGGTAGACTGGTTACCAACCAAAGCTATAAGACCCAGTCTATCCTGCTATTTAACCCATAGCTGGGGGAGAAGAGATAGTATTCACAGGATATTTGCTCGTAATTGAATGTATATACAGTATGCATACATATAGCAAATCAGGGACTTATAAAGATAGTAAGGAGATAAACATTACTTAGAACTAAAAAGGATAGGAAGTTGTGGAGAGCCATGATCAACCTACTTAACGAGCTTGTGTGAATGGATGGCAGACCAGGGACTGGGAGGGATAGTTAAAAGACAAACATTACTTAGAACTAAAAAGAATAGGAAGTTGTGGAGAGCCATAATCAACCTACTTAACGTGCTTGTGCAAATGGATGGCAGATCAGGGACTAGTATAGAGAGTTAAGAGACAAACATTACTTAGAACTAAAAAGGATAGGATGTTGTGGAGAGCCTTAGACAGAGACTGATAGCAAAGGAGCAAACATTGCTTCGAACTAGGAAGGATAATACGCTGTGGAGAGCCATGTTCACCCATATCTTCAAGAAGAATTTATTGTATAAATAGATTTCTAATTATTCATTGAATGAACCTAAGAACTCTTTATAATTAGTTTAACGATACAAGTGCTCTCGAAAGAAACAAGATGGCGTTCTTAACTCAAGCAGAAATGGCGTGTTTTTTAAGCACCTATAGAATTACGTTTAACTGAAAAACCCTAAACATTGATTAAAAAAAAATGATAATATAAATATTTAAATATAATTCACAATTATTATTTCTTTTACTTCCTTTATAATATATATATATATATATATATATATATATATATATATATATATATATATATATGTGTGTGTGTGTGTGTGTGTGTGTGTGTGTGTGTGTGTGTGTGTATGTATTTAGGCAGCAATCCTTCTTTTTATGCAAGATTCATTGAATATAACAGACAAGGTGCGTTGATTAAGTTTTTCTTATACAATTTCTCATTTGATCATATAATTTTTTCTTTTTGGTAGATAAATAAAAACTGTCCAATTGTTTTTTCCGAGCGCTTTCGGCTATACATTTAGCCATTTTCAAGGTTGAAATATATTAACTGTTAACAAGAAATAGATTGTTGTGTGTAAGTATTTATATAATGTTTCATTTTCAAACTACGATCAAGGTATTGTTTCCATGTTCATAGTTGATATTATTGAGTATTTTTTTTGTTTCTATTAATAATGCTTCCATTACTTTAAGCCTTTTTTTTTACATGTAGACGATAATATTGTATTTGTGTTACCAACAAGTATGTTACGATTAGGGTCTAATAGGTCTCCATGTGTAAATGAGATCTCATTGAATTATGGCCATATAATTGTTTACGAATTTTGATTGATCAGGAATACAATTCCTTAATTTTAGTTTTTATATAATTTATCTACCGAAAAGGAAAAAAATAGAAGATCACATGAGAAATTGTATAAAAACTTAATCAAAGCACCTTGTCTGTCATATTCAATAAAACTTGCATATATAATAATAATAATAATAATAATAATAATAATAATAATGGACTCTCCCGTCGGTTTCGACGTATGAGGATCTGACAGGTTAATTGATTCAGTTATGAAATTTTGTGCAATAATCTTAAGTGGCACTTAAGACCCGTTAGTGATTTACAAAGGAGGCCACATATGGAGCAAGTGTGAGGATTGTGAGATGAGATCACTGTTAGATTGGCTGACCTTTTAGATCTTGCTCTCGCTTCTTGAAGATGATTCAGACAAGAAGACTGAAAACTGCTGAGTCCACTAAAACACGTTGATCTCCATTCTACCCGCTCCAAGGCTATGCGCTCAAGGGTGATATGTGGTATATTGACTGCTGACATGTTGCTTTTCAGCTTGTCTTTGTATCTTAGCCATGGGCGTCCTACATTCCTGTAGCCCTGATCTAACTGGCTCTACATTAGGATCTTGGGTATCCTGTCATCAGAAATTCTCAAGACATGACCAGTCCACCGTAACTGAGACTGCATGAGAAAAGCCTAGATTCCTCCAATATTACACCTGTTAAACAGGTCTACGTTAGATGTCCTATCTTGAAGGTTAACTACACAGATTGCACACAAACAGATTTTATGGAAAACATCCATCTGGCGTATATGATACCTGTATGGTGTCCTGGACTCTGAGCCATACAAAAGGATGGCAAGTACAACAGCTCTGTAAACCCGAATTTTCGTATCCAGTCGAATACCCCGCTCATTCCACAAGCGATGGCGAAGTTTGCCGAAAACACTGGTAGCCTTAGCAATCGGTTGCATGATTTCATCATCTAAAATTCCACTGTAATTGACTTTGCTACCAAGATAGGTGAAAGACTTTACATAGTTCAGGGCTTTGTCTTCTACTTTCAGTTATATATATATATATATATATATATATATATATATATATATATATATATAAGATGGCAATCTCTCATGTTACTGACACTCGTCAACTTAATGGGTAAGGTCCAGAAACAGCTCATAGGTGCCTTTTGTATTGACTGAGAGAAACAAACTCCAGTGATCCTTGATTGTTGCCACCTTAACTTTCTCAATACCAATCATTCTGTTGGGAGACAAGGTTAGGGTTCTCTATGGTGGGTAAATGAGAGCAGTTTTGTTTTGGAGGCATTAAAGTTTACCAGCCATTTCCTGTTCAGTCAACCACAAATTGGAAGTCCTTTTAGAGAACAACAGCCAGGTTAGTTTTGTCAGCGATTTTGGATTATCTTTGTCAGCCATGTTGGATTATTTTTGTCAGCCATGTTGGAAGTTGTATTCATTTGTTTTTTTTCTAATATTCTGCAAATGATCTCAAAGAATAATCTTTCATCACATTTTTTTTCTTCTTAGTAATTCTGGTCATTCTGTGAAACTGTTGTCTAATGTTACTGAAATTTTATTTCAGATTAGACATCCCTTTGAGATGGAATGCCAAGTAAACAAGAATGAGCTTGTTTGACATTTTCTCTTTGCTTTTAATCAAGGTTAAAGAGCTTTCCAAGCCATTTGTGCTGTGTACGGAGATGATGACACAGAAATGGTTTTCCCATTTCAAGGAGGGGAATTCACATACTCTCCATATTCTGGCTGACCTGTTCAGTTTAATGAGAACCAATTGCCTGCACCGAACTGCACCAGACCTCTAGGGAATTGGCTCAGAAGGTGACAATCTCTCATGTTACTGTTGCTCATCAACGTAATGGGTAAGGTCCAGAAACAGCTCATAGGTTCCTCTTGCATTGACTGAGAGAAACAAATTCCAGTGGTCCTTGATTGTTGCCAGTTTACTTGCTAAATACCAGTCTACTTGTGAACACTAAGAAAGGGCTTGGTTGGGAAGTTCTGCCACACCCACCATATTCTCCTGATTTAGCCCCTTTTTCAGCCTCTTTCTAACAATTTGAGCTGTGTTTCGTTCAACAGTGATGTGGAGCTTAAAATATGTCTTGATGAATTTTTTTTGAGTCAAAACCTAGTGATTTCTATCATCAAGGCATTGAACAGTGGCTCCTTGACAGGACATTGTAAACAATGAAGGGGAAGACATTGTCGTATGATTCATCAAAACTATTTATAAATAATGAGTATTAAAATAAATTAGAAAAAAAAAATGAACAAATTTATATAACAACTTAATATGTTAAACGAAAGAATATAATCCCCGGCATCCATCAATATTAGAAAGATTGATGGCAGCGGACATAAGAAACCTATTTTCCTGAAAAAAATTGTTTTAAGAAAAAAATTATAAATTTCAACCCGAAGTAATTGTGGCTGCTCAGTCAATGAATGCTAAATGTTTCCTTAAAAGGACACAACTACTATTACCATTAAATTTGTGTTTTGAGTCAAAACCTATTGATTTCTATCGTGAAGGCATTGCACCGTTAGTGGCTCCTTGATAGGACATTGTAAACAATGAAGGGGAAGACATTGTTGAATAATTCATCAGAACCATTAATAAATAACAAATATCAAAATAAATTAGAAAAAATGGAGAAATTCATCTAACAAACAAATATTTCATTCATTAGTATTTATTTGTTTTTGTATTACTAAAGAAGGTCATTTGTCTTATTTTTACTGTTTTAACTGACCTATTACGTTTGCAATATCTAATCTCGATCATATTTTTATTAGTTGATTGTTTAGAAGTTAGTTATACTTTCAAAAAAGGTAGTATAGATTATATTTATTGTATGCTATTGCTGTGCGAGAAAATGTGCTATTGGATTCTGTAACAAAGCAACATATACACATAAAAAGTTTAAAATAACCACATAAGTCTTCATATAACAGCAATTGAATATATATATATATATATCTGAACTGTTCATATAAGGTGTGTATGTGTTTTTGTAAGAGATTTGATATCTGAAAAAAAAAGTAATTTTTAGTACTTATCTTATGTTGATTGTCGCGAGCTTGAATAAGTAGGTCTTACTAGTTTGACTGTCAGGAACCAAAGAGACTGTTTGACTTTCGCACCTAACGATCCCCGGCGCAGTTCACGTGACTATCTATATATCTATTTTTAGCTTTTTTTTTAGGGCTTAGTTAAAGGGAGTTAACTTTTGTCTCCCTTAACATTATAAATAATGACTTCATAATCTCCGTGTATTTGAGGCTTAAATGCAGAATCATTTAGTACGAGCGTTAAAAGATTCACTCCGGCTTAGAAAACAGCAATGATAATTTTAAAGAAATAACTTCAAAACCTCACTTTAATTCTGATTCGTGCTATAAGTTCAATTCCGGCCCAAAGACCGATTTGAGCCGGAATTCCATTTCAGGTCGAAAATGAAGTTCTTCAAATCACGACCTCCATGGAACTTCGATTGAGTTGAATTTTCCAAATCACAAACTCTACGGTACTTCAAAATCTCACGTCACGAAACATCTCACTTTAAAATTATTGGCTTAAGGGTTTCCCCTTCCCACAAATCCAGATGTCCTATTTTTTGTGTTTAGGTAGTGATGGGGGTTACAAATGAGTGTTTCTAGTATAGTGGGAATAAATTTACTGCCAGTTAACATTTGATTCAAGTACCACAGTACCCTGGGCTACAAGAAAATACTAATGAAGTTTATGTTTTTGGTGTTGGTGGGGGGTGATGGAATTCCCTTCTAATCCATAACCTAAAAGTGATAGTAATCAAATTCCATAGGGTATATCGCCCACCCCGCTACAAGTTATCGGAATGGTCTCTAATGAATTCATTAAACAAATGAAAAGAAACGAAGAAAAAAATAAATAGATTTCATATTTAGGGTCATTTCTGAACCTCCTAACAATACGGGGCCTTAAAAAGTATAAGTCTTACTTAAAGTAAAAATGATCATCAAGAAGATGGTCGCGTCAGTCCATCTGTGGCCATTAGAGAACGGAGGAAAGAGAAAGGAAAGAAAAAGGTAATCAACAGGATCCTTACCCATGTGCATATACGCGTATATGATGGACTCTCCCGTTGTATGAGAGTCAAGTAGCTCAGTTCTTGGGAACTGACAGCCCAGACATGGGCACATATGATTTGATTATAGTGGTGAAGGCTTTGTGCAGAACCAACCACACATTTTGAAGGGCCGAATACAGAGACCAGTTGGACGACGTGCCATAAGGTATCCAAACGACCAAACCCATTGATTTCCTCGATTCACAAAGTTTTGGAGATATTTTAAACTGAATTCAAAACTAAAACTAAAAATCTCTAAGTTTATGTGTTACTTTAAACAGAATGTAAATTAAAAACGTTTAAAAGAACTAATTTTTTTTCAGTTATTTTAAAATTTGAATTTTTACCTCCTTATCCAGACACAAATCCTAATGATGGATATTCAAGCACCAGATAAAGGGTGGATTTTCAATCCCAGGATCAACCTGATGCCAAAAAGGTATAGTATGTCTATATAGAGCAAGTGTGGCCTGAGTTAGAAGGGGTGGGGGTCAGACACATGGACGGATAGACATAATTTACCGTTTATTTATTTAGATAAAAGATTTATAAAATCTTTTTCTTAAAACAATTTTTCAGGAAAATAGGTTTCTCATATTTAATAGGGATGGCGGTTTCCTTCCTAACCTTTTGTTTGAAGTAGTGTGGAATGTTAACATCTTGATTATCATTATTTTCTCTTCATCTCTATCGATAAAAGGCAGGGTGTGTGTGTGTGTGTGTGTGTGTGTGTGTGTGTGTGTAACGAATGCACGGCCGCAATTTTCGACGGATTTGCACAAAAAATTTACATGCACATGCTCCAAGTTAGTGGGAAGGAAAAGACCCACATTGCATTTGCCAACTCCCATCGATAGTGGAAATAATCGATTTTTTCATGCTTCTACGGCAGTTTTCATGTAGTTTGCCACCATTTTCTCCTAGCCAGAGTGAGAGTCTATAGTTGGCTGTCACAAATAGGCAGGAAGATTCTATTGGCCAGCGTGAGAGCCAACAGCTGACTGACACGAATGTTAACTAGCATGCTAGCATGCAAAAAAAAATCGATAGCTGCCTTCGTCACAAGAGGGAAAAATTTAAATCTGCATGGCACTTTACTCCAATTTACTCATTCGCTTGCTTAAACTCAACGTTGATTCTGATTCCGTAGAACTGGGTTTGGTGTGAAAAAGTATTTGTTGTTAACATTCTTTTTTCATTCGGTTTTTCCAGTTACGAGTCCTTTTTTAAAGCTGATCGTTTTGTGTTCATTTTGTTTAGTTCTTTCTTCGTAACAGATTTAATGTTTAGTATGGAGGTTAGAAAAAATTCGCAGTGTGAGATAGGCAAGAAGTAAGGCATGTAGCAACATCAGCACAGCAAAGGGCACTCCTTTAAAGGCAAGGAAGAGCAAAAATATTTTAAGTTAAGTGATAACGATTGCTGCATGAGTCGTACGATTTTTGAATCAAGCACGGGCAACGCCGGTCCATGCTGCTAGTGTTACATATATCAATTTTAGTTGTTGCTACTCCTCAAGTGGTATGGTTTCTGTTATTTGGTACAATTCTTTGATTGTGATTCTGTAGCATCAGTCCACAAGGCTTGAAGAAAAATGGTCTTCATGGAGACCGATAGGTTTTGTTCACTTAAAGCCATTTTAACCATTGATCTGAGACAGAAGTTATATACAGCTGACAGTTTAGATATTTTTGAACAAGTTTTGCACCATGCAGGACTTTCATATTAAATTCTCAAGCTTACGAGGCTATTTAAGAACAGGATTCTAGTTTTTAGCTTAATATTTTGTAGCGTTTTTGTGTTGCTTTAAACTCAATATAAATGAAAAACTCTTAAAATTTGAATTTTTATCTGTTCCCTCCTCATCCGAGCACAAATCCCAATGCTGGATGTTCAAGCATCAGATGAATGGCAGATTTTCCATCCAGGAATCATTCTGATTCTCACAAAGTTATAATATGTCTATGTAGAAAAAGTGTGGCCCGATTTAGAGGGATTTCATACGGATGGACAGAAGGAATTTGTCGTTTATTTAGATTTTTCTTTTTGAAACCTTTTCTCACAGTTTTTGATAGTTTTTTTTTTACTCATGTACATGCTGGAAAATCTTCTTTCAGACGAAGAAGTGACACGAGCTAACAGAAATATAGTTCTACATAAGAACACTGAGAATACCATGGACTGAACATATGAGTAATGAGGAAGTTTTAAGGAAAAATGGAAACAAAAAAGACAATTATAATTAGCGTCAGAAAGAGACAGCTGAAATTTCATGATTACAAAATGTGGAAGGAAGGCTTGGAGAATTTGATACTCACAATATATATTGTAGGCAAGAGAGACAAAGGAAAGCAGTGAAACAAGCATGTGTTGGCAGAACAGGGGTTAAGAGAGGTAGCAAAAGACAAACTTTACTAAGAGCTACAAAAGAAGCCATGAAAAATATATGTTAAGACATTCGAGTTCATTTTCGTGTCTACGGAATTTCTATCTGGTTCGATGGACAAGATTTTCGTTATCTCTTTTGTTCAACACTTTTCCCCTACTTCTTGATACCGCTTAGGTTTAGTCAAATTTGGGGGACGAGAGCACCATATATATATATATATATATATATATATATATATATATATATATGGTAGTTACTGACTGCGGCTTTGAAAGAGTTTTTGGCTTTTTATTTTTATGTTTTACAAAAGGAAAAGGTAAATGTTATAAAAGTGGGTCCGACCTGCCTCCACCCTGTCCCAGCAAAAAGAAAGTTTTGTTAGACGGTTTTGTCTACTTCCTCCTCCCCAAATACAGTAGCGGGCATGGCTATCCCATAATTCTCACCTCGGTCAAAATCGACGATAAGATAGAGAGAAGCTTGCCAGTCTTAAAATGGGCGAATTTCAATCACTCTTGAATGTAATGTGTGTTTTTGGCCTTAATTTAATATCATTTTTCTCTTTATTCTCTGCAATGCTTTCCTACCTTTGCTTGAACGTTTACGTATTTTCTATAATATATATATATATATATATATATATATATATATATATATATATATATATATATACACACATACACATATACATATATATATATATATATATATATATATATATATATATATATATATATATATATATATATATATATATATATATATATATATATATATATATATATATATATATATATATATATATATATATGGTATAAAATGACAATTGTAAAAAAAATCTTAGATTTTGCCGACGCGTTTCGTCTTCCAACTTTTTCAAGGCAAAAATGAAATCGAAATGTTTTTGTTGTTATAGTTACATTAAAAAATCGAAATTTAAAAAAAACGATAGATTTGCAATCGTCATTTTATACCAATCTGTCTGAATTTAACAATATATATATATATATATATAAAATACATTTTTATGTTTAACGTTCTTTTTATAGATACAACTATTTAAGTAAATGCTCTGTTTATAATAAACATTTACCGGCCTGAATGTCCGAGAAATTTTCATAGAAAATATACTTCCTTTGACAGGATTCGAACCTGCATCCTATACGGAACCGTCATTTACGCTGATGTGCCTTGACCGCTCGACCACAAAGGATCGTTCGGTTGGCAAGGTTGAATTTACTGCTTATAAACTTCAATCTTCCATGAATCTCGTACATTCATAACTGCTCATGGCGTATCAAATGTAAACAAATGACGTCATATATTAAAACATGGACAAAGTCCGATAATTTATTTATTAAATAAATATAAATTTATTTATAAAAAGAACGTTAAACATAAAATGTCTTTAATAAATAAATTGTCGGACTTTGTCCATTTTTAATATATATATATATATATATATATATATATATATATATATATATATATATATATATATATATATATATATATATATATATAGACTGCCGTAAAACAAAGTGGAGATAAGGATACAAGCCGTTGTTCTAAAGAAATGTGCTCTCGAACGGGATCTAGTTCTCTCCAAACTCCTCCTCTGTCGTTTCTGTTTTTTAAGAACTCTGGAGAACCTTCTGAACCTTCTAACTTCTTTAGCTCACTGGTGTAGACTGTTCTAGTTCCACATGTTTAATGGATGTAAGTTATCAGTTATCTCCTGTTAATTCCCCTCTCTAAGTCCTCCACTGCCTTAACCGGGTATTGAACTCACACTCTTTAGGTCCTTTCACTGTGCCATGTGTCATCAAAGACTCTAATTGGAAGTAGGTATTATCTAACTTTTATGTGAACCTATACTGGCAGCAAACAGCATGCATGCACATAGAGAACGGGTTCAGTGAATATACAAAAATAGAAAGGGGCGTAAGGCAAGGGTGCGTCTTCTCACCGGACCTGTTCAACCTAGACAGCGAGGCAATTCTGTGAGAATTGGGAACCCTTCTGGGATTTAGCATTGGCTGTCACAATCTTAGCAACATAAGATACGCAGATGACGCAGTACTAATTGCAGATATGCAAAAGAAATTACAAAATCTCCTACAGAATTTAGCGACGGAGAGTGAGAAGAAAGGACTAAGCATAAACTACAAGAAAACGAAATGCATGGCCATCAGTAAATGGATGAGCCCGAAATGCGATTTGCAGGCCAGAAACACTACAATCAAGCAGACGCGGATGTTTAAATATCTGGGAAGCGTCTTGACAGAGGACGGTATGTGCGACACTGAGATCCGTAGACGTATTTCTATGGCCACGGACGCATTCCAAAAGCTGGGCAGAGTACTGCGAGACAGGAGAATTTCTTTGGTAACAAAGAAAAGAATACTGAACTGTTATGTGACATCTATCCTTCTTTACGGCAATGAATGTTGGATGATTTCCTCAAAGATGAAGAAGAGACTCGAGGTGACAGAGATATGGTTCTACAGAAGAATGCTAAGGATATCATGGACCGAGCGTGTGAGCAACGATGAAGTCTTAGAGAGGATGCAAACAAGGAGGAGGTTTATACCTAACATCAGAAAGAGGCAGTTGAAGTTTCTGGGACACATAATGAGGAAGGAGGGCCTGGAGAATATGATACTCACGGGTCGAATAGAGGGAAATGGAGACGAAGGAGAACAACGCATGACATACCTAGCGGGATTGAGCAAGTGGATGACAGAACGTGGAATGGGAAAGGAAGCAGAGGGAAGGAACTTGTTGAGAGCTGCAAGGGATTGAGGAAGAGGTGGAGAGCCATGATCACCTACGTCCTGAAAGGACACGGCACATAGAAAGAAAAAAGTTAGTGTGGGGAAAGTAATTGAATTGATAGAAGGAGAGGAGGTAAAGGAGAAAAAAAAACGAAGGAAAAGATAAAAACAAAACAAAAAGAGAAAGATAAAAATGAGTAACAAAGAAGTGAAAGAAGAGAGAGGAAGAAAGAAAGAAAAACTGCGAGTAAGAGTTCTTGTACGATCACCGAAGTTAAGCAACGTCGAATCTGACCATTACCTAGATGGGTGACCACTAGGCGCTGTAAGCTTGGATGTGTGGGTGGTGTAATAGATAACGGCTCGGAATTAAAAATCGTAGAGTCGTGTTCTAATTCTAATCGGGTTCTTTGTATTCACTTACACGCAAATATCCTTGGGAAAGGCATGAAACCACCGCTTCTGTCCCACAGCTAGGGGTTAATTAGTAGGACTTGTATTACAAAATCATTATATTTCCAGAACAATTCTTACAATCTAAAAATAATTTCTGTCTTCAAATAACCTGCAAAGGGTTGATAAGCCAAGTCAATCAAATAAAGAAAGACAGAAAGAAAATGAAAGAAATATAAAATGAATAAAGCAAGCAAGAAAGAAAGAAAGATGGGAACGAATGGAAAAGAAATAAAGAAAGAAAGAAAAAGAACGAAAAGAAAGAAAGGAAGAAAATAAAAAGAAAGAGACGGGATGAATGCAAACACGGAGAGAAAGAACAAAGGAAGAAAAAAGAAAGAAAAAAAATGAAAGGTTAAAGAGAGGAGAATGAAATGGAAATAATAAAAGAAAGAAAACGATAAAAGAAAGAAAGTAAAAAAAGGTAGATTTAAAAAAGGAAAGAAAATAAGCAAAGGAAAATGAAAAAAACGGCAGAAAGAAACTAAGAAAGAAAAAGGAAACTAGCTAATAAATGAAAATAAAATCAGAGAATGAAGAAAAAAGAATGTAATGAGAGAGCTATAAAAGAAAGGCTTTATTCTCGCATTTCCCCTATTATGGGCATTATTATATTCATGATATAATAACACTGTAGTTCACAGACAGAATAGCTGAAAGGAAAGGAATGACAAACATGCTTTCTTCTCAGAGAAACTTATATATCACTCATACATACAGAGAACTATATATCACATATGCACTTGTCCCATGTGGAGAATAATATATCATCCATATCTACACTGCAAAGCAGAATCTAAGGAGAAACAAAAAGGAAGGTTTCACATATAATGTAGAAGTTCTCTTTTGTCTGGAGAAGCTATGCTTAGGACTCTAGATTCAAAAGAGTCGGATACATCTATGTTCCTAGCGAGGATATATTCAACGAACTGCTGTTTCTTTATATATCTGGGAAATATATATTTTGTGTCTTTGGTGGAATTTCGAAACGGCGTTGCGCATTGATACGCATGACGTTAACGCTGACCTTTAGACTCAACAACAACCGCAACGTGTATATGATACTGTAACGGGAGAGGGGTATGGTAGAAAGATTTATTCTCCTATTTGTATTTCCCCCATTATGGTCAATATTATATCTGTGATATAATAACTCCGTATTTCACGGACGAAACGGAATGGCTGAAGGAAAAAGAAATGCTTTGTTTTCAGAGAGACTTTTCTGCTACTAAGACATACACAAAACTATATATTGATATTTACACGTGTCCCACGCAGAGAAATTACAGCATATATCTACACAGCAAGTAGAGTGAAGGGAGACCCAAAATATAGAAGCTTTCATATAATATGAAGATTCTTCTGTGTTTCTGGAGAAGTCATGTTTATGATTCCATATTCAAGTGAGCCGAATTCACCTACTGTGTCCCAAGAGATCACATAGAATTGGAAACGGCGAGTCTTCGGTTTTCATAAATTGAGGACTGCTAGCCGAAGTTTCTTTCTATATCCAAGGAACATATATTCCCAAAGGAAAACGGCTTCATGGGCTCATAAGCTGTTGGGGGTGTCAAATTTAGCCTCATCTAACAAATCACTTGTTCCTTTGGCTCCCCCTCTAAACGAATATTATGACTTATTGACCACTTTCGTCAATGTATGAAGTGACGTCACTAAACGGTTGTCACGTGACCCATGTGACGTTATCTAGACAAAAGGGAGATAATCGTCTCTTGTGTCCCTACACGAAGAAAGTTGTTAGTAAGCAAATAATAGAAAGAAAAATAAAGAGAAATGAATAAAAGTAAAAAAAAAACAAGAAGAAAATGGTCTGGTTTGGTTTTGTTTTGTTTTACGGCATATCAACACCTCAATGGGTTATTTAATGCGAATAAAGTTTTTTATTGTTGGTAATACTTTTCTTCTTTCAAAATTAATTGCTGGTAATAACCGTTTACAAAAATATATTGCTGGTATTAAAACCTATTTTTTACACTTTCATAGTGTTTTGACCCCAGTTTGGGGGCCAACTATTTGTCCAAACCTGGGACCCTTAACAGTTGCTACCACTCCAGGTTAGGGTGAACCTGGGAACACCAGCAACTAAGAGGTGATTACACGCTACTCCAAACCTCCTTGCTGTTGGATGTAGTTTATCGTCTTACCCAGGACGCGAATGTAGTTTATTGTCTTTCACAGGACGCAAGAAAAGAGTGAATGAAAATAAATGAATTAATGAAAAAAAAATGAATGAAAGCAGAATGAAGGAAGATAAGAAGAAGTAAGATAAAAAAAGACAGAGAATAGCAATGAATGTATGTATGCAAAAAAAGAAAGAAAGAAAAAGAATGATACCAAAGGAGAAAGAAAAAACGAATGAAGAGAGAAGAAAAGAATAAAGAAAGAAAGAAAAAACAGAATAAAAAACAACCGCCAAAAAAAAAAAAAAACGAGGAAGTTGTGTAAATATTAAATGTATTTTTGTTTTGTTTTACACACAAAATAATGAACATATCGTCTCACAGAAAGTATCACTTAGGACATCAAATATCAAACATGAAACACCAGCCGTCATAATATAAACAGACATAACAAGAAAAAGAAAACAGGAACGCTAAAAAAGATATCTAAATTCTTAGATTATGCATAAAACTTAGAACATTCAAAACAAAAAGAACATGGTCAATTCAGATTTCTATAATGACGTTTAGTTGTTGCCTATTTAATTGTGATCATTTGCATAAATGATTTGAATATAATTTGCATAGCAATTCTGGACGCAGAATCGGTGTTGAGTAAAGAATTCCGTTACGCATTAATTCGCCAGTTCTGTTATTCATACGTACAGGCTAACAAGAGTTCACTCCCTTGTTAAGTGGAGTCAAAGTTTCTGCCAAAGATATACAAAGGTTAATAGAACTGTCTTTCTCAAACACATACACATACTACACACAAATTAATTCAGAAGCTTAGTTTTACATATACATAGTATAGTTCCTCTAACAAAAGTCACCCGCAAACAAATATTTGGGCTGAAATAACGGTTTTCTCCAGAACAGTTTTATTTGCAGTTTTTCAAAACTTTGAATAAATTTCTTGTATCAGCAAACGAGAACTAGTGGTGTATACTGGACGATAGGATTAGGAAGTGTCAATAATCTTCAAAATCCTGTTATTCAGGTAAGAAACGGGAATTTTCCATCAGTATGGCGGGTGCTAACTTTCAGCAGAGGGTGACTCTTTGCACCTTCTCGGACACATAAACTGAAAAAATTATATTGAATCAGTTGCTAGCAACCGCTAGAAAAGTTGGTTCACTGTGTCGTGCGAGGCAATTTTTCACTGCAGAATCTAAAATATTTATTACTATTCGCCCTTGCTTTGAATATTCCTGCCACATCTGTTCAGTCTTATATGTAGAGATCCTTGATAAAATCCAGAGTAGAATCTGCAGTGTTATCGCTCTTGATCTGGCATATCGGCTTCAGTCAATTCTCCCCTCCCCCCGCTTCTATAAATACTTTCAGAGTAATTGTTCACTATTTACATTGTTCGGACTATCATTCTTATCTTTGTTGCCATATTTATCACAACGTTTCGGTCGTTGTGCGCTGGTCTCCTTCAGGTGGTTGGAATGTCGAACTGAACTCTTTATTTCGCTCACTGGGGTAGACTGTTCTAGTTCCACGTGCCATATTTAATGGATGTCAGTTATCAGTTATCTCCTGTTAATTTTCCTCTGAAAGTTCTCCACTGCCTTAACCGAGTATTGAACTCACACTCTTTGGGTCCTCAAGGACACATGGCACAGTGGATAAAGGCGTTAGTTAGATCCAGTGACAGGACCCAAAGAGTGTGAGTTCAATACCCGGTTAAGGCACTTGAAGAGAACTTGAAGAGGGGAATTGACAGGAGATAATTGATAAGTGACATCCATTAGACACGGCACGCGGAACTAGAACAGTCTACCCCAGCGAGCGAAATAAAGGGTTCAGTTCGACATTCCAACCACCTGAAGAAGATCGGAGCGTACAACGACCAAAACTTTGTGATAAATATGGCAACAAAGATGAGGGCGATAGCCCGAACAATGTAAATAGTGTACATAATACCTCATCTCAGAAATATTGACAGGTAAGATAATTGTTATTACGAATTTTCCTTTATGGTACCCAGACATTATTAATTTAAGTGAAGCATTAGATTGGCATCAAGATGTAATTATTTTGCAGTTGAAATTGTTAGATTCAACCGTAAGTTCTATGCTAACAGTTTCTTCTCTTTTCTGGCTTCTTGTTTTCCAGTCAACTTAGATCTTCAAAAATTTAAATGTAATGTCAATCGTTATCTTCTGTCTTCTTAATTATTGTTGTCTTATTTTTTGATCTCTCTTTAATAATGTTTTTCTTATATAATCTCACATACAATAAACTCTTGCGTCTTAGTGACTTTATTACCTTGCTTAGCGTTGAAATGGTTAAAGAAATCGCCATGCAGAAGCCAAAGATCATACTGGTGAAACGTATATATCATCTAGCGACTGTTTTGATATGATTAGACAATCCTCTTGGATTAAGGTGTAGCATAAGTATCTTCAATTCTTCCACGCGGTAATGAATGCTGGACAACTGTCTCACAGATAACTATGAGACTTGAGGCAACAGAAATATGGTTCTCCAGAAGGATGATGAGAATAGAATCTACTGAACGTATAAGGATGAAGTTTTAAAGAAAATGGGTAAAAAAGCACAAAGAATTACAGACTGTATGATTGTCAGAATGAGGAAGAGGCCAAGATGTGAGTTATGGATTGAAGATGCCAAAATCAAGCAAGTGATGTCATGTTAATAATTCGTAAGTTTTTTTTTCTTTTTTATCAAATGAGATAAAACGTGCTGCGAAATCCGCAGGTGCATTAAAAAGATGCACCCCAAAAGCTAGGCAAGGTATTAAGAAACAGGAAAATTTCGTTAGTTAAAAAAAAAAAAAAAAAAAAAAAAGTATGTGCTGAACTGTTATGCAATAATCCTCCGCCTATATGACAGTGAATACTGGACAATTTCCTCACAGGTAAAGAAGTGACGAGGCAAAAGAAATGTGGCACTACAGAAAAGATGCTGCAAATGGCATAGACAGAGCGTGTAAGCAACGAGGAATTAAAAAAGAATGGAAACGAAAAGAACATTTTTACTTAGAATCAGAAAGAGCTGAAATTTTAGGGACACATAAATAAGGCTCGGAGAATTTGGCACTCACAGGACATACTGAAAGTAAGAGTGGGGCAGATAGAAAGTGTGAATAACATACCTATTGAGCTTTTGTAAATTGTTAGCAGAGCAGGGACTAGGAGCGATATAGTCCTAGGTAAGACGATGAACTACACCTGGCAGCAATGCCTCTGATCGGGAGATTGCTGGTTTTGTGGAGTGCGAAACTAACTCTTAATTGCTGTTGTTCCCAGGTCCACCCAGACTCGGGGTGGGTGGTAGCACCTGTCAGTGGGTCTCATCTATGAACAAATAGTGAACAGCCCCCCCCCAAAAAAAAACACTATGAAAGTAATAAAATACATTTTATATTAAAAATACAATTTTATATAAAAGATTATGAACAACACATATTCATAGCAAAATTATCAATAATACATAAGTAATTATACAGGAAGACGTGGAGGGCCATGATCACCTACACCCTTATGCAAATTAATTGAAACAAAACGAATAATTCTATTATTATTTACTTTTTCCAATGAAACATGACCCAGTGCACATGTTAGTACTTCATATGTCCATTCCATGAAGACGTTTCTTGCAAGTTGACCATAGATTCTCGATTGGATTTAAATCGGGAGAGATTTCGGACCAGTCTATAGTACTTTGATTTGCTCACTGGTAAGGCTTGCCAGGGTGTTCTTGCAGCATTACAATTTTCGTACGCTTCCTTGGATTAACGTCCATCGCAGACAATGGACGTAGGACAACTAATCGACAGTCGAGACAATATGGTCTGGGCGTGATAAAAATCGGATACAATCACGGATGACGCAATATTTTTCAAGGCCAAACAAATTTCATCATAAACCCCGAAAACAGATTCATATTACTGCACCCCACTGCAAATGACCTAATCTGAGGAAAAAAAATAGAAGTCGATTACACTCTGCCATTCCAGTGGGTCTAAAACTGACCGTATGGTGAAAGAAAGGAAACTAAAGCGGTTCTTTCAATTAATTTGCTCAGGGATGTAGTAACAAATTGTAACCACGTTACCCAAATTCATTTAAAATACTACCAAATAACCAACACGGACTTTTCTATGACATTAATCCATATAATATCTTATAATTTCTTAAAGAAATCAAACTGTATTTAAAAATATAACTTCAACAAAACTACGACATAAAATACACATATCACCGTCTCTAGTAATTATGCCCACACAAACATGTATATGCACAAAAGCTGAGTATCATCTACCATGTATTCAACTGTGAAAGAATAACGTGTATCAAATTTTTATTACTTTCTAGCTCTCAAGAAGATTAATTTCGGCATTAAATGACCCATACGGAGTTGATATGCCGTTAAATAGACAAATCAGTAGAAGCAATAGTAAAAAAAAAAAAAACAACAATCATTACTAAGAGCTGTAAAGGCAAGAACGTTGTGGAGAGCTACGATCGCCCACATCGTGAAGGCACAGAGCGCTTAAAAGAAGATTTTGAGATGATCTATGGCTTCACTGCAGTATTAACGTTGCTGATATATGTCAAAAGTACTTTCTTTTTTACAGGCCTTTACTCAAAAGGTTATTTCATGTACGTATTTAAAGATTATTTATTATTATTATTATTATTATTATTATTATTATTATTATTACACAAGGAACACTTCGAAAGTGCGTATTAATTAACTTGGCGTCCGGTGTCAGAAGTGGATGTTGGCCGCAAGGCAGTAGAGATTGAAGCTTCCCGCCAATAACCCATAATTCATTGCTTTCTAATGGTACCAGTGTTGCGCATTGCGTAAGTTTCAAAATGAAAAAGATGATTAAAAAGCGAAAACACTATTGATACAAAGTAAAGCATTATTGCATTTGGTCTGTACAAAGGAAAATCCGACGTAATAGAATGAAATAGAAATCAAATATGCTTCGGAATCAGCCAGAATGATAGGATATGAACGAAATAAGAAACGTTTATAAATCTAACATGTTTCGCTTTTATGAAAGCTTCATCACAGAATGAGACATGAAGGAGAAAAAGAAAATTCTGGTTTGTTTTGTTTTGTTTTACAGCATATCAACCTCAATGGATTATTCAATGCCGACAAGATTTTTATTGTTGGTAATATTTTTTTTCAAAAATGTATTGCTGTTAAATATTTTTTTTCAAAATTATATGGTGGGTAAATTTGTTTTTTACAAAAATGTATTACTTGTAAATATTTTTTTCAAAACTATATTACGGGTAAATACTTTTTTCAAAACTATATTGCGGGTAAATTTTTGTTTTTTTCCCAAAATGTATTGCTGGTAATATTTTTTTCAAAACTGTATTGTTGGTAATTATTTTTTCATAACTATTGCAGGTAAATATTTTTTTTTCAAAAATGTATTGCTGGTAAATTTTTTTTCAAAAATATATTGCTGATAAATTTTTATTTTTCAAAAATGTATAGCTAGTAATTATTTTTTTCAAGAAATTATTGTGGGTAATATTTTTTTCTTCAAAAATGAATTGCTGGTAACAACATTTTTGAAATGTATTGCTGGTAAAAAAAAAATTCAAAAAGTATTACTGGTATTAAAACTTATTTTTATACTTTTACAGTGTTTTATCTACTTTTTTGGTGGGGGGGTTAACTATTTGCCCATGAGTGGGACCCAGACAGGCGCTACTACCGGGGGTCAGGGTGGACCTGGGGACACCAGCAGTTAAGAGGTTGTTCCACGTTTCTCAAAACCTCGAAATCAGCGGCCTTGCTGCCGGATGTAGTTCATCGTCATACCCAGGATAATAGGACATTATGGTGACGGTTTCAGTATTTTCAAATAAGCATCTCTTAATTGATGTTGTTCTCAGGTCCACCCTGACCCGTGATGGTAGCACCTGTTAGGGTTTCAGCCATGGACAAATAGTAAAACCCCTAAACTAGGGTCAAAACATTATGAAAGTATAAAATTCTTTTTTTTTTTAATACATTTTTAGAAAAAAAAAAAAGAGAAAAATTACCAAATACATTTTGAAAAAAAATTACCAAACCTTCCAAGAAAATTACATTTTGGCATTAAATGACCTATAAGGAATTGATATGCCGTTTTTTTTTTAAGAAAAAACAAACCAAATCAAACCATAATGCCCTTCCTTAAAATAATCGGTTTATATGAAAACATACAAAATCTATAACAGATCATGTACAAACCATATATGTATAAAACATACGGTTACCCTGAAAGCATAAAATTTTGTACAAAAGACTGTAGTGAAAGGCACCTAATTGTGTTAGAAATATTTAGATTTTAGCATTAAATTACCGATAGAGGTTGATATGCCGCTAAACAAAAAAAGAAAAAAGAAAAAAACAAACAAAAACAAGAACAAACAAAAACAAACAAAAAAACAAACAAAAAACAAAACAAAAAAAGCAATAAACAAAACCCAAACAAATTAAACTTTTCATTAAAGGAAAAGTTACAACAGCAAAAACACACGCAAAGATTTGTGTTTCCATCTGTTGGTATTATAAAGTAGACAATCTGGTGACCCACTGGATTAACAATTCAAGAGAACATAATAATAATAATAAAAAATATCGTTGAAATCGCTCCCTCGCAGAGGAATTAATTTTAGCAACCAGATCTTTTTCCCATATAAATAAATCAAAGAATCAGTCAGTTATGTAGCACGCATGATACACGCTTAGGCGATCTTTCGATACATGACTGACGAGGCAGATTTTTTCCCGCAGTAAGTTTCCATTTCTTTCTGCGGTAGACCAGTTGCCATCCAAGTCTAATGAACCCGGTCTGTCCTGCTATTTACCCATAGCTGGAAGGAGAAGAAGAGGATTCATACCTTTCCAAAAGTGTAAGTGAATTTCAGTCAGTTATGTACCATGCGTGATACACGCTTAGACGATCATGTATCCTTCGATACATGACTGACGAGGCAGATTTTTTTTCCCGCAGTACGTTGCCATTTCTTTCTGTGGTAGACCAGTTGCTATCCAAGGCTATAGAACACGTTCTGGCCTGCTATTTACCCATGTAATTTACTGGTGGAGAAGATGATGATTCATACCTTTCCCAAGGGTATTAGCACGTTAGAATGTAATGGATTCGACTGGAATTCGAACTCGGCTCTCCGATTCCTCAATCCGAGCCGCTATCGATTACTCCACTGTGCTTACAATAAAAGGATAATACTCTATAATACATCCCGTTTGAATAACAAGACAGAGTGGGTCCTATAGCCTTGGTTGTCAACCAGTCTACTTCAGAAAGAAACAGCAGCCTACTGTGGGAAAATCTGTCTAGTCAGCCATGAACGAGACTTGATGGCCCAATCGTGTATCATGTCTGGTATTTAACTGACTGACCGAGTCTCTAACCTAAATTTAAGTTATCACATTTGAAATGTAATTTTATTTTCTCAGTTGAGTGCAAATACAGGCACTTCATTATTTTCATTTAGCTGTGAATCAGCCGAATTATTATTTTTTGTATTCTTTCAGTTTATTTCATGATTATTTTGATGTGAATGTTTATTAACATTCAAGCCCACCCCAGACCTAAAATCGTAAGCCATATATCGAATCCCTCACTAAAAAGGCTGGAAATACGGCCGCTTCATTTTGACGCTCAAGAAAGTTCCTGACTCCAGCCACAAGAGTCAGATTAGGTTAATGAGTGGGCAGTAATGATTATGCTTCAATTTCCTGCAATAACGGTTATATTTCAATAGGTTGCATACCATATAATATACTAAACCACTGTAAAATCAGCCGATAACGAAAAAATATATACATAGGAGTAACTAAAGAAACTTGGAAATAGAGAAACTACACACACAAAACATACTTTATAAAAAGTAAACACGCGAAGCGCACAATGATTTCTAAACATATATGGCAGATTGAAACCAAAAATCCAATTAAAATGTTATATAGGAATAAAGTGTCGCTGCCGATACTTGAGTTTGAAATCACAAAATAAAACGTAAAATATCATGAAAAATAAGAAAAACATTAGCTTACAAGAATCAATTAAAAACCTGTAAACTATGTCTGGAGGGGAAAATAGCTATAATCTCTCCTCCCTGACCAGCACAAATTAAAAAAAAGAAAAGAAACAGAACTCAACGTAAAATGCAGAGACGGAAACAATTTTTTATTACGTTACTTAAAAATCGAAAACCAAAAACGAATAACTTGTAAAATACCAACACGAAAAATGTAAATATACGCACGGTACACAACACAGATTATGTAATATACTTTATAAAAAAACAATATTTTAAAACAATGATTCCCAACATGGGACGCAGGGCCCACCGATGGGGCATGGTAATATTTTGGTGGGGCATGCGTAGAGGGTGCACCCTTCGGTTTAATATATCGAAGAAGAGGGAGGAACTCGAGAATGAGTTATTAACAGTGAATTGTTTTCTAGTGAGTCTGAGTGAGAGTCTTAATGCGTAATAATACAAGATGCATATACAGTATGCATATATAAAATATTTTGTTTTGCTGTACGTACATATATAATTGGCATTACAAGGCATTTTCCATCTCTCCACACTCGAGTGCCTCGGTCAACAAAGGAGAGCGCGTGATGTATGTCTCCGGAAGAGTTCATGTTTTGTTGGCCAATCAGCGCGTAAGGAGAGCGCGTGATGCATGTCGCTGGAAGAGTTCATGTTTTGTTGGCCAATCAGCGCGTAAGGAGAGGGCGCGATGCATGTCGCTGGAAGAGTTCATGTTTTGTTGGCCAATCATCGCGTGTAAACATTTCAGTTTCATTCATCCACGTGAACTGCAGTCAAATTTTGAATTAAATATTACAGCACCAGAATTTTAGAATTCTAAAAGTGGGGCATGGCCCCAAAATCGGTTGCTAACCACTGGATTAAAAGAAAGATGGAGTGCTACTTCTATATGTGGGTTGAAGCTGCCCAGTTCACACGTTTCTGCCTTGCTAGTTCAAAATCATTTGCGCCTTCTTGGTCGGGGGGGGGATTCATTTCCTCCTCTGTAGCCTGTCGATACACAACCGCTATTTCATTGACAAATATCCAGATGAGCACTACTCTTTACTTTCACCAGTTCAGACCATTACTGCTAAGGCACGCCTTGTTACGCACACATTGTCGAATCACATCATTTCCCCTGTATTCGTAAGGAGTAATTTACACTCAGATAGCTGTTATCGTAGAAATGCTACACTGTGAAACAAACTCCCGCCTGAATGCTTCTCTGATTGAACTCTTCGTTGAGGGTCAATCGTCATTAATGGAACCACCTCTTAATTGCTGGTGTTCCCTGGGGTCCACCCTGACCCGGGATGGTAGCACATGTTAGGGTCCCAGCTATGGGCAAATAATTACCACCTAAACTTGTGTAAAAATAGGTTTTACTACCAGGAATACTTTGTTATAAAAAAAATTATTACCAGTAATAATTTTTGAAGCAAATGTTATTATCAGCAATACTTTTAAAAAAATACCAGCAATACAAACAGCTATACATTCTTTGGAAAAATATGACCAGCTATAGATTTCTTCAAGGAAAAATATTTTGCAGAAATAGATTTTTCAAGAAAACCATTATCTGCAAAAAAGTTTTGTCGGCATTAAATAACCCATTGAGGTTGATATGCCGTAAAACAAACCAAACCCCCTCATCTGGCTATATGACCTTGAAACACTGATGTTAAGCAACGTCGAATTTGGCTAGTATCTAGATGGGTGACCGCTTGGGAATACAAGGTACTGCACAGTATTTGATGTTCAAGTGGTGTAATAGAATGCAGCGAAAGAGAAAATCATCTATAGCGAAAAAAAGTTTGTTCTTTTGCGTGGTTTGCTGAAGGAGAATTAAAAAAAATAGACAGCAAAAACCTTCTACTTTAAGTATCAGAGAAACTATGCTAATATTCTTTCCTCCCTGAAGGGCGTGGCCAATCAGAGAAATCGCTCGGTCAATAAAGGCCGTTGTGTTTTTTGTTTTTTTTTTTTTTTTGCCTACCGGGCAGAACGATTTCTGAGCTTTGTGGTCGAAAGTGCATTTCTGCTGTTGCGAAGTGAAGGTTGCATTTCTGATCCCGGTTTTCATAGCTGCGTTACCTGCTGAACTGATACGACAGATTTTCGATTGAACTTTGTGTTGGCACACGCATTCTTTTTCTTGATTCAACAGACCCCATTGGGTGATACCCAAATAGCTGTGTTGAATTGGCCACAAGTGTAGCAGACGAGAGAGAGAGAGTGGGGCAGAGAGAGAAAGAGAGAAGAAGAAGAAGAAGAAGAAGAAGAAGAAGAAGAAGAAGAAGAAGAAGAAGAAGAAGAAGAAGAAACTGATTGCAGATGTAAATTGCTAAAATAAATTTAAAGATTTTTTTTGCTACAAGTGTCGCAGACGAGAGAGAGACAGACAGACAGACAGACAGACACACAGAGAGACAGAGACAGGCAGAAGAAACTGATTGCAGATGTTAATTGCTAAAATAAATTTAATTTTTTTTTGCTACATGGATAAGGGTTCGGAAATGGAGATCGGAGATGTTTGGTGTCTGGACACCATTTCAAAAAATTTGTTTAGTTGACCAGTGTAATGTACAGTCAGGCTAAAAAAATACACCATTTACTATTCTCCTCATCTTTGCCGCCATATTTATCACAACGTTTCGGCCGTTGTACGCTCCGGCCTTCTTCAGGTGGTTGGAATGTCGAACTGAACCCTTTATTTCGCTCACTGGGGTAGAATGTTCTAGTTCCACGTGCCATGTTTGATGGATGTCAGTTATCAGTTATCTCCTGTTAATTTCCCTCTGAAAGTTCTCCACTGCCTTAACCGGGTATTGAACTCACACTCTTTGGGTCCTGTCACTGGATCTAACCAACGCCTTTATCCACTGTGCCATGTGTCCGGCCTTCTTCAGGTGGTTGGAATGTCGAACTGAACCCTTTATTTCGCTCACTGGGGTAGACTGTTCTAGTTCCACGTGCCATGTCTAATGGATGTCAGCCGTCAGTTATCTCCTGTTAATTCCACTCTCCAAGTTCTTCACTGCCTTAACCGGGTATTGAACTCACACTCTTTGTGTCCTGTCACTGGATCTAACTAACGCCTTTATTGCACAGACAGATACTAAAACTCATTAGATAACTATAAAATGGTCAGGATCAATAATATTGCTGATTCGATTTTGGATTTCATCAAGAACACCGGACCATATGCGACAGCAATATTTTAAGCATAGACGAATAGACTTGTAGATATGTATGATAGATTCAGGCGAAAAAAATTGTCTAGTACAATACAGTAACCCAACCTTCCTAGAAGCAGACCAAGCAATCGATTTGATTTGGCATCTGTGTTAGCTATTAAAATGTCGTGCAGCCATAGGGAGGTCGGAGAGTTTTCGGATAAAGACAATTCCATTTCGTGATTGAGTTCACAGTGTCTCTAGCTAAAATAAATAAATAAATAAATAAATAAAATAAAATAAAGTAAGTGAAATAAAACGAAGGAAATTTAATGGAATTTTTCCAATAGACATCAACAGCATTAAGCAATTTTTTTTCTTGGGGTCTCTTCTCATTTCCCACCCATCTAAAGATATCTTAGCGAAGTTATCTCAAACTCCTTGTCAAAAATGATCTTCAACGACGCAGGTCACTGTCACCTCATCTGAAAATAGTCTTGCTGCATCTGACATCTGTCAAGGGCAAATGTCATCATATCTCCATTGAACCCACACCGAGACGATTTCAGCGCCTTTTCGTGCCAGTCAAGGATCTCCGTCATCATCCTTTGATGTCGACCGAATCAAATCACAGCGTAGCATCAGTTTTATCTCAAGACTTTATCATGGTCACGGTTCTCTTGGCTTCTGATGCCATTTCAGATAAGCTTGACATAATTCTCTTTGTCATTTGGCTCTCCCCTAATGCTCAAAGATGCTTTCCAATACTTTCTTTCTAATCTTCTCTATTTCTACATTGTTGTTGGCTTCGTTCTTTCTTTCTTTCTTTCTTTCTTATTTCGCCACCTTTTCGTTTGCATTTCTTAATGTTTCTTTCATTTTATTTTGATTACTATTCTTTTTTCTCTCTTCTTTCTTTTGTCTTCTTTTCCGCTTTATTCCTTCTTTGCTTCTTTCTTTCTTTTTTCTTTACTTTTCCTCAGCTTTTTTCCGCATTTCTTACCATTTCTTTATCACCTTTCCTTCTTTTGGTTTACTATGATGTCTTTTTCTTTCCGTTTTCTTTCTTTTGTCTTATTTTCAATTTTATTGATTCTTTCTTTCTTCTTTTTCTTTTTCTAATTTTTGTTGCATTTTCTACCATTTCTTTTGTTTGTCTTTAGTTTTTTTCTTTCGTTTTCTTTTTGCTTACTCTTTTTTCTTTTTCTTTCTCCTTTGATTCTTTTCAGTTTCTTTCTTTCTTTCTTTCTTTGTCATTTTTCCTCCTCTTTTTTTAGCATTTCTTAGCGTTTCTTTGGTTTTGCTTTAGTTTTTATTTCTTTTTCTTTCCTTTTTCTTTCTTTTGTTTTCTGTTCAGTTACCTTTATCTTTCTGTCTTTCTTTCTTTTTTCTTTCTTTCTTTCTTTCTTTCTTTCTTTCTTTCTTGCAGCTCGTACCTTTTTCGTTTCTTTTCATCTTAATGTCCTTTCTTTTGTTTTCTATTTTCTTCCTTGCAGTACTTGTGTTTTTTTAATTTTTATTCCTTCCCAAATTCTACCAGATTATTCTTTCTTTCTTTCTTTCTTTCTTTCTTTCTTTCTTTCTTTCTTTTACTTGTTTGTTTGTTCCTTTCTTTATTCTCTATTCCCTATTCTGCTTTTTCCTCTTGTCATTCATTAATTGTTTCTTTTACTTTCCTTTGCAACTCACCACTTTCCTTCTGTCCCAGGTTTTATCATCGTTTTCCCCAAATGAACTGTGTTCATTTATTTCATTACCGCCAAAAGCGACATGACTTGACATTAACATTATCCATTTGCTCCATGTGACCTTAAATTCTGGCCTTGGAGACCATCAATATTTATATACTAATTGAAGTACACAACGTTTCCCAAGCTTTTATGAAAAAGGAAATAAAATAGCAAATTTATTTTTGAAATCAACGCATGTGAGAGAAAGCTAAAAGCAAGTCCATACAAATTCTTTAATTAACAACAGAAATAATAGTTATGAAGCTATATGACTCCATTGGATATTTGGCGAAGAAATCTGAACATATGTTTATATTAATGTCACGTCTAGATTGATTCTTCTACTATGAGATTCTTAATAAAATACCAAGATGAAATTGCAATGTTATTGGTCGTGACCTGGCATCACGGCTTCAGCCAATTTCCCATCGCTGTTAGGTAACGTCCCTGGGCCTTTTCTATAGATTCATGGTAATTGTTCTGATGAACTTTTGTCTTTGGTACCCAGACTTTATGAATTGAAGAACAGTACTACATTGACGGCAAAGATTAATCATTTTACATTTCAAATGGCTAGATTTAACCGTGTTATGGAGTGGCTTCACAGTGGAGGCTTGTATTTGTACTAATTCGGTCCTAAAATAGGTTCGACGTACAAAACGTTAGGAACTTGATATAATAGGTAATGACGCAGAGAAATCTAGTTGTGGTCGCTGGTATCCGACTAACGGTTGTCCGACATCGACTGACTGACCAACTCACTGAGCGACTTCTACTTATTATAGGTGGGAGAGTCTATTAACTATAGAATAGGTGTGTTCCACTATAACAAACCGGAAATTCTCGACTAACAGTTTATTCTCTCGCACTTCTCTCTTCCGGTTCCTTGCATTCCAGTCAAATTTGATCTTCAAAAATTTAAATGCAATATCAATTATTATCTTCTGTCTTCATAGTTCCTCTTCTTTTATTGTTCTCTCGGTAATGTTTTCTTTTTTCATATACTCTCACATTCAGTAAAACTTTATAATCTTAGCGGCTTTATTGCCTTACTTGGGATGAAATTATAATATATATATATATATGCTAATTTTATCTTTTATATATATATATATATATATATATATATATATATATATAGATAGATATAAGTGATCTGTTTTTTACTTAAATTAAATTCTTCGCTCTGACTTAACATTGAGCTCTCCGAAATTCCTCCTTGGGATTATCCATACGGATTACCAAGATTTTCGTTACTTAATTATATATATATATATATATATATATATATATATATATATATATGAGATGAGGTAATACGATTATTTACATTATTTACATTATTCGGACTGTTATCATCCTCTTCATTGCCATATTCACAACGCTTGGGCCATTGTACGCTCCAGCGTTCTTCAGGTAATTGGAATTTCGAACCGAACCCTTTATTTCGTCCACTGGGGTAGATTGTTCTAGTTCCCTGTGCCATGCCTCTCCCGTATGTTTCAGTTATTTCGTTAACTCAACTCTGGGCCATGTGCCCTGGCTGATATCTGTGTATAAATTTGTGGGACTTATAAACCGAATGTCTCAACAACCGTTTCTTACCAGTGTTCATATTGCAATTATCCGCTATTATTATTGCATATTTTTTACCAGAGCTCATGGTGTATGTCAATGAAGATGAAGATAACAGTCCGAATGATATAAACAATATATATATATATATATATATATATATATATATATATGCACATTGAACGTAATTGTCAGACCGTCAATTTCCACTTTTCTGATATTAAGCAGTTTAATTCATAAATATAGCCTAAATTAAAATCATATTTTTCATATATATATATATATATATATATATATATATATATATATATATATATATATATATATATATATATATATATATATATATATATATACCTTCAAAGAGTGTGGATGGTTTTGCACAAAACCTTCACCACTCTAATCAAATCACGTGCTGGTGTCGGGCTGTCGATTCCTTGGAACTGATCGGCCTGACCTACATACGTTGGATTCGACGGGAGAGTTGAATACACACACAAACATATATGTGTATATACATATATGTGTGAGTGTGTGTGTGTTTGTGCATGTATGTATATACGTTGTAGCATACCTACGGACGATAATGGGTATGTCCCCATTCACATAAATACGGTAGTAAATACTGTATGTTGGTCTGCAATTGGAAATTCATTGTGGAATTCACTTGACTCACTTCTAGCAGTTTGATTACTTCTTCTACGCGCCACTGGCGAATCTTATATGTGTTGTTCTTGTCCTAAGTATTATCGTTCATTACCAATCTTCGTTTGATTCTTCTCTTAAGTCACCTTCCCTAGGTTACAAATATATATATATATATATATATATATATATATATATATATATATATATATATATATATATATAACGCCATGCACTTGGCCTGATAATAGCATGGACAGACTGTCGCGTCTGGGTTTTAAACTCAATGTCCACTTTTATATATACATATTCTCTATCCATGATATTGAGCACTTTAATCCATAAATATAACCTACTTTAAAATATATTTTTAATATATATATATATATATATATATATATATATATATATATATATATATATATATATACACGAACGTTTGTGTCCGAACTAACACACACACACGTATTTGACAAACGCTTCTATTTTAAACTACTGTTCGCCCAATACAAGGCTCAAGTGTTACTCAAGGTAGAGAGTCACTGAATGAAGTTGCAATTTGAACGTAAAGGGAGGTCCGAATTAGCATAGATTATGAGGACATGTAGAAAAGATAGCGGTTGATCCTAGACTCGAAGAAGTTAAGTTTGTGGCGATCAGCGATGCAGCCTCCCGGGATTCTTTTGCTACAAAGTAGCATTTTTTTGGACGAAGCTGTGCGAATGAAACTTCCTCCTTACTAATGGAATACCAAGGGAATTGGGACGATGAGCAAGTCGGAAGTAAGGAATCTAGTTCCTGAGAACATTTTCCATGGACATAGCGATAGAGTATAGCGAGGGGCTTGTGACATTTCGTCTCTGAGATAGGAGTTGTAGATGAGAAGGCCGCGAATGAATCCATCAAATATGGAAAGTGAGGAACTAGCAGTTCCAGATCAGATATGTGTTGCAGTTTTTGTGTATACTATGTAACTAGTGAGGTAGCCCAAATGACTTGACTACCTTTATAGTTCACCAATAAAAGGTTAACCAATCAGAAGACGTAGAATATTCAATCCGTCGTGTATAAAGGCGGCCATTTTGTCTACTCTACCCGAATGTCCAGTCCAGCTTGTCAGGCGAAGAGAAACAGAAGGATCAACTATGCTCTGCTACCTTTTACCAAAATATCCACTGCTAACCTGAACAATGCTTTCCTACTGTCTTCGAAATATTCACTGCTAACCTCTGGATTCTATATTCGAAGACGTCCGTCATCATGCATAACAATATGATAGCAATGTTTCATTTTTGGTCTGATCTGGGTCTATGTAAAGGTAGATCATGGAGGAAGGAGTCAGTTATTTTCTGAAGCCATACAGGAAGAGTGCGACCATTTTACCAGCATCTTTAGCGATGGAACCTTTAGATGAATGCTATTTGATGTCTAGGATGAACATGAATCCGTGAATACAGGGTGCGATGGGTAAATTGTCGCCCTATTATACTTTTAAATTCGCGCCTTTTTTTTCGTTATTCATTTAATATGGATGATTGTGTGCGTTTTCTTGTGCCTCTTTGAGACGCTGAGACAGAGACAGTGACGCATTTTATCCCGGGAAAGTCTATTTGCATCTCCCTCGTTTAGGCTGGTCTGTAGGTCAAATATACAGGGTGCGATTGGTAGATTGTCGCCATTTTATATTTTTAATTTCGCGCATGCGCGTTGTTCGTTTTTGATTTTTGCATTGTATAGTAGGACACCGTCTGTGCGATAAAGAACATCATGACACAATTGACTCCACCAGAAATTTAGAAACGGCATGCTGTACTGCTTGACTTTCGCTCCTGAAGCTCCAATACGAACATTTCAGATAGTTTGGGTGTCAATCTGAGGACAGTGCAGACGATTTGGATGATATATCCAGTCAATATGATGATTTTTGGCGTGATCACTAATGTTATGCCTCCATTAATATTCCCACAATGCATCAGACTCAACACGCAGTGCCTTGAGGAGGTAGTGATGGCCTGAGTCAAGAGGGTGGCTACTGGAAGACAATATGTCTGGCAACAAGACTCTGCACCATGCCATACAAGCAGGAGAACCTAGTCATGGCTGACAGACAATTTCTCCGAGTACATCATCCCTTACCTCTTGCCACCTAACTCCACAGACTGCAACCCCTTTTGATTATTATGTGTGGGTTTACTTGCGCAAGAGACCAACAAAACTCCTTGTAACACCAAAGATGAATTGAAGGCAAGGATTATAGCAGCATTCACCAATTTAAACAAGGAGACCGTCCTGAAGAGTTGCAAGAGATCCCGAAGTCGTCTGGGGGCCATGGTTGAAATCAATGGCGTTTTTATTGAATAAATTTACGCTTTAGTATTTCAAGATACTTTTGTGTAATTGTGGTATATATATATATCAGTTAAAATGAGATGCCAATGTTATTTTCATTTTTGCGTAAGGCGGCAATTTAATAATCGCACCTTGTATTTACCTATTGATAAGCTCAAATATAAATAAACAGTATTTACCAATGTCCAGTATTTACTTATCCCTATATAAATGGTTATAAATTCAGATAAAAATGGACAACATTTCCCTGTTAACATCCTCAAAACAAATAGATACTTATTGATACTCGTATTAATTGCACAGATGAGTTGCAGGAGATTCCGAAGTCGTATTGAGGCTGTGGTTGAAGCCAATGGTAATTTTATTGAATAAATTTTCTTTTTAATATTTCAAGATAGTTTTGTGAAATTTTGGTAAATATATCTGTTAAAATGAGATGCCAATATTATTTTCATTTTTGTATAATTTAGAAGACAATTTTTGCATCGAAGACCATATATATATATATATATATATATATATATATATATATATATATATATATGTGTGTGTGTGTAAAAGTGAACATTGAGATCAACACTTAGAGGCCTCTAAGTGTTTTATATTTTCACACGTTCTATTTCTGATATTGAGCACTTTATCCATAAATATAGCACACCTTAAGACTATATATATATATATATATATATATATATATATTGAATAAATTTACTCGTCAGTATTTCAAAATATTTTTCTGCAATTTTGGTAAATATATCTCAAAACAAGATGTCAGTGTTATTTTCATTTTTGCGTAATTTGGACGACAATTTATGCATCACACCCCATTTATATATATATATATATATATATATATATATATATATATATATATATATATATATATATGCTAAATAAATTTACTTTTCATTATTTCAAAATACTTTTGTGTAATTTTGGTAAATATATTTGTTAAAATTGAGATGTCAGTGTTATTTCCATTTTTGTGTAATTTAGACGACAGTTTATCTATCGCACTCTGTATATATATGTGTTGCTTATCTTCGTCTTCACCGTTGAAATTTGTGATGCGACCCTAACTATTTACCAAAAACAATCGTAAAATATGTCACGAAATGATGTCGCACATGTATTTTTTTATTATTTAACGGCTTTGTATGAAGAAAACAGAATGAAGAAAACAGAATGAAGAAAATGAATTCATTTCATTAAAAATAGAAAACATTAAACAAAACACGGTTATACAATTTTTAAATCTGAATTTTTGAATGTCGTCTCGTTCTGAAGTGGATGCTTAAACCTATCTTGACTTCACATTCAGAGAATGGTTAATTTGCATTCGGATATAAGCAATATCCGATTGGACGGAAGAAGCGGATACTGGAAGCCAAATGGTAGACATCAAGCAATTCATTGCCTTCCGGTCGTCCATTTTGATTTCTAAGTGTGGACTGAAAAAAAAAATGTCAAGAAGCCCTAAATAGAAGCACATTAAAAACAAACAAATAAACAAATAAATCTATTTGTCACCAATTTCTGACTTTTCTTTCCTTCTCCTCCTCCCTCTCCTCCAAATTCTTCTACTCCTTCTACTTCTCCTTCTCCTTCTCCTTCTCCCTCTCCTCCAAATTCTTCTACTCCTTCTCCTTCTCCTCCTCCTTCTCCCTCTCCTCCAAATTCTTCTACTCCTTCTCCTCCCCCCCTCCGCTGATATTGATGTTTTCGGTACTGGGATTTCGAACATCGATATTCTTCAAGAAGATTGGCAGATGTTGATAGGAATATCCAATTTGTGTTTGTTTAAGCTCGTGACGCCATTAAAACACGTGTTTTGTGTCGGTTGTTCACTTCCGTTCTGGGATGTACATCCGGCTGACCATGCGCTCATACAGCCTTGATATTTAAACAAATGTAGTGTGCTGATTCTATTAGAGTGAGTCATAGAATAATAATAATAATAGTAATAATAATAATAAAAATGTTTAAACGCCAGAGGAAATGAAAATGAACGTTGCACTGGTGTATGTACGAAGAGATTTCTTTATATTTTATGTCTTTATAGACTCAAATAGAATGTTAATATGAACACTCACAGATGTAGAGGAGTTTGATTTTTACTTGTCTCCGTCTGCTTTATATGGAGAATGAGAAAGACAAAAAATACGTAGATAGATAGATAGATAGATGGAAACCGAGAAAATACATAGGAAATGAAGAAACTGGAAAAATAGATTGATAGACTGATAGATAAAGAAGAATGAAAAGATCGATATATAGATATACATAGACTGAAAAAATAGATAAAAAAAATGAATACATTGAAATGTGTTAAAATATGTAGACGTACTAACAGATCTACGCGATAACGAGAATATTGCATCAGATGAACATTATATATATATATATAAAGAGAGAAAGAGAGAGAGAGAGTGAGAGGAGGCACGGTGGAGTAATGTATAGCGGAATTGTGATTGAGTAATCGGTATCTAGCCCCCCGCCCACGAGGGTTGCATGTGGCACAAGGCCGAGTTTATCGTGGGTTTTCCGAGTCCGTAGGCTCGGCCAAAAAATGCCCGTATAACTCGTATAAACGAGATCGGGTTGGTCATTTCTCCCCGAACGAGACTCTGCCCTTCGGCGGAACCTCGTTCGGGTTCCTTTCTTCTCAGAGGCAGAAAGTTTGACCGTCAAGTCGAGAAGCTCGGCTTGATTCAAGTAATCAAGATTGAGTAATCGGAGAGACGAGTTCGAATTCCAGTCGAATCCAGTTACATTCTGCTTATACCCTTGGGAAAGGTGTGAATCCTCTTCTTCTCCCTCCAGCTATGGGTAAATAGCAGGACAGACTGGGTTCTATAGCCTTGGATGGCAACTGGTCTAGGAGAAGGACAACTCTGAATTCAAAACCCGCGGAGGGTCGTTTGGGAACCTTGTGGCATTCGGTGCACCAGGTCTCTGTATTCGTCCCTTCAAAAAGTGTGAATGGTCCTGCACGAAACCTTCACCACTATAATCAAATCTCATGTGCCGTTGTCGGGCTGTCGCTTTCCTGGAAAACTGATCTGCTTGACCCTCATACGTCGAATTCGACGGGAGAGTCGACTATATATATATATATATATATATATATATATATATATATAAAGATATATATATGTTTTGAACAATTTTATTAAAAAATAAAATAATATTTTCAAACACACTGAGTTGTATATTAATATTTTTTTGTTTTATTGTTTCAGTTAGGTTCCTCGACTAATTTCGGCCAGCATGGTCATCATCAGGAAAAAAAATCTTGCTTGTTAGTAGCAGTGAAGTACGGGCATGAATGCCTTTCTGAAGAAAATGAACTTTATCTGTAGTTTTCATTTGTTTTTGTTTTTTTTAACTTTTTTTAACATGAATTTTGGTCAGTCCTTGTGTTGTTCAAACGGCCTCTTTTCAGTTGTTATTTAATACAGAGGATGGGGAGATTCATTAAACTCAAAATTCCTTTGGTCATTTTGACAATTTTATTGGTTGCTGGGAAGGGGATGTGTGTGTTAAGTGTATGTTATATTTTAGTTTTTTGGGAGTGTGTATGATGTAAGTGTATATATGGGCGTATGGGTGTGTGTATAAGTGTAAGACCACAACACCTCCGTAAGCATGTCTGTCTAGTGTGGGTGAGAAATGTAGGTAGGGTTTGATTTATGGGGTTATATATAAATTCTATATACGTTGTTTCATTTGTAGTTAAGTCCGACTGGACGAAGTGTTTTGAGGTGCAAAATTCATTTGTCTTCCATTCTAAAATTTTTCTAATGTTATCTTTTCTGTCTGTTTCTATTGTTTCAATTATAGTGAATTTGGTATGGGTTTTAAAATCGTGTTTTTCTAGGCGGAAATATTGTTCTACAGGTAATAATTTTTCGTTGGGAGCTAAATTATTAATTCCGTAGTGAAAGGGCCATTCAGATTTTCCCACATATTGTTTCTGGCATAGTGTGCATTCTAAGAGGTAAATTATGTTATGACTTCTACAGTTGTGGTAGATTTTGAAAGTAGATTTAGTGACTGTGAAAAACAATAACATCCCAAATCACCTCATATGGATCACAAACTGATTTTGCGGATCAGTTTTAATATTTTATATTACTAGGATCCACTTGGATTATATACCAACGGATTTTATTTTACTATATATATATATATATATATATATATATATATATATATATATATATATATATATAACAAATGCTTAGAGGTACAAAATTTATATATAGTTTTAAAAACAAGGAATGTGTTGATTTTAATTTTAAAAGTCTCTAATGCCCTTTCAACCAACATCTCATCAGGAGACAATCGTGGGATAATTAATCAACGAAAAGAATATTAACGACAATGAAGAGCAAAAAAGTGGGGGAAACACACTAAAATAACAAACAAGTGTATATACTTGTAACGAGGGGAGGGGAAATAACGTGTAAATAAAATTAGCGAGGGACAGTTAAAATAAAATATTCCCCAACAGATTAAGAGACTTTACAAATTCTTTCTGCCGGCAGAGAGAAGGTTTCCTTAATCCTATGCAGACCGATTCCAAAATCTTCAAATGATTATTGGAATCGGCTGTATGAATAATTTTAAACCACTCCCTTTTAAACGACTTGGCGCAGGCTATATTCTCAACTAAGTGTTGGGCAATAGCCGTTTCCATATTCATGGGGGGGGGAAGATAGCATATTTTATCTATCTTACCAAATCGTATTTTGGAAGGTACATGCTGATTGATTCTAGTTTTCAAATGCAAATTAGCAAGTCGGTTTCCAGTTGTTTCCCATCAGTTGCTTTACGTAGCATTTTTCGAACTAGGTCTGTGTTTCCATCGTTTCGCAAGGATGTATTGCCCTACATCAAATTGAGTAATTTAGTATATGAGTTTAATTGCCAGTGTGCTGCTGGTTATGTGGGGCGTACAACCTTGCATTATTTTTTTTTAATTGAAACTTAAATGACAAAGTAAATATTTGCTTATATGTCTTCTTCTACCCATTATTCCGTTTTTCTTGTTTACTAGTTAATAATTTTTTTTTTTGGTTTAGCTTATTTGGATTTATCCTGTCAGGGTAGTAATTATGAAAGTTTAGGTTATAACTATTTTATTTTATTTGTATATATATACATACATATATACACACATACACAAACACACACAAACTTATACATATGTATTTATATATATAAATACATACAAATATATATATATATATATATATATATATAAACATATATGCATATATATATACACATATACATACATACACACACAAAAAACACACACACACACATATATATATAAATATATATATAGAGAGAGAGAGAGAAAGAGAGAGAGACGCATGCACACACATGCACACACATGCACTCACAAATATACGTACATATCTGTTAATATCTATCTCAGCATGTTCATATGTATTTATCTTGGTCTGTTCATATCGATCTATCTATCTATGATCGTCTCTTCTTTCCTTAATTCATTCCTATATCTATCTATCTATCTATCTATCTATCTATCTATCTGGGGCCTGCTCACTTTGCTGTTTATCATATCTCGTTTGAAATCGATGTTGGTGATCTACCGATGTTTTAACGTCATTACTGCTCTCCGCATCATTTATGGGAGAGCAATTTGTACAAGTAATCACCCACACACTTCTTTTTTTTACGACAAGATGTTTTTTTTTTTTGCCAATATATCCGTCTATTTCAGACATCAAGACTCATGTCTTTGCCAAGCATATTCGTCCTAAAGGAACACAAGCAGACTCCGTTGAAATTAGATTTTGAATTTTTTTCGTACTAGTAACAGTTATATTACCCAGTGACTTATGAAAGCTTTGTCTGGCACAGCGCAACTCACAAGGGTCACTTTTCAGTAAGTATTTGATTCCTTCTGCTGTGCTTTAATTTTTACAACTGACCGAAAATGGTGTATTACTGCTATATCTGTGCTTGAGCTGCCCATCTCTCAAGTCTTGATAGAATTTAAAACCGTCTACACGGCCTTTTGGGTGATGAATTGTTTTCCTACCTACGAAATATTGGAAGCAGGTCGATATTCTATTGTCATTTCCATGGTAAATGTCCCGACATATATAACACCAAAGCTAACCATCAAAGCTATTACCCACCATCTCACTTATACAGCGTCGAACTATCCCCATTCATTTCATATTCCATTAGCACGGAGGAAGTTCCATTTGGACAGCTTCTTTCCAAGAACTACTACTTTATCGAACATATCCCTGGCAAATGCGTTTGCCGACCACTACCTTAACCTCTTTGAGACAAGAACTACCGTATCTTCCGGCTTTCAAGATACTGCGGCTTGAAAGACGCACCCTAATATTGGAAAGAAATTTCTAAGAAGAAAAAGTCATTCTCATAAAACATTCATCATGCGTCCCTCACATACAGGTACCACGTATTGTTTACATTAATCACTCGTCCGATTTTGTTTGTATATCAAAGACATACTAGTTAAGAGCATAAAGGCTCCCGCCGCCGCTAGTAAACAGAGCATGTTTAAGTTTGTGGCTCGGCTCCAGGAAGGTTTATAGTCTTGGAAATATTTGTAACAGCTAAGTGCTGAGGTTACATCATATAAAAGGCTGAATTAGATAGCTAACATTATAGTGTAATGACTCAATATACAAATCTACGTCCATATCAGTCAAGCCAATTAAGTGACAGTCCAAGCTTACTTGAGCTTGGGTGTTGCCTTGGAATACACACACGTATTTTTCAGGGTGTGACAGAATCTCAATCAAAGAACTGTATCAAATAATCGGTAGTCCATCAAGAGTTGACCTAGAGAATCGAAAGCCATATTGCTTGTCTGAAAGATGGCCCTACGATGTGAGATGCTTAAACAATTCACAGTTGATTAGGGCCTCTAGTAATTTGTCAAAAAGAGATAAAAGGTTAATAGGCTAATAATTAGGAAAAAATGCTTCTTGTGAGCCGGAAAATATAGTAACCGTTATCTTTCTGGAAGTCTGCATAAATTGCACCTCTTACCTCTAAATCTGACTGCTCAGACCACGGCCTTCTTAGGTAACCGTATTCCTTGAGTGGTTCTTGTATTGGGTGAACTTTAGTAAAATAAAAATGGTTGTACCCATAAATATTTACTGATCTTAGTTTAAATGAACACAGCGACAAAAGAACTGGGTATTTTGTTGTATAGACTGTTTGGGTGACTAATTATTTCCCATCACACACACACACACACACACACACACACACACACACACACACACACACACACACACACACACACTCTCTCTCTCTCTCTCGCTCTCTCTCTCTCTTTCTCTCGCTCTCTCTCTAGATTTGGCAAGCCTCTTGCTACTCTATCGCTAATTCTACGAAAAGTGCTCGGACGAATTACATTTCGCCAGTTCTAACTTCTACGGCTAGTCCATGCCCTTTAAGGTGTAACAAACACTTTCATTCCTTCCTTAATCCATCGGTGAGAAGGTAGTTCCACTTGAACAGCTTCTTCCCGCAAACTACTATTATCTGGAACCGATTCCCAAGAGGATGTTTCCCCAGTCTCTACGATCTTAGCCTTTTCAAGTCTAGGGTTAACCGTTATCTTCCCCGCCTATCCGTACAACTTTCCCCGTAACATAAACCTCTACCTCAAGTGTCCCTTCCCCAGGCTATGTACAATGTGAACCTTACCGTTAAAGAAAAAGAAAAAAAGAAAAATAAATATCGAAGTGGTTTCCTAAGCGGCCGATTCAAGTGAAATATCACAGAAATGATAAAGGAAAGGGTTTTGATTGCATTTTAACTTCAGAGGAAGCGATAACTGGTAATTTCATTTTATTGGTCACTTTTATTATTATTATTATTATTGTTATTATTATTATTTCATTTTCTTTGATTTCTTTCCAGGTCCCGCCCAGAAACCAAAGATTAGAAATGGCATCATGACATTTTCCACTGACCAATTAAAAAAAAAAAACAAAAAAAAAAACAAGAAAAAAAAACAGACATATTTTACATAGATAAAGCCCTTCGTAAAGTGTGGGCTGTACTTGTCAGAACAAATTTTTGTATTTCTTTGAGGCATGGACTTCCAGGAATCCCTTCAATTTGTCTACTGGAATCTTTTCCAACCAATCTGAGGGCTCCAACTACAACAGGGATTGTTGATGTTCCCATATGCCACATTTTCGAGATTTCGATTTCAAGGTCCTTGTATTTTGAAGATCTTCAAAGATACATTGCAGTCTGCAGGGACTGCCATATCAATAAGGAGGCACCTTCTATTTTTTGCGGTCTTTAATAACAATATCTGGGCGGTTGGCTTTGATTGTTCTGTCAGTGTGTATTGTGGAGTCCCATAAAATTGTTACAGGGCCTATCTCCGTAACCGGATCTGGGTGGTGTTCATACCATTTTCTTTCAGTTTCCTTCCCGTAGAAGTTGCATATTTTCTAGTGCAGATATTGGCCTGTCATGTCTTATACTCAGTAGGTGCCAATATCGTGCAACCTGATACAAAATGATCAATCGTTTCTGGATATTTATCACAGAATGTGCATTTTGGGCTGACACAATATTTTAGTATATGTGCTTGATAATTCCTAGTTAACAAGCATTGGTCCTGCGCAGCAAGGATAAAACCTTCAGTTTCAGCTTTCAACCCTGCACTACGTAGCCACTGATGGGTACGGGTTTTGTCTACGTCAGCTTGTTTGGTACGGGCAGAGTATTGACCATGAAGCGGTTTATCTTACCATTGTTTCTGTATCTGGTCGGTGGCATCTGTCTTTGCTGCCTTTTTAAAGTATTTTTCAGCTTCAGTCTGTCTATTGTGCTCTACTTGTATTTCTGCACCCATCTGAAACTCCATTTTGAAATTGTTTTATTATTATTATTATTATTATTATTATTATTATTTCCTTTGATTTCTGTTGTATACACATTTACTTCCGGGTCCCAACCAGATACCTCATGATATTTTCCACTGTTGATTTTCATACAACCCCGCCCCACCAAAAAAAAAACAAAAAAAACAAACAAACAAAAAAAAAAAACTATGATCAAACACATATTACATAGATAAAGCTCTTCGTAATATGTGAGCTGTACTTTTAAGGCCAACTTTTTTGTATTTCTTTAAGGCATGGGCTACCAGGAATCCTTTCAATGTGTCTTTTGGGACCTTTCCCAATGAATCCGAGGGCTCCAACTACAACTGGAATTTTTGATGCCTTATGTACCACACTTTTATATTTCCACTTCAAGATCCTTGTATTTTGATAGTTTTTTGAAGATCGTTAAAGATACACCATAATGTGCAGGGGCTGTCATGTCAATAAGAAAGCACATTCTGTTCTTGTGGCCTTTGATCAAGATGTCTGGGCGATTAATTTTGATTGTTTTGTCTCTGTGTATTGTAATGTCCCAAAAAATTATTATTATTATTATTATTTTTATTTTCTTTGATTTCTGGTGTTTACACATTTCTTTCAGGGTCCCGCCCAGGGACCTAAGGTTAGAAATGGCATCATGACACTTTCCACTGACAAAAAAAAAAAAAAAAAATTATATAGATAAAGCCCTTCGTAAAGTGTGGGCTGTACTTGTCAGAACAATTTTTTATATCTCCTTGAGGCATGGACTTCCAGGAATCCCTTCAATTAGTCTACTGTAATCTTTTCCAACCAGTCCTAGGGCTCCAACTACAACAGGGATTGTTGATGTTCCCATGTGCCACATTTTCGAGATTTCTATTTCAAGGTCCTTGTATTTTGACAGCTTTTTGAATATCTTCAAAGGTATATTGCAGTCAGCAGGGACTGCCATATCAATAAGGAGGCACTTTTCTTTGTTTGTGTTCTTTAATAACAGTTAATTATTTAATTTAATTATTATTATTATTATTTGTGTACTCATGCCGTCAACAATGCCGGCAATTGTTAGAATGTTTTAATAGTGAGATGCAATAAAACAAGGAATTTTGAAACAATGTATCAAGATTCAATAAAGCGGAGATAAAAAATTCCCAACTAAAATAGCGGCCAATGAACCGTTCAATTAATCTGTTCCATTTATATCTTTTTAGACATTTAATGGTATCTATGATTCATTGATTACTCCTGGTATTATATAAATCGATTTTTGTTCAATCTCTTGTCGTGTTAAAAGTTTCGTGTTTCATATAAATCGGTGAAAGGGAAATGTCTCGGTAGAAAAAGATTAGCAAGAAACCGACAAAGACGGCGACGACAAAGACCATTTGAAAAGCCTATTTGAAGAGCAAGACGATCACTTAATTGACAAAGGTATCGAGATAGCAAAGAGGAAAGCTCATCAGAACAATTGCCATGAAATTATTAGAAAACGCACAGAAAAGCAAATTTAGGGCGGTGTAAAAATGATTGAAGCATAGATGCCAGGTTAGGATAATTAGTATTGCAGATTATCCTCTGGCGTGTGGCAAGTATCGCTAGATACATACCAAAAGCGCCAAACTAAACCAAGCAAGACTAGATAGATAGATAGATAGATAGATAGATAGATAGATAGATAGATAGATAGATAGATAGATAGATAGATGAACGGAGATAGATAGATACATACATACATACATACACACATAGATAGATAGATAGATAGATAGATAGATAGATAGATAGATAGATAGATCGATAGATAGATGAACGGAGATAGATAGATAGATAAATAGATAGATATGAACAGACGGAGATAGATATGAACAGGCTGGGATAGATAAATATGATCAGGATGAGATAGATAGATAGATAGATAGATAGATAGATAGATAGATAGATAGATAGATGAACGGAGATAGATAGATAGATACATACATACATACATACATACATACACACATAGATAGATAGATAGATAGATAGATAGATAGATAGATGAACGGAGATAGATAGATAGATAAATAGATAGATATGAACAGACGGAGATAGATATGAACAGGCTGGGATAGATAAATATGATCAGGATGAGATAGATAGATAGATAGATAGATAGATAGATAGATAGATAGATAGATGCCAGGTGAGGATAATTAGTATTGTAGATTATTCTCTGGCGTTTGGCAAGTATTGCTAGATACATAACAGAAGCACCAAAAACAAACCAGGTCAGACCAGATAAATAGATAGATAGATATAAACAGGCTGAGATAGATAGATAGATAGATAGATAGATAGATAGATAGATAATAATGAACAAACCGAGATAGATCATGAACAGAATGAGCTAGCTAGCTAGCTAAATAGATAGATATGAACAGGCTAAGATAGATAGATAGAAAGATAGTTAGATAATGAACAGAATGAGATAGATAGATAGATAGATAGATAGATAGATAGATAGATAGATAGATTATGGAAAGAAATTGCAAATGAAAGGAAAAGTAACACACGCCCCATATTTAAATCCTGAAGCCCTGTTGTTTTGTCAGCCAACTTTTCTCCTCCGCTCGAAGATTAAATATTTTCTTCGTTCAGTTTAATCAGCACCAAACGAATATATCACAGATGGTCTCTCGGCTTAATTCTTCCTTATTATCTCTCTTTCTTTTTTGTCATCCGTGGGTGAGAATTCAATCTCGTCTGCCATAATGGCGGGAAATGAATACGCCGCAACGATTCTCCCCGCTACCACGCCGCTTCTTATCTCCTCTTTTCCTCCTCCCTCTAATTCCTTTTCCTCTTCTTTCCTCTAACGATGTTCTCGTCGGGCTTCTTTTAGGTATGAAAACTGCTAAAGAAAGATGTGTTCAGGGAACAAGGAACATCGATAACAAAAATAATGCATTAAAAAAAAAGCAAGGGCTAAATATTTATTTTTTTTTTTTTAATTTCACCCTAAGTAATGCAATAAAGCCACTAAGACGCATTGATTTTTTTTTTAATCATGACACCCCAAGCAAGGCAGGAATGCCGCTAGTATGAAGGGGTTTATAGAGAGTGAAACTGGAAGAGAAAACTGGGTTTAGGGAAGACTGAGGAAAATTCAAATGATGAACGGTATGAAAAAAAATACGAAAGATGGCGATTAATGCCGCATTTAAATTTTTCAAGATTATATTTATCAGGGGAGCAAGTTTATAGTTATCAGGAGTTCCACGGGCAAGACGTGCAAGAAAAGAAACCATTGGAGTAGAAGTGGCAGCTGTATTTAGCTATTTCAACAATAAACGGGTTGGGCTTAGATGCCCATCTAGTAAAACGCTTAAATTCATTGAGTCGGGGCTCCAGGGAAAAAGCTAGTCAGAACAGTTGCCATGAAAATATTTGTAGAAAAGACAGAGGGAAGCCACTTCACGTCGGTGAGAAAATGTCTGAAGCCGAGATGCCGGGTCGGGATCGATTACATTGCAGATCCTTCTTTGGATGTTACTGAGTGTGAAAGAACAGAAAAAAAAAACAAAAAAAAAAACATTATTAACGAGCGAGAACCATAAAAATATAAGTTAAGGAGGCAAAATAATGGGACCTAACCGCCAATCTAGTACTGCGCATTGACGAATGGTAAACTTCACAATATTAAAGAAAAATTGTCTAGCACGAAAAAGTGAACCAACTTTCCTAGCAGCAGACTAGCAATTGATTTAATATAATCTTTCCGTTTCAAGTCAGCGGTAAACGTTTGCTGGAGAAGGCATTACCGAGTCATCCTCGTGGAGGTTAGCATCGGCCATGCTGATGGAAGGATGAAAAGAATTCTTTTAGGCTATTAAGAGAGAGTAGTTTCGTTTTGAGTTCTTTGGGACTCTCAAGATCCCTGGCCTCTAGCGGAATTCATATATACAGCTCCACAAAAAGGCGGTCGATTCATTCATTCGACCGCTCTAGAAAGCACCTGGTTCATTCTATCATCTTTTGTCTCTACAAAGGTCAGATTGAATTAAAAACGGGCTATTGCTGCCATTTCTAGGTCACAGCTGCCCAATCATCACTTTCCATCTATGATAGTCTGCTGTAGATAGATAGATAGATAGATAGATATGAAGAGGCTTAGATAGATAGATAGATAGATAGATAGATAGATAGATAGATAAGAACAGGCTGGGATAGACAGATAGATATGAAGAGGCTGAGATAAATAAATAGATAAAAAACAGGCTGAGATAGATAAATAGAGAGATAGATAGATATGAATAGGCTGAGATAGATAGATAGATAGATAGATAGATAGATAGATATGAACAGGATGAGATAGATAGATAGACAGATAGATCGATAGATATGAATAGGCTGAGATAGATAGATAGATAGATAGATAATAAGAACAGGCAGATATATATATATATATATATATATATATATATAGATGAATATATGAACAGACTGAGATATATATATATATATATATATATATATATATATAGAGAGAGAGAGAAAGATAGATATTGTGTTAGATAGATAGATAAATAGATATGAATAGGCTGAGATAGATAGATAGATAGATAGATAGATAGATAGATAGATAGATAAGAACAACAGGCTGATAGATAGATAGATAGATAGATAGATATGAACAGGATGAGATAGATAGATAGATAGATAGATAGATAGATAGATAGATAGATAGATAGATATGAATAGGCTGAGATAGGTAGGTAGATAGATAGATAGATATGAACAGGCAGATAGATAGATAGATAGATAGATAGATAGATAGATAGATAGATAGATAGATAATATGAACAGACTGATATATATATATATATATATATATATATATATATATATATATATATATATAGATAGATAGAGAGAGAGAGAGAGAGAAAGATAGATAGATATGAACAGACTGTGTTAGATAGATAGATAGATAGATAGATAGATAGATAGATAGATAGATAGATATGAACAGACCGAGATAGATTTGAACAGGCTGAGATAGATGGGTAGATATGAAGTAGGTGAGAGAGATAGAAACAGAGATAGATGGATGACGTATTTTCCCTTCTACAGACTTTTTACCCAGCAGGCAAAACATCACAGGCCAATCACTAATCTAATTGACATTTCCAGATGAAAACTCTTTTTCAAAGGCTTACGGCCACATCACGTGAAAACACCGGTTCCCGTACGATCCCCGAAGTTAAGCAACGCCTAGCCTACTCAGTACCAAGATGGGTGACCGCTTCTGAATACCGGGTGGTGTAAGCTTGGATATGCGGGTGGTGTAATGAATAATGCCTCGGAATTATGTATCGGAGAACTTAGGATCATTATATTCCATTACGGGCAAATTCCCTTTGGAAGGGAATGATTCCACCTCTTCACCATCACCCAGATACGTGTAAGACTTAGTAAGACTTGCGTCACTAAGACCATTATTATCTCCAAAAAGATAAAAATTGCGTATAAAATATTTAGATTTCGGCATTAAGTAACCCATAGATGTGTTGATATGCTGTTAAACAAAACCAACCAATCTATTTTTAGTTCCACCAGTTCAGACGATTACAACTAAGACTCGCTTCTTCACAAATTCGAATCCTCAAGGACACATGGCACAGTGGATAAAGGCGTTGGTTAGATCCAGTGACAAAACCCAAAGAGTTGTGAGTTCAATACCCGGTTAAGGCACTGGAGAATCTTCAGAGGGAAATTAACAGGACATACATTAAAAACATGGCACGTGGAACAAGAACAGTCTACCCCATGAGCAAAATAAAGCGTTCAGTTCGACATTCCAGCCACCTGAAGAAGGCCGGAGCGTACAACGCTCCGGCCTTCTTCAGGTGGCTGGAATGTCGAATGTATACTGAAAGGCCGAAACGTTGTAATAAATATGGCGACAAAGATGAGGACAATAGTTTGAATAATGTAAATAGTGTACATAATACCTCATCTCAGAAATATAGACAGATACTGAAAGGTCGAAACGTTGTAATAAATATGGCGACAAAGATGAGGACAATAGTTTGAACAATGTAAATAGTGTACGTAATACCTCATCTCAGAAATATAGACAGATATCATCCATGGATGACTAATTTATGGAAACTACTTACTCCATGGATGTACCTGATATCCTTTCTGAAGGTGGATTATTTTGTCTATTTATAAACAATGAAATAACAAAATAAGAATTACATTCTCATCTCATACATATTCCATTTGTAAGGAGGAAGTTCTACTCAGAACTGCTACTTTGTACAATAAACTCCCGTGTGGATGCTTCTCTTAACAATTCAATCTCTTCAATTCAGGGATCACTTGTTATCTACCCTTATAATCTTCATTTTCTAATTTCTCCTTTTAAATTCTTACCATCCCCTTGATTAACTGACTCTCTACCTTGAGAGGCCCTTGAGCCGTTTTTTTGTAAAAAAAGTTATAGAAGCTCCTTTCTGCCAGTCATGGTTAATTCTTGACGGTTGAGAATCAATGACATCTGCATTTTCTTTTTCACTGTATCGATATTAGTCTTGTCTCTATCTAATTTTATTCTTATTTGAATTTATTCTCGGCTTTGGAGGCGGCAGTAATTTACAATGATTGATGCTCCCATATCTATTTCCGAAGCCGGCATTTTCTGTATCCGGTCTGTCTTGAATCTATCTATCTATCTATCTATCTATCTATCTATCTATCTATCTATCTATCTATCTCAGTCTGTCTGTATGTATCTATCTATCTATCTATCTATCTATCTATCTATCTATCTATCTATCTCAGTCTGTCTGTCTGTCTGTATGTCTGTATCTATCTATCTATCTATCTATCTATGTCTGTTTATATGTATGTATGTATGTATGCATCTATCTATCTATCTATCTATCTATCTATCTATCTATCTATCTATCTATCTATTGTCTGTTTATGTGTATGTATGTATGGATGTATGTAACTATCTATCTATCTATCTATCGATTTCAGTCTGTCTGTATATCTATCTATCTCAGTCTATTTATTTGTATGTATGTATGTATGTATGTATGTATGTATGTATGTATCTATCTATCTATCTATCTATCTCAGTCTATTTATATGTATGTATATATTTGTATATCTATCTAGCCATCTCAGTTTGTTTCTATCTCTATATCCATCTCAGTCTGTTTCTATCTATCTATCTATCTATCTATCTATCTATCTATCTTATTATTATTATTATTATTATTCACTTTTGCTTGGTTCTTCTCAGTGTT
>CAHIKZ030000083.1:2327500-2340000 GCA_903632075.3 Acanthosepion pharaonis | reverse complement strand
TTCTCGGCTGCCTCTTTGGTTATTATCCAAGTTGAGATTTCCAACCTCCACAGTTTGTTTTTGGCCCCCTTTCATCTCGACTGGTTCAGCTTTTTCTTTCGCATGTCTGTCTATATTTTCACCTTTCCCACTCCCTTAGCAAGAGGGCTTTTTGATTTTGTCCCATGGGCAGAATACAGCGTCCTCTCTCCTTCTTGAGGGTTGGACGGGCCTTACTAACAGCAGTTATGTTTAGTTCACGTTGTGTTCATGTTTAGTTTGATATTGGGTTCATCTCCCTTCCCTCTCATTTTTTATCTTTAGAATTGTATATATAGTTTATTATCATTAAATTTTTAGGGCATGGGGCGCGTTTTGTAGGAGAGGATGCGGTATTGTGGTGTATGGAGGATTGATTGGTGACGGACGAGTTTTTATGGTGAATGGGCAAATTGTAATGAGTGAATGGGTCGTGAATCGGATTAGCTAGGTAAAAGATAGTTAGTGAAGACCATCCTCAACACCTCCCCTTTTTCGGCCTTGTGCCATAATTGTATTTTTATGCAATAAATATCCATTAATTTTAAAAATGTTTATCTTGTTCGGTAACGTATCAATACAAAGAGGAAGAATTCAAAATGGACAAATTATATTTATCCTGGCATTGGAAAACAGAGTCAAATCAAAAAATAAAATAAAATAAGTTCAAGACTGGCATACGTATATTTTTAATTATATCAAAACAAGCAAGGCGAGAAAGCTACTAAGACGCAAGTGGTTACTCAAAGTGAAAAGAAACTGAGAACACTGTAAATATAAATAATTAATTTTAATATGCCAAAAAATAAAGATTTTTATATAATATTCACTTGAAAATATCTGTTAAATATCCCCCAAAATATTTTTAAATATTTAAAATACTGTTTGTTTAAAAAAAGCTGAAGTATAAATTATTACTCTACAAACAACTGAGCGAAACAGTAAAGCGGGATCTTTTTGTGTTTGTCTTTAACTTCAAAATATTTTAGATTCAAAAAATTGTCTGTTTGAAGAAAATTAAAATAAAAATACTTACTGTATAAACAACTCGTATTTTAAAATCTTATTCACTTAAATATTTATTAAATCAAATTAACTACATAAAGTAAATAAATATTGTTTGTTTAAAGAAAGCTGAAATATAATTTATTACTCTATAAACAATTGAACGAAACAGCAAAGCGGGATCTTTTTGTGTCTGTCTTTAACTTTTAAAAAAAAATCCGATTCCTCAGAAAAATGCAAAAGAAATGGTGAACAGTTCTTTTGTGAGAACAGAAAAAAATCATTGGGGATGGAATTCAGGAGTTAGTTGAAATATGTCAGAAGATCATGAAACCAAAAACCAAAATAAATAAAATAAACGCAAAATCAGACCAAAAATGGAACATTGCCGTCATAGGCGTGGTACTTGATTGGCTCGGAAGACCCACATAAACTCGGCCTTGTGCCACATTCAATCCTCGTGGGGGGATCGATAAATAGTGGTAGCTGTATTAAGTTACAGTGGCAGACAGTCCTTGACTGTCATCACCGTCTGTCGAACTCTTTGCATTAGCAGAGAGGAACCCGGACGAGGCTTTGCCGAAGGGCAAGGTTTCGTTCGGGGAGGTAGACAGGCCTTGAACCCGCCTAGGCGGGTTCGAAGGCTATATTTTTGGCCGAGCCTACGGGCTCGGAAGACCCACATTAAACTCGGCCTTGTGCCACATTCAATCCTCGTGGGGGGAATCGATAAATAGCGGTACTTGATTGGCATTTAGATCCCACCTATTTACTGTTTAATTAGTTAAATGTAACCGCCACTTCTACTCTAACAGCTTCTTTTCTCAGACTTCCCGCCTGTGGAACTCCGATTCATGCTTTCCTGATAACTAGAACCTTCATAAATTTAAAAGCAACGTCAATCTCTATCTTCTGGCTTCTTGAAACTTGTCTTTGTTTTTTGTCTTTTTCTCAGTCCTCCCTTTTCTCAGTATTTTTTTTATTGTTTTTCTCTTTTATTCCCTGTAACTCTTTGCGTACTAGTGGCATTATCGCCTTGCTTGGTGGGAAATGATTAAAAACAAAGAAATGTCCCCAGTTAAGCTATCTAAAGACAGTAAGCGACGACATGACTGGGTTGATAGAAAATGTGTAATATTCTATTAAAATATAGATGCGAGACATGTTTCTTTGGGGATCAAGGAAAAAAAAAAGGATAATATCCTACTACAGATATTTTTCCACATTCATCGTATTCAAGAAATGTATCACATCCCGTTTTTCTTTATATATATTTATCCAGCATTTACTTTTATTCGATAAAAAAAAAATCCAATTCCTCAGAAAAATGCAAAACAAATGGCGAACAATTCTTTAGTGAGAAAAAAAATCTATAGGAATTCAGAAATTACTTGAAATATGTCAGAAGATATTTCTTTTCATGCACCATCTCCTTTCAGGACGTAGGCGATCATGGCTCTCCTCCTCCTTCTATCTCTTGCAACTCTTAACAAGTTCCTCCCCTCTGCCACCTCCCCCAGACCACATTCTGACATCCACTTGCTTAAGTCCGCCAGGTATGTCATGCGTTGTTTTCCTTTGTCTCTCTTTCCCTCTATTCGACCCGTGAGTATCAGATTCTCCAAGCCATCCTTCCTCATTATGTGTCCCAGAAACTTCAGCTGCCTCTTCCTGATGTTAAGTATAACCCTAATCATTATTTGCAACCTCTCTAAGATTTCATCATTGCTCATACGATCGGTCCATGATATCGACAACATCCTTCTGTAGAACCACATCTATGTCGTCTCGAGACTCTACCAAAAACCAAATTAATTAAAATAAACGCTAAATCAGACCATAAATGGAACATTGCCGTCATAAGCGTGGTACTAGATTGGCATTTAGGTACCACCCCTTTACTGTTTAAATAGTTAAATGTAACCGTCGCTTCTATTCCAACAGCTACATTTCTTGCACATACCGCCTGTGTTTTTTATTTTTTTATTTTTTATTTTAAGCGTTTCGCGCCAAGCAAGGCGAGAAGCCACTAGGACGCAAGGGGTTACAGAAAATTTGGAGCAATATCAGATAGAAGTGATAGAGGAAAGGATGAGGAGAAGGGTAGTGGATAGATTAAGGCAACTGGAGATGTCGATTGACATTACATTTGAATAGCTGGAGATTATAGCTCTCAGGGAAACTGGAATAGGGAAGGGAGTTCCACAGGCGAGAGGTGCGAGAGATGAAGTTATTGGAGTAGAAGAGGGAAATGCTTAAAAAAAATCTGGGCTGAGGCTGGCCAGTTCTTATTGTCCAGCCACGGACATTTGGGTGATGAACTATTTTCCACCTATCCACCCCTTTCTCACAAATGAAATGTTGCTAGCCTGTTCCATGGGAAATGTTTAGACAAGCGGCATTCCTTAGTTCCATCAATCCAGACCCTCACAGCTAGGACCTGTCATGCCACGTCCACAGAATCGAATCATCCTCATTCCCTTCATATTTCGTTGGTGAGGAGGAAGTTCCCATCAGACAGTTTCTTGCCTAGAAACATTACTCCATGAGACAGACTCTCGGGATGTTGCTTCTCTGATCACTACCACTTCAAATCTGCGGTCAGCCGTTATATATCCTACCTATCCTCATAATATCCCATTCTTACTGCCCCCTATTACGTCCTGACAGCAACTTAATTTAGTAACCCTCTAATATTTAAATCAACTTATATTGCATTTTTTATATTCCTCTGGTAAAACTTAATTGCTTTCCGAATAGTGTCATAATGAAAATAGCTTAATATTGAAATCGTGTAATATTGAAATCGTGTAATATTGAAAATAGTTTAATATTGAAAATAGTTTAATATTGAAATCGTGTATTATTGAAATCGTGTAATATTGAAAATAGTGTAATATTGAAATACTGTATCTGTCTATATTTCTGAGATGAGGTATTATGTACATTAATTACATTATTCGGATTATTGTCCTCATCTTTGTTGCCATATTTATTACAACGTTTCGGCCGTTGTATGCTCCGGCCTTCTTCAGGTGGTTGGGATGTCGAACTGAACCCTTTATTTCGACTTTATCCACTGTGGATAAAGGCGTTGGTTAGATCCAGTGACAGGACCCAAAGAGTGTGAGTTCAATACCTGGTTAAGGCGATGGAGAACTTGGAGAGGGGAATTAACAGAAGATAACTGATAACTGACACTATTAAACATGGCATATGGAACTAGAACAGTCTACCCGAGTGAGCGAAATAAAGGGTTCAGTTCAACATTCCAACCACCTGAAGAAGGCAGGAGCGTACAACGGCCGAAACGTTGTAATAAATATGGCGACAAAGATGAGGACAAGAGTCCGAATAATGAAATGTTGTAATATAGATATAGTGAAATATTAAAACACTGTAATATTGAAATAAATTTAACTTGTATTGCTTTTTATATCTCTTGTAATATTTAAATATGACTGATGCCTTCTACTCTCGAACGCATCAATTAAGGGCCGCAAGTCTGATTAATGACCTCTATATTAACACTGGCTTTTTTTTCTACCTACATTTATATACGTTATAGATTAAACTAAGCACAACTGAAAAGGATGATAAATGTTCGCGGATTTTGGCATCATTCTAGGGTCTGATTTTTTTTCGTCTAAATCCGTGAATTTGTTTGGCTCATGCTAAGTCTCGAAAATAAAATAAAATAAAATAAACACTTTATAAAATTCACTATTTCTTTTTTATTCCGGATGTTGAATGTGTTAAAATTATTCAACTTTTTAACAAGAAAAATCTCAAGTTGATATAAAAAATTGCCGTAAAACATTGTTGATTTATTTAAGATGGAATGATCTATTCTGACATGTCTCTAATCTGTATTTAGATACATTGCATTTAATTTCAATTGTTCTAGTTGAATTATTCACCTGTATTGTATATGATCCATTATTGTATATGATTAGGTTTTAAAAATTCGGTGAGGGTTATCATAAATATGGTAGGGGTTATCATAGATTGGGTGGGGTTTATCATAGATTGGGTGAGGGTTATCATAGATTGGGTGGGTATGTCACGAGACCCTTGCGCCGGCCCTACATATGCACACGAACCGTTCCTGATGACAATGAATATCTACGTCCTGTGAAGCGATAAAGGTTGATGGAAGGTTTTCAAAAAAGTCCAAGAAACCTATCGAAACCTATCGGTGGCGTGGGGCAAGTCTGATTGGAGGCCATGGGTAGTGCTTTATCACTCTTGGCATCTTAACAATTTTTTTACGGATCCTGACATAATTCTGGTGTTTCTTTTTTTTGTCCAAATCCGTGAATTTGTTTTGCCCATGTTAAATTTCTAAAAAACAGTATATAAAATTCACTATTTTTTATGCATAATGATGAATGTGTTAAAAAATTATTCAAGAAAAATCTCAAGTTGATGTTAAAAATTGCCACAAAACCTTGTTAATTTATTTCAGATGGAATAATTTAATATGACATAATTTGTATTTAGATACGTTGGATTTGTTTTCAATTTTTCTAGTTGAATTGTTCCCCTACATTGCATATGATCCATTATTGTACATAATAAGGTTACAATAAAATTAGTATTTTATATGAATAGTACCTTATAAAAATTGAATGTAATAGAGTAGGGACCCTGTATCATGGGTTCAGGCAGGAGGCATGAAACCATTGCATTGGCTCTGTTTGTACTGATCAGTTATTCCTTGCCCAATTTTCTTTGAGTCCAAGTACAGATGTTAATAAATTTCACTTTGATGTTAAAAAAATCACAAGGTGATATTTTGCTGCCAAACATTGTTGATTTATTTAAGATAGAATGATCCATTATGACATGTTTCTAATTTAGTTTTAGATACATTTTATTTATTTTCATTTTTTCTAGTTGAATTGTTTACCTATATTGCATAGGATCCATTATTGTATATAATCAGGTTACAACAACATTTGTATTCTATACGAATACTACCTTATGAAAATTGAGATGTAGTAAAGCAAAGCAGGGCATATCATAAATTCAGCGGGGAGCGGACACGAAGGCAACGGCTCCTGTATTTAAACATCGTAATATTTAAACGAAATGTGATTTTATATCCTCTCTGGTAAAACGGCATTACTTTCCAAACACCCTAATATTTTCCTGTTAAGAAAATATTAATTCCAATATCTTCATAATTAAATTCGACAATCTGGTCAATCCTCAGAGTATAGAATTCAGTTTACACAAAGTGAATTAACATATATACGATTAAAATTAATTTTGGATCGCTGGTGTTAATCTCATTCTTTTTTGTGAGTATGCCTACCGTATTTGATAGCTTGTGACAACAGACAACAGAAGGATGCTGAGAATACCCTGTACTGAAAACATGAGGAATGAGCAGGTTTTAAAGAAAATGGGAACACATGTGCTTATGATCAGAAAGTGACAGTTGAAATTCCAGGAACACATTATACAAAAAGAGGGCATGGAAAACTTAACACTTGAAAAAAGAAAGAAAAAATAAAAAACAGTAACAACAACAAAACCAGATCCCCCGGCGTAGGCGTGTATATACGTTTTTGCCGAAAGTGTCTTTTTCAGACATGGACGCAAACATCCAAAACATAACATTCAAAAATGACGACAGACGTGTTTATACGTCGATCTTGATTCTTTTTATGTCCTTCTGGGTTTGAAACGAGTGCCAATTTCTTAGTCTTCATGAAGCAGTCAAGAAAGTCTTCTTCCGTTTGATGAATATTTGCTGTATGGAAGGCTTACATCCTACATAATAAATTAAAAAAAAAAACGTCCGAAAATTAAACGTTTTTCCCAAAATGATTGGCAAGGAAACGGTTGAATATGGAATCGAAAATTTGACACCACGCTGGTCCGCCATCGTTGAAAATAAAGATGATAAATTTTTAAAAAATAAATTTGATTTAACATTTTTTTTCTATATCATCTTTGGTAAAGTCATTACTTTCCGAACACTCTAATAGTTTATTCTTTAATACTAATATTCTTTAATTCTGATATTCTTTAATTCTAATATCTTTATAATTAAATTCGACCAAATATTCTCGGAGTACAGAATTCAGTTTAGAGAAACTGAATTAACATATATGAGATTTAAATTAATTTTAGGTCGCTGGCGTCAATCTCATTCAATTCTGTGAGTGTGTCTCTCGTATTTGACGGCTTCAGGCAAGAGAGACTTAGTTCTGCAGAAGGATACTGAGATTACCATAGACGTTAAACGTGAGCAATGAGGAGGTTTTTAAAGAAAATGAGAACAAAATAACACATGTGCTTATGATCAGTAAGAGGAAGTTGAAATTCCTGAAACGTATTACACAAAGTTTAACAGCGTAATGTTTAAATAAATTTAACTTTCATTTTTTTATATAATTTCTGGTAAAACGTAATTACTTTTTTCCACTCCAAGCACGGCGGGAGTGCCACTAGCACTCAAGAGGTTACAGAGGGTAAGAGTAAGAGTAAAGAGGGGTGTTTGAGGAAAGGATATAGAGAAGGAGGGGGATCAGGATCAAGGTATCACAAGATGTTGATTGATATTACAGTTGAATAGTGGAAGATTATAGGCATCCTGTAAGCAAGTAAGAGGAAGGGAACTCCACTGTCGGGAAGTGCGAGAGAAGAAGCTGTTGGAGTAGAAGAGACGGTTACATTTAACCGATAAGACCGTGAAAAGGTGGGACCGACATGCCAACCAAGTAGCAAGCTTCAATTCATGCAGCTGCGGCACCAGTGAAAGTAGCTTGTATGAGCAGATGCCATGAAAAATATTTGTAGAAAGACTTTCCGAACACCGTGATATTTATCATATAAAGCAGGTTTGGTTGAAAATCAATCCTTATGCCTTGGTCCAGCTGTATAACAGTGAGTGCTGGACAAATGAAAGGTGAGAAGGAGACTTGAAGCAACAGAAATGTGGTTCTACAGAAGGATGCTGAGGATACCGTGTTACCAGACATGTGAGTAAGGACGAAGTTTTGGAGAAAATGGAATCAAAAAGGAAACTAAAACTTAACATCAGGAAGAGGTACTTGAGGTCTCTGGGGCATATAATAAGGAAGGAAGGAAGGCTTGGAAAATTTGATACCCACAGGAGAGATAGATGACAAAATGGACAGAGGAAAACAACGCATGAAATCTGCCTCGTCAGTCATGTATCGAAAAATACATGATCGCCTAAGCGTGTATCACGCATGACACATAACAGACTGACCCTTGGGAAAGGTATGAATCCTTTTCTTCTCCTCTATGAGTAAATAGCAGGGCAGACCGGGTTCTATAGCCTTGGATGGCAAATGGTCTACCACAGAAAGAAATGGCAACCTACTTCGGGAAAATCTGCCTCGTTAGTCATGTATCGAAAGATAAATGATCGCCTAAGCGTGTATGACGCATGACACATAACAGACTGACCCTTGGGAAAGGTATGAATCCTTTTCTTCTCCTCTATGAGTAAATAGCAGGGCAGACCGGGTTCTATAGCCTTGGATGGCAAATGGTCTACCGCAGAAAGAAATGGCAACCTTCTTCGGGAAAATCTGCCTCGTTAGTCATGTATCGAAAGATAAATGATCGCCTAAGCGTGTATGACGCATGGCACATAACAGACTGACCCTTGGGAAAGGTATGAATCCTTTTCTTCTCCTCTATGAGTAAATAGCAGGGCAGACCGGGTTCTATAGCCTTGATGGCAAATGGTCTACCGCAGAAAGAAATGGCAACCTTCTTCGGGAAAAAATCTGCCTCGTTAGTCATGTATCGAAAGATAAATGATCGCCCGTGTATGACGCATGGCATAACAGACGACCCCTGGGGAAAGGTATAACAGACTCTTCCCTTGGGCAAACCGGGTTCTATATCCTTGGATGGCAAATGGTCTCCGCATGAAGAAAAACCTAGCAGGGCAGATCTGCCTCGTTAGCCTTCGAAAGATAAATGATCGCCTAAGCGTGTATGACGCATGACACATAACAGAAAGAAATGGCAATCCTTTTCTCCTCTATGAAAATAGCAGGGCAGACCGGGTTCTATAGCCTTGGATGGCAAATGGTATCGAAAAGAAATGGCAAATTCGATCGCCTCGTTAGTCATGTATCGAAAGATAAATGATCGCGTGTATGACGACACACAACAGACTGACCCTTGGGAAAGGTATGAATCCTTTTCTTCTCCTCTATGAGTAAATAGCAGGGCAGACCGGGTTCTATAGCCTTGGATGGCAAATGGTCTACCGCAGAAAGAAATGGCAACCTTCTTCGGGAAAATCTGCCTCGTTAGTCATGTATCGAAAGATAAATGATCGCCTAAGCGTGTATGACGCATGACACATAACTGACTTAGGAGGAACGGTGGGGTAATGGATAGCGGCTTGGACTGAGCAATCCATTCGAATCCATTACATTCAGTTACCTGCTAATACTCTTGGGAAAGGTATGAATCCCCCCTCTTCTCCCTTCAGGTATGGGTAAATAGCAGGACAGACCGGGTTCTATAGACTTGGATGGAAACTGGACTACTACAGAAAGAAATGTCAACCTACTGCCTCGTCAGTCATGTATCGAAATATACATGATCGTCTAAGCGTGTATCACGCATGGCACATAACTAATTGACCCTTCGGAAAGGTGTGAATCCTTTTCTTCTCCTCCCAGGACAGACTAGGTTCTATAGCCTTGGATGCCAACTGGTCTACCGTAGAAAGAAATGGCAACATATTGCGGGAAAAAAATTTGCCTCGTCAGTCATGTATCGAAAGATACATGCTCGCCTAAGCGTGTATCGCGCATGGCACATAACTGACTACTGCTGCTGCTGCTACTACTACTACTACTACTACATCATCATCATCATTATCATCATTATCATAAAGTACATTTTTGGTGACTCAATATTACATTCTAACCAAAGGCAAATATCGTCTGTTACCTCCAATCAATACGTTAAGGCAGGATTTGTTCAAATTAAATTTAGGTTTTATGCAATTTTGACAATTCTTTCTTTTTTTTTTTTTTTGCAACGACTGATCAATGTTTTACGGCAGTGCATTTTAGAAATTTTCAAATCCGTCCGCACTTAGTTTTAGCAGTTCGATTTTGTTTGTGTTTTCAATTATGATGAGAAGATACCTGGAGACAAGATGACTGACGAGCGACTTAATTTACTTTCGTGAAATTGAGTCGTAAATTTCAAATAAGATTTTTATTGCATCGTTGTGGAACAGACAACAGCGAACATATTTATATTGGTAATATTGGTAAAAATGGTAATGCTAACAAATCTCAGATGGTCACAACAAGAACGGCAATTCTTGCTACTAGTTCTCTTGCGCAAAGTATTTAGACCAAAGAAAAAAAAAAGATCGGACAAAGAATAAAAGGAAGCTAAGAATAATTAATACCACAAGGGAATATGAAAAGTTTTTTTTTTATCAATCTAGAAAATTGTCTTGAGAGACTATATAGATCAGATTGACAGGGTAGGAAGGTTGATTAAGTGGGAACTGTACAAATGAGTCGGATTCGATTATGCAGAAAAACATATTTGATTTTTTTCATTTTATTTTTTCGTGTTGTTTGGTCGTTTTCTTTTACGTCTCTTGGCTTGCTTTTGTATTCTTTTTTAATTTCTGACAATTCTTTCTTTAATTCTCTTGGCTTCTCTTTTACTTTCATCCTTTTCTTTCTTCCATTTCTTTCTTCATTTTCTTTCTTCATTTTCTTTCTTCTTTTCTTTCTTCCTTTTCTTTCTTCCCTTTCTTTCTTTATTTTCTTTCTTTCTTTTCTTTCTTCCTTTTCTTTTTTCCTTTTCTTTCTTTCTTTTCTTTCTTCCCTTTCTTTCTTTATTTTCTTTCTTTAATTCTCTTGGCTTCTCTTTTACTTTCTTCCTTTTCTTTCTTCCATTTCTTTCTTCATTTTCTTTCTTTCTTTAATTCTTTTGGCTTCTCTTTTTCTTTCTTCATTTTCTTTCTTCATTTTCTTTCTTTAAATCTCTTGGCTTCTCTTTTCTTTCTTCATTTTCTTTCTTCATTTTCTTTCTTTCTTTTCTTTCTTCTTTTCTTTCTTCCTTTTCTTTCTTCCATTTCTTTCTTCATTTTCTTTCTTTCTTTTCTTTCTTCCATTTCTTTCTTCATTTTCTTTCTTTCTTTAATTCTCTTGGCTTCTCTTTTTCTTTCTTCATTTTCTTTCTTCATTTTCTTTCTTCATTTTCTTTCTTTAAATCTCTTGGCTTCTCTTTTCTTTCTTCATTTTCTTTCTTCATTTTCTTTCTTTCTTTTCTTTCTTCTTTTCTTTCTTCCTTTTCTTTCTTCCATTTCTTTCTTCATTTTCTTTCTTTCTTTTCTTTCTTCTTTTCTTTCTTCCCTTTCTTTCTTTATTTTCTTTCTTTAATTCTCTTGGCTTCTCTTTTCTTTCTTCATTTTCTTTCTTCATTTTCTTTCTTTCTTTTCTTTCTTCTTTTCTTTCTTCCTTTTCTTTCTTCCCTTTCTTTCTTTATTTTCTTTCTTTAATTCTCTTGGCTTCTTTTTTACTTTCTTCCTTTTCTTTCTTCCATTTCTTTCTTCATTTTCTTTCTTTCTTTCTTTCTTTCTTTCTTCTTTTCTTTCTTCCCTTTCTTTCTTTATTTTCTTTCTTTTTAATTCTCTTGGCTTCTCTTTTCTTTCTTCATTTTTCTTTCTTCATTTTTTCTTTCTTTCTTTTCTTTCTTCTTTTCTTTCTTCCTTTTCTTTCTTCCATTTCTTTCTTTATTTTCTTTCTTTAATTCTCTTGGCTTCTTTTTTACTTTCTTCCTTTTCTTTCTTCATTTTCTTTCTTTTCTTTCTTCCTTTTCTTTCTTCGATTTCTTTCTTCATTTTCTTTCTTTTCTTTCTTCCTTTTCTTTCTTCGATTTCTTTCTTCATTTTCTTTCTTTCTTTAATTCTCTTGGCTTCTCTTTTTCTTTCTTCATTTTCTTTCTTCATTTTCTTTCTACATTTTCTTTTCTTTAATTCTCTTGGCTTCTGTTTTTCTTTCTTCTTTTCTTTCTTCATTTTCTTTCTTCATTTTCTTCATTTTCATTCTTCATTTTCTTTCTTTAAATCTCTTGGCTTCTCTTTTTCTTTCTTCATTTTCTTTCTTCCTTTTCTTTCTACATTTTCTTTCTTTACTTCTCTTGGCTTCTCTTTTTCTTTCTTCTTTTCTTTCATCCTTTTCTTTCCTCTTTTTCTTTCTTTCTTTAATTCTCTTGGCTTCTCTTTTTCTTTCTTCTTTTCTTTCTTCATTTTCTTTCTTCATTTTCTTCATTTTCTTTCTTCATTTTCTTTCTTTAAATCTCTTGGCTTCTCTTTTTCTTTCTTTATTTTCTTTCTTCCTTTTCTTTCTTCATTTTCTTTCTTGCTTTTCTTTCTTCATTTTCTTTCTACATTTTCTTTCTTTACTCTTGGCTTCTCTTTTTCTTTCTTCTTTTCT
>CAHIKZ030000083.1:2280000-2325000 GCA_903632075.3 Acanthosepion pharaonis | reverse complement strand
GGTATTTACGCATAAGTGAATCTAAGGAACCCAACTAAAATTCGAACTCGGCTCCAGATTAACAATTCGGAGCCATTATCAATTACACTAGCCGCATATCAAAGCTTACAGCACCTGATATTCCCAAGTGGTTACCCATCTAGATATTAACCAATCTCGACGTTGCTTAACTTCAACGTAGAATGCACCATAAAGGACTCAAGCTCGGATAAAAGAGATGAGAAACTAATTCTAGATGCAGTTGCCGACCATTCAACTTCACTTCTGCCTTGGTTGGTGGACTCATAATTCATAGCGGTGAAATACGCAATTATTTCCCGAACAGTCTAATGTCTATACTGACTTTCCGAGCATTGCTTAGATGTGGCACAAGGGCGAAACTAGGGGGCACTCAGTGAGATTCGAACAAACAACTGAATTGTAATTGTTCTAGGGAGACAAGCTTGCTAACCATTACACCGCCTCGAGGCGCCCTTCATTTTTTAAGCGTAGCTTAGATGTGGCACAAGGCCTAGTGAGGATCGAACTCACTTTTCAGTCATAATAGATCAGGCGAGACAAGATTGCTGAACATTACACCACGCCGAGGTTGCCAAAAGTTATTTTCTAAGCTTAGCTTAGTTGTGGCACAAGGCCGAAATATGGAGCAATTGGTGAGCATCGAACTCCATTTTTTAGTTGTAACTGAACTAGCGAGGCAAGCTTGTTAACCATTACACGCCGAGGAGCTCAAAATGGTTTGCTAAGCGTAGCTTAGATGTGGCACAAGGCAGAAAGTATGGGGCACGACCTCACTAATCAGTGGTAATTGTTCCAGCGAGACAAGCTTGCTAACCATTACACCATCTTGAGTCGCTCAGTCTAATGTCTATGCAAAACATGGCAGACGCCAGCTGCAACATGTTAGTAAGTAAGTAAGTGTGTTCGTACACTTGCTATATCATCATCATCATCATCATCATCATCATCATCATCATTCTCTTGACTTATAGAATCGTATGGTGGATCCGAATGCAGAAGCCACACTAACTCTTTTCCATTATGGTCTATCAAGGACAACCATAAGCAATTCTGCTACAGTCATAATTGTCCATTGACATTGTCCAACGAGATTTTTTTTTGCGCTGGCATCCTCCCCTACGTTCGTTATCAACGATGCCTTCCATGTTGTTCTTTCACAGGCTGTCGTGCCTTTTAATATGTCCAAGCTACACTTTTCTCCATTTGACGAAAAGAAGTCCCCGGTGTCTCACAAATCTTTCAACCATTTTCCGCATAAACTTATTGTTTTTTGTTCCCAATACAAAATGCCAAGGAATTTTTTTCTCATGCATTTTTCCCCAAACGCTTGGATTCTACTCTCTGTATCTGCCAACAGTGTACACGTTTCATATCCATATAGGAGAATCAACTTATTATACCTTTTCTCTTTCCACTCATTATTAAATGTTTCTGTTCCTAATTCTTCCACACCCTGTAACGCGTTATGCCTTAGTGGCTTTACTCTCTTGCTTGGGGTGATACCGATTTAAAAAAAAAATAATACGCTGTGTTCTTTTTTTCTATTTACTATAATCAGAGTTGTTTTTTGTTAGTTTGTTTTGTTTTGTTAGATTAGAAGGTACTCTTCAAAAGAACATATAATAATAATTTGGCATCGATTTATACCACCGTTGGCCAAATTGACAAGTATATGGAGGAGCAAAATCAGTTTTCAAACAAAGTAAAGACTACAAATCGCTGTTAGTCTCCATTCCCTAGATTAATTGTTAGATTAAGCTTTGAAACATTGTATTTTAGAAATGATTAAAGACATATTACTGGAATACTACGAGGATTTTATAACACTATTGGACTCTATTTTGAACAATAAGAATATATTTATCTCTAAGTTGAAATGATGACCCCTCTTGCTATTGTGACCTCTTGATTTAGTTTTTCTCTCTTCTGTTCCCTCTTTTTTAAACTCACCGTTCTCTGGATGGTTCTAAAATTGACTTTGAAGATGAAAACCTGAGTATGAATGATGGTACCATTACTGAAGGCCTGAATTATTGTTTTTCCTCTCGCCATTGCTCAGTTGGGAAGACATAGTGGGGCTGACACAAAATGATTTTAACCTGTTCTTATTCTAGCTGAATAACTCAAAGGATTTTTCTGTGATTCTTACAACAAATGGTGTCAAAATGGCTAAACATGTTGCCTGGAAACCCTAGAAAAGAGAAACTCAATTAGTTTAGTGGTTTTTGAGATATGAAATATTTTGTGGGATGAATAATTATACTGTAACACAATTGGGACAATTTTGCTGTTACACAATTTGGACAATTTTGCTGTTACAGGCGCTATATACTTTAACAGCAGACATTTTTAAAAAAAAAGATTTTATGATCAAATTCACTTGATACTTGATACCCGAGTTCTCATTGCTGTCAGGGGAAAAAATTAATTAAAAGGAATTTGAAGCTTCGTTTGGTTCATAAAAAAAAAAAAAAAAAAAACAAACAAAAAAACTTCGGTGTAAATTTTATAAAATACAAAAAATGTCTCAATTCAATTTTAACTGCTGTTTTTTTTTCTATTAAATGAAACAACTTTCACGTCAAAACAGACGCGTTCGTCATTTTGTCTTATTGTTGACAGCAGGGTTGTAAAAAAATAAAGAAATTGCAAGTGCTTCTTCCTTCATCATTCGTTTTTTTTTTTGGTTCTTCTTTCTCTTTTGCAACTCATCCAACTCCATCGACTCCACCATCATCTCTTCTTATTTCATTCTTCTTCCACTTCTTCTTCCCATTTCTCCTCCAAATCTTTCCTCCTTCGCCTTTCTATTCTTTCGTATCTGTCCACACTTCTTCTTCCCCTCCTCTCCGGTACAAATCGCTTTTAATTTTAAATCTCTCCTCCTCCTACTACTACTTCTTGTTACTACTTCTTTCTCTTCTTCTTTATTTTCTATCTCTCCCCCTCCTCCTCCTACTACTACTCACACTTCTTTTTTATCTAAGACTTTTCATATCTATCTATCTATCTATCTATCTATCTATCTATCTATCTATCTATCTATCTATCTATCTCATTTATTCATATCTATCTCAGTCTGTTGATATCTATCTATCTATCTATCTATCTATCTATCTATCTATCTATCTATCTATCTATCTATCTCGGTTTATTCATATCTATCTATCTATCTATCTATCTATCTATCTATCTATCTATCTATCTATCTACGTTTATTTCTATCTATCTATCTCGGTTTATTCATATCTATCTATCTATCTATCTATCTATCTATCTATCTATCTATCTATCTATCTATCTATCTATCTATCTATCTATCTATCTATCTATCTATCTATCTATCTATCTCAGGTTGATCATTATCTATCTATCTATCTATCTATCTATCTATCTATCTATCTATCTCAGTCTATTGATATCTAGGCAGGCAGATTTATAGAGACAGATATTTATATACATTTACACACACACACATAAACACACGCATATATATTTAAAATTCATGATATTTATAAAGGAAGAATTTTTAATTTTGAAAAGAGAAGTTTCTCGACACATGAGAAAATTCCAAATACAATATTGATTCATATGTTCACAACACACACACGCGCACACACACACACACCGACACACACACACAACACACACACAGCGACACACACACAGCGACACACACACAGCGACACACACACACACACACATATATATATATATATATATATATATATATATATATATAAAAAAATGGATAAGAACATCGGTAGCAAGATATCTAGGAAGATAGATAGGTAGTACCTAGATTGATAAATACCTATCTAGGTATTAGCTACATCTCTTCCTATATATATCAATCGTGATACAGATAGGTAGATTGATTGATATGGAGCTATCTACCTAGATTATATATGGATATATATATATATATATATATATATATATATATATATATATTAATACCTAGATATATGGATATATATATATATATATATATATATATATATATATATATATATATATATATAGGAAGATAGATAGCTAATACCTAGATTGATATGGAGAGAAGAGAGATATCTATTAGCTAGATGGATATATATATATATATATATATATATATATATATATATATATATATATATAGATTAATACCTAGATTGATATGGAGAGGAAGAGAGATATCTATTAGCTAGATGGATATATATATATATATATATATATATATATATATATATATATATATATATATATATATAGGAAGATTAGCTAATATATGGGAGAGGAAGAGAGATATCTATTAGCTAGATTAATATAGATATAAATATTCTATGCTAAATTGATAGAGACCTAGTTTGCTGACGAGGTTGATGTATATAGAAGTATGTCCGATCAGTCAGATTCATTCAGCTTCTGCTACCAACATGAACGAACTAAGTAATTAAACGCTCGATTTTTGTTTCCTACAGTTTTCTCACTGACCACCAGAACTTTGCATCCAACGTGGATGTTTTGTTTTCCGAGTGGCTTAACCTTCGGCAAGATCTTTCACGCATCCTGCCCACTGCGCCGATTAAATTCGTGTCCTCAAGAGACTTCCACGCCTCACTCAGATAAGCATTTTATTGTCTTAATTGATGGAACACATTAAAACTGTTATCTCTTGCTAACCTTACGGTGTTCAGCGAAGATAATACGGTTTTACAACGAGTGGAATATAGAGATAGCCTGCTGGGAGATGCTATCGTTTCCCAGCTAGGGGGTGGCTAAACTGAAATTATTATGACGAGATCAATGGACAGGTAGCCATAAGGTGATAATTAAGAAGGAAATAATATTTAAAATAATTGCGACAATAGTGTCAAAGTATAGTTTACACTAAAGAACAGTAGAAAATTAGTAGTGCCCAGAATAATAAGAACACTGTATATTTTCTCTAGATGAAACTAAAATAGTCCCAAAATACTGTACTGGAGGCACGGTGGAGTAATCGGTGAGCCAACTTCGAATTATAGTCGAATCCATTACATTCACTTACCTGCTTGGGAAAGGTATGAATCCTCTTCTTCTCCCCACAAACATGGGTTAAATAGAATGAAAGACCGAGTTCTATAGCCTTGGATTGCAAATGGTCTATAACAGAAAGAAATGGCAACCTACTGCGGGAAAAAATCTGCCTCGTCAGTTATGTATCGAAAGATACATGATCGCCTAAGAATATATCACGTATGGCACATAACTGACTGACTGGTAAAAGCCATTTTATGCACAAATTGACAAACGAATAATATTAGGTTGGTGCGAAAATAACGACGTAATAATGTCGTTTTTTGACGTTAAAAAGTACGTCGAAAAACGACATTATTACGTCATTATTTTTGCACCAACCTAATAATAATAATAATAGTAATGGCCTGTCTAGCGAATCCCCGCAGATACTTGCTTAAGCATATTTTGTGTTTATTCAACACCCACAGAGCCCACATGTGGTTTTTAAAGCATTTATGCTGAGTGGATTTTAGTTACAGTTTCTGGGAAAGAGTTTATTATATGGCGGGATCAACAATCAGGACCAGCACGCTCAAACCCTCGGTCACGATGACTTACGACTTCGTGCTAGCACCACCCATCGACGGCTAGTTCCGTCAATGCAATTTCACTCACAAGTCTTGTGTCAAACCCGTCAAACTCATGATATGGTCTGCAGGCAATTTCCAAAGGGGCCGCGCTTTAACAAGCTGCCAAACTCAGACCGATAACACCAAATTGACAAACAAATAATAATAATAATAATAATAATGTTGTGGTAGGATCCACCTAATTTGCATAGTGGAGTACCGACCATATAAATATGGTTGGTACCGGGAAGAGAGAGATGGAATCAAGAGATTCAACCAGAGACTCTGCCCGACTGCGACATTCTCCAGGAACGGTCTTACCAGGAATATACAAAAGACTATATGTAAATATTGTGTACACTTTCTTGTTTTAATACATTTTGTTCTAAGTACATTTTGTGTTGCATTATTACTCCATGCATTATTAGTCAAGTTTCAACAAATAATAATAATAATAATAATAATAACAATGATGGCTGGCTGGCCTGTCTAGCGAATCCTCGCAAACGACTGCTTCAGCATATTTTGTGTTTGTTCAACACCCACGGAGCCCACCTGTGGTTTATACAGCAATTATGATGAGCGGATCTTAGTTATATTTTCTTAGTTACAGTTTAGCATAGACTATTCATATCTATATTAATCTAGGTATTAACTATCTATCTTCTTAATTACAATGGGCTAATATCTGCTCTAGAAAATATGCACCTTTTTTACGTGAAGGAACCTGCAAGAAACTGGTATGAAGAGCACCTAGACCCGATTACAGAGATAGGACCTGTAAAATCTTTATGGAACGTTAGAATACACACAGACAGATCAATCAAAATTAATGGGCCAGATATCGTGATCAAGACCACAAGAACAGAATATACTTTCTTACTGACATAGCAGTCGCTGCAGACTGTAATATATATATATATATATATATATGTATATATATATATATATATATATATATATATATATATATAAAGCAAATATATGGATATAGATCCGACAGTATGAAGAAAAATATACGGAAAAAACAAACAAAAATCCTTATATACAATTATTCTGTTTTAATGTTATTAGACCGAAACGTCCGACGTTGACATATTAACATTAAAACAGCATAATTGTATATAAGGATTTTTCTTTGTTTTTTCCGTATATATTTTTTCATATATATATATAAGATCTACAAAATACAAGGGTCTTGAACTGGAAATGTAAAAAATGTGGCACATGAGGACATCAATAATTCCAGTTGTAGTTGGAGTCCTCAGATTGATTGGAAAATATTCCGATAGACTTTTTAAAGGGATTCCTGGTCGCTCATGCCTTAAAGAAATACAAAAAAAAAAATGCACTCCCAAGTACAGCTCACACATTATGAAGGGCTTGATCTATGTACAATAGGTGTGATCAGTGGAAAATATCATGAAGCCATTTCTGATCTTATGTCTTTGGTTGGGACCCGGAAGAAAATGTTTACACAACAGAAACCCAAGGAAATAATAATAATAATAGCTGCCATGAATTTACTATGAATACATAGACAAACATAAAGAATTACGTAAACCCTTGTGCAAATTAACTGAAACAAAATTAATAATTCCGTTATTATTTACTATTTTCCGTATTTTTCCAATGAAACATGACCCAGTGCACATGTTAGTACTTTATATGTCTATTTCACAAAGTCGTTCCTTGCAGGTTGACCAAAGATTCTCGATTGGATTTAAATCAACAGAGTTTCCGGACCAATATATAGTACTTTGGTTTGCTCACTAGTAATGTTTGCCATTGTGTTTGTGCAGCGTTACAATTTTCGTACGCTTCCTTGGAGTAACGTCCATCGCAGACAATGGCCGTAAGATGAATTATCGACAGTCGAGACAATAGTGTCCGGGTATGATAAAAATCTGATACAATCATGGATGACGCAATATTTTTCAAGTCCAAACAATTTCATCATACACCCCGAAATTAGATTCATATTACTGCACACCACTGCAAATAACCTGAGGAAAATATTGAAAGGCATTTCACAGATAATAAAATAAGAATGCTAGGCATTTAATCGATAATGAAATAAGAATGCAAGGCATTTCATAGATAATAAAATAAGCAAGCTCGGTATTTCACCGATAATAAAATAAGAATGCTAGGCATTTCATCGATAATAAAATAAGAATGCAAGGCATTTCATAGATAATAAAATAGACGGATGGAATATCATGGTCACCTATATGTCCTCAAGAGATGCGGTATTTCATAAAAAAAAAAAGTTTTAATACTTTCATGGTAATAGCTCAGATGAGTTCTTCGCTATGTTACCTAGACTTAAACCTTGCTACTATACTGGCGATGAGCTCTCATCAATTTACAGTTGAGTAACCGTAAGTTCTATGCAACCAATTACTTTTCTCGCACTTCTCGCTTGTGGAAATTCCTTCCGTCTTCATGCTTTCCAGAAAACTTTAATCTGAAAAAAATTAAATTCAGTGTCAATAACTCTCTAGTGCCTCCCCAACCCCACTGATTACTTTTCTTTTATTTACATTATTTCGATTGTTGTCCTCATCTTTATTGTCATATTCACGGCATTTCGGCCGTTGTACGCTACGGCCTTCTCCAAGGATTGGAATTTCGAACTAAAACCTTTATTTCGTCCACCGGAGTTGATTGTTCTAGTTCCACGTTCCGTGCCTCTTCAAGTTTTTGTTTGCCGCTGCATTAGCCAGGTATTAAACTCAGATGGTCTTTGGTTTAAGTCACTGGATCCAACCAACGCGTTTATCCATTGGGCCACGTGTCCTTCAAGGCATGAGTGTATATCTTTTGTTCTCACCCATTACTAATGCTCCAGTTTTCTTATACTTCCACACCCAGTAACCCCTTGCGTTTTAGTGGCTTTACTGCCTTGCCATGGGGGGTGGACATGTTTTAAAAATTAAAATTTGGTCGTTTTCTTTTAAATTTTCGATTTCAAAATTTTCTCTTCTTTGTTCATTAGAATGGCGTCACTTAGAGAGCAACGCGCGCGAAGAGGTTCTTCTTTTGAGAGAATACATCAATCAGTTGTTAACGACATTAAAAATCTCAGTGCCTTAATGAAAGGAAAGGTCATTTAACTGCGGGTTCCTTATTTTAATGGAACCGTTCGCGCGAATTTAATTATCCTGGTAAAATAGTCGCGAATATATCTACGTTCACGGTATTTCTGGATTCCGATTCCATGACAAGAAGGTGACACGATACGGGGGAGCATCAAGAAAGTAACTATAAACAGATTTTTCTTTTTTTTGGGGGGGGTATGTTTGTTTTTGATTTATTTAAAATATCCCCATTCAAGTAAAGAAAAATTCTTACAAGCTGGCTTTAAATAACCAGCAATGGGTTGATAGGCCGTAGAAAATGAATGAATGAATGAATCAATCTTGCCTTCAATCGGTCTTGTGTGCATTAGATTTTCCAAGCTCTCTTTCCTCATTATGTACCCTAGAAATTTCAACTGTCTCTTTATGATGTTAACTCTCCTGATTTAAATTCATTCGAGAATCTGTGGTCAGTCTGCAAAGAACGACTTCGTGGGATGGAGATACAAAGTACTAATATGTGCACTTGGACATGTTCCATTGTAAAAATAAGAAATAAAAGTAAATAATAACGGAATTAGTCGTTTTGTTTCAGTTAATTTGCACAAGGGTGTAAGTAAAAAAGAAAAAAAAACGTTGGCAAATATAAAAACAGGTATATGTTTAATTTAGACATGAAATATTTATATAAAAATGTTCCCGTAAAGAAATGCCTAAATTTACTAAAAACACACTTAAGAAAAATTAAATATCCTCTTCTGACGCAAGGTAAAAAAAATGTGCCGTTTAATCACTAATCAAGATATTGCGTCATCTTTGATTACATCAGATTTTGATCACGCCCAGACCATATTGTCTCGACTGTCGATGAGTTATCCTACGCCCATTGTCTGCGATGGATGTTACTCCAAAGAAACTTACTGAAATTGTAACGTTGCAAGCCTTACCAGTGAGCAAATCAAAGTAGTATAAAATGGCAAAGATTTAAAAACCAAACATAGAAATTATTTAAAAAAATGAAAACAGTTTCTGGCTTAAAACTCATCAATCACCAGAAAACCCCTACACTTTACGGATGACCAAAAGTACATAAACTAGTTATCGCGATGAGTCTCATTATATCAGGAATAGGTAGCGTCACCATAGAAACTAGCCAGCACACTAGCGAAAAATTTTACCCCAATCTTGGCACAATTATCTCCTCGTATATAAAAACTTTAAATAAATAAATAAAAAAACATACCCCCCCCCAAAAAAAAAATGCTTATAGTTACTTTGTTCAAACTTTTTCAATAAATAATTGTCGTTCTAAAAAAAAGAATAAAATAAATTAAAATTAAAAAAAAAAAAATTATAGAAAAACCCAAATATATGACCAGTTTAGATATAAAATCTTTATATACAAATGTTCCCGGAGAGAAGTGACTAAATTTACTAAAAACACATTTAAGAAAAATTAAATGTCCTCTTCTGACACAAGATCATACAAAATGTACTGTTTAATCACTACTCAAGATTTTTGGTTTACTCATGAGGTTTCCTCTTAGTGACATTTTGGCTTGTCTATTTTTGGAATTTGTAGAAAGCTGCCCTTTCGAAAATATTTTACCATAAAATTCTTCTTCTTTTAAATACATGATTCTCCATTAATATATCAGCATGGCAGTTTTATCCGATTTTGTGTACAAATTTAATAACGTTGAACCCATAATAGATTTTCCCTTTGAATCTGAGTCTAACAATATATTGCACTTCCTAGATATCATCGCCCTTCAATTGAAGGTTTACAGAAAATCTACCAACAAGAATGACCTTATTAATTTCTATTCCTACCACTGTAACAGGATAAAATTTGAGAACACTAAGTATCTGCAGTCCCCGATATTTAGCTGAAGAAGAAGAAATATACTTAGAAAACACTTTCAAAAACTTCCAATATCTTCATTATTTCATTCACAGTGCTAAGAGAAATGTATACAAAATCTACAACCGCAAAAAAGATAATGGTATTATGAACAGTAGCAAAAACAAAAATAGATAAGAACAGACCTATAATACTATCAACTAACTACTTATCATCTAAAAAAACGAAAATAAAATGATCCCTTCCTTCACATAAGCCGTCATGGGTACGACGATAAACTACATCTGGGTCCTGGGTAAGACGATAAACTACATCCAGCAGCAAAGCCTCTGATCTGGAGGTTTTGAGGAGCGTGGAACCACCTCTTAATTGCTGGTGTTCACAGGTCCACCCTGATCCGGGGTGGTAGCACCTGTTCAGATCGCTAAGAATGTGTAACCCCAATATTTACCTGAAGAAGTAAAAAATTAAATCTCTCTCTCTCTCTCTCTCTCTCTCTATATATATATATATATATATATATATATATTTATTTATGTTGTAACCAAGTGAATGGTTAAAGAAATAACTAAACAAGTGTTACAGATATATCATATATTAAACAGTAAGTACAACAGTAGAGTATTGCACAAATAGTGAGTGTGTGTCGGTTGACCCAGCGTTCAATCTATTCGACTGTTAATATTTAACAGCCCTCCGCCCCATGAGGGATGTATGTGGTACAAGGCCGAGTTTACCGTGGGTCTTCCGAGCCCGTAAGCTCGGCCAAAAATATTCCCTTAGAACCCGTATAAACGGGTTCAGGGACTGTCTACATCTCACGTCGAAACTTTGCCATGCGGCAAAGCCTCGTCCGTGTTCCTCTCTGCCGAGGCAGAGAGTTCGACAGTTGAACAGTCTCTTTGACTGTTCCCACAAGGTCTTCTCTCCTACTAATCTTATAGTAGGCGAAAAAGTCCAACATAGACCCTTTAGAGGAGGACAACACAACAATATATATATATATATATATATATATATATATATATATATTAGTCTGTTTCATGCTAAACGCAACTATCAGGCCATATATATATATATATATATATATATATATATAAGACATTTTTATGTTTATTCATTCTTTTTTTTTATAGATACAAATATTTAAGTAAATGCTCTGTTTATAATAAACATTTTTCATAACAGGAATCGAACCTATAACTTATACGGAACCGTCATATAGCCTGACGTGCCTTAACCGTTTCGGCCACAGAGGAGCGTTCGGTTAGAAAGGTCGATTTTACTGTCTTTAAACTACAATCTTCCACGATTCTCTCACGTACATTCATATCTGCTCATGGCGTTTCAAATGTAAACAAATGACGTCGCACATTATGAAATGGACAAAGACAATTATTTTAAGACATTTTTATGTTTATACATTCTTTTTATAGATACAAATATAGATATAGAGATTCATGGAAGATTGTAGTTTAAAGACAGTAAAATCGACCTTGCTAATCGAACTCTCCTCTGTAGCCCAATTGGTTAAGCCACGTCAGGCTATATGACGGTTCCGTATAGGATACAGGTTCGATTCCTGTCGGAGGACGAAAATTTTCTATGAAAATTTCTCGGACATTCAGGCTGGTAAATATAATACTGTTTATTATAAAACAGAGCATTTACTTAAATATTTGTATCTATAAAAAGAATGTATAAACATAAAAATGTCTTAAAATAATTGTCGGACTTTGTCCATTTCATAATATATATATATATATATATATATATATATATATATATATATATATAAGTGAACAGTGACGTCAGGCCTGACGATTGCATCCAGCATGAAACAGCCTGTCGCCTCTGAGTATTGACTTCAATGTTCACTTTTATATTTACATACGCTATATCTCTGATATTGAGCGATTAATCTCATAAATATGGCACACCTTTAAACTATATTTCTTCATATAAATATATATTACAGATAATATATCCGTTGATATATAATCCAAGTGGATCCTAGTAATATCAAATATTAAAACTGATACACAAAAAGAGCTCAATGTATTTATTATAACAGAGCATATAAATTACTCAACAAAATCCAAAATTACCTCATATGTGGTGGTGGATATAGATCTATTTTACCCAACGAGAAGTACATTAGTCTTATTCAACCCCGATGTACAGACTGTTCGTATCTGAATTAGAAATTTAAAATTGAACTTTAACAGCAGTCGAAAAATTTGTGCATAATTTATCCATTTCGATGTTTAATTCAGATAAAAATGCCCGACTCGGTGGTAATGGAAAAGTTGAAGAATATATATATATATATATATATATATATATATATATATATATATATATATATGAACCTAAAGAGCCAGGGCATTGGTTTGTTCAATTGCAAGCCAAAATACCTAAGGTGTTTACAAACGAGTATATATATATATATATATATATATATATATAATATTTATTTAAAAATATGATTCCAACTCGCGACATAAGAGGTCTCATGTTTCAAAACAGAAGCTGAAAACGTCAATATAATTATTAGAATTAAATTGAGTTAAAGTAAGCTCTGTTCCATCTTCAAGCGAATTTTTTTTTTTTTTTGGAATAACGTATTTCTGAAATTTACGTGTTTTAATAATTGAAATCAAAATATCCATGGTAACAGCTAGGGCGAATTGTTTAAATTGGGTTGGCGTGTGTTGGGTGTTAATAATAAGTATCAGTATAGAGTTACTTTCATAGATGTCAAGTCAGGAAAAGGTGGGGGTGTCTAAATTTGAAACGGAAGATGTATTAACTCTACTCTGGTATGCGTGTCTATGGAGATTTATTTATATTTTTATTTTATTTTTTTAGGAAAGGGATTTGTGCATATAAAAACCTGCCGAAACGTTTGTTTTTTGACGACTTCATAAAGGGTTATCATTTTTGTAGTGTATTTAAACTATTTATTTGGGCTATGGATTATGAAAGTTATTATATTGTCTGCTTGTTCTTAGCTAATTATTCAAACCATGAATCTGATGATTAGGCTATGGATTAATCAAGTTATTATATTGTATGCTTGTTTTTAGCTAATTATTCAAACCATAAATCTGATGATGTCGACAAAAAACCGTTAACTCATGTCTATTGTTTAATAGATTATTATTATTTAGAAGCTTAATGATGTGCACATGGTCTGGATTATTTACCTAACCAGTTCCTTCCTATTTTCTATATATTTTTCACACACACACACACACACACACACACACACACACACACATATATATATATATATATATATATATATATATATATATATATATAAATTCATGAATCATTCATACAAGAAACAAATATAGAGGTTAATGATTTAAATAGCGAGAATACATCTTCGCAAACAATATAAATGAGATACATCAACCCCAAACCTGTATATGATTGATATGATCCCTTTTTATAAATTACTGTAATTATTGAACAATATAGTTCATGCCGCATAGACGGAAAATCTACGAGTAAAAAAGAATTATTTTTTATACAAAAACGCACAACCTTAAAATTTAAAATTCAAACTCAGCGTTGCGACCGCACGTTCCAACACAATAATACATTTCTCATAGCATTTTTTCGAATTACATCTCTATTTTCGTTGTCCTCTTATTACCGAGAAGTAAAAACAAGAACAAAATCTATTTCCATACCTGAGGATGTCTGTAGGAACAGACGAAAGCTTGTAAAAAATTAAAAGACCTTATGCACAGAGATCATATCATTCATAGACAGGTTCGGGGTTGATGCATCCTATTTATATTGTTTGCGAAGATGTATTCTCGCCATTTACATTATTATATATATTTGTTTTTTGTATGAATGATTCATGAATTTATAAATTATAATTTGCACCTTTAATTGAAATATATATATATATATATATATATATATATATATATATATATATATATTATTTTTTTATGTCATTAATCGTTATTATCAGTTGTTACTCATATTCGAGTAGGCGTTCCGTTTATATATTAAAGAGTATACTTATTTATTTGTTCTCGAACATCCAGGTTGGTAGGTGAAAATAAATATATATATAAATGAATAAATAATTATAATGTTTAATAAATAAACGGAGCGTCTACACAAACACATGTATCCAATAAAGATAATGTTTAAAGTGATGAAAAATCTGTTGGATTAATAAAAAAACATTCTCTCTCCTTCCCTCCCTCTCTCTCCATATATATATATATATATATATATATATATATATATATATATATATATATATAGGTATAGAGTTAGATAAATATATATAGGTATAGAGTTAGATAAATCAAACGAATCTTTCTCTAATATACACACACAAATATAGACGCACGCACGCACGCACACACACACACACACACATATATATATATATCTATATATAAGTATGTGTGAGAGATAGAAGGTGAGGGGGAAAGAAAGAGAGAGATGCTTATTCTTAAAAAAACTCTACAGAAATAAAATATATGCTTGCAAAATGAATGCATGTCTATTTCAGTCCGTTTATTAGCTATCTATCTATTTACATATCTTTATCTATCTATCTATCTATCTATCTATCTATCTATCTATCTATCTATCTATCTCAGTCTGATCAAATCTATCGCTCTATCTTAGTCCGCTCATATCTGTCTGATCTCATATCTATCTATCTGTTATATACTGTACCTATGAACACTAATGGGTATGTTCCAATCCTCATCAATATGTTGGACACTTTTATAAGTGGGGGGTAACATGGTGTCTAGCAGTGGTTTACCTACTTCACGCCGCTGGCGAGTATTGTATTTTGTTGATGTTATAAAGATTATCATTTCATTTCCAATCTCCATTTTGGTTATTTCTCATTCAGTAACCTTTTCTACGTTACAACACTATCTATTGCCTGTTCATTACAAATTTATCTCAGTCTGTTCATTATCTATCTTAGCCTGCTGCATATCTATGTGTTTGTGTGTGTGTCTTTGTGTATATGAAACAGACACACACACACACACACACAGAAATAGAGAGAGAAAGAGAGAGAATATAATATTCTTGAAGTAAATAGGACCTAGAAATTACTTGAATGGAAACCAATTAAGGAGGTAGCAGTTGGTTACTGAGGGTCGAAAACACAAATAATACAAGGTTGTTTTTTTGTAACGATCAGAAGAAAGAAAGTAATTTATCTTGCAGGCCAAAAGGTGTGGCGTAGTATTGCAAGGCACGGCACACTCATGTGAAATGATAAACTTTTTGAAGAACGCCGAAAGATGACTCTAAGCAAATGAATGCAAAGATCTCTCTCTCGTAAAAAAAAGGAAGGCAAAAAAAAAGAAAGAAAGAAAAGGAGTAAAAAAAAAAAGAAAGAAAGAAATAAGCAAGTAGTTTCGAAGAAGATTTTTCCAAATGATTTCATTTTCGTATCGAGGCAGATTGATATGTGAAATATTAAACAAGCGATAGGAATTACAAAAGGTGCCGCCGCTTGACTTAGTATTTGGCGGAGACATTAAACCGTTACTCTGGAAAAGCAGATTGCCAGTTCTTAGTAGTTATTCGGTCTCTCATTACTTTACGTTATGTCAACCTGAACTAAAACTTAATATTCCGTTAAGCATTCTTGAGATCAGGTTTTTTTTTTCACTGAAATGAAGTGGAAAGATTCTATCGAATCAATTGCTAAGTCTGCTGGTAAGAAAGTTGGTTCACTGTGCCAGGCTAGACATTTTTTTCACGTCAGACTCGCTGACCACACTCAGTCATGGGACTGATAATGATGATGATGATGTCTCTCTGACCGCTCTCAGTCACGGGATTGAACATGACAATGTTGATTATGATGATGATGACTCTCTGAACCCACCCAGTAAACTGGTGAGGAGGAAGAGAATGATGAAGTCGATGACGGACCACACCCAGTCATGGGAGTGATGATGATGATGATGATGATGATGATCACTATTTGACCACACTCAGTCATGCTAACCTCCAGAATTGCAAATCATTGCACCTTCTTGATCTCAGGTTTTCTACTGACATGAAGTGCAATGGTTATATTAAATCAATTGCTACGTCAGCTGCGAGGAAAGTTGGTTCACTGTGCACATTTATAAATTAGCCATTCGTTCGTTCATTAAATGCTGCTGCCATATCTGGTCTGGTTTTCCTACTAATTATCTCGAGATTCTTGACAACATCCAATCGTCTGCAATATAACCCGTCCTGACCTGGCATCTCGACTTCAGTCCTTTTCCCTCTGCCGTGACTTGGCTTCTTCTCTACAGATATTTCCATGGCAATTGCTCTGATGAGCTTTCCTCCTTGCTGCCTCGGCCGCATGAATTTAAGTGTGCTACTAGACTAGTAGCTAGGTCTCACCGTTTTACTGCTTAAATAGCTAGATGTTTTTCTCGCACTTCTCACCTGTAGAACACCCTTCTGATTTTGTTGCTTCCCTGCCAACTACAATCTGAAAAAATTAAATGTAGCATCAATTGCCATTATCTGTTTTCCTGTTTCATGTTCTTTTATTGTAATTCTCTTCACTTTTCCTCACTAAAGTTTTCTCATTCTCTTTCATGGCCAGTAATTCCCTGTATCCTAGTGGCATTGTCGTCTAGTATGAGGTGAAACGATTAAAAATGACAAATGAAAATGAAAGCTGTCATAGAACCTGCTTCGATTATTACTAGTGTCGTCAGTTTAAAACCCTCCTTATGATAGACGAAATCAAAACTTGGTAAATATTTATTTAGCGCGAATGTTGTAAAGATGACGTCTGCGCAACACACTTTTCAATACTGATGAATCCTTTTGCTCCATCTTTTCTCTTTATAGAAAGTTTGTCAAAAGCATTTCTGGTGTCTAAAAACTTGATTTCTTTCTCCTGTTTCTGTTTTGTTATTTTTTCTCGATGGATTTTACTTTTCATTCATTTTGCCCGGTCAACACTCCTCTCCCTTCCTCTGGACATACGCAGAGGCTCACACCTTGTTTCCTGTCTAAGAAGGGGTTCCCGGTACTTTCTCTCTCTCTTACTGGCCTCTGTACTAGTACTGATGTGTTTCTCCCGTGACGTGCGCAGTCTGTGGCATTGCCTCTTCATTTTGAGGGTACACGGTTGACAGTTCACTGGTTGCTGTTTCCGACTGGTAGTTAGGAGCCCTAACTCTTGCGTAGCGTCTTGAGCGGCCGCTCTGATCAACAGTTGTATAATACCGGGGTGTTTGTAGTGCCATGACGCGCATGGAACGGTGTCCCTGCAGTCACCTCCGGTGGGCAACCCTGAGGCCACATTATGATGCAGGCTGTACCAACTCCTCTCTGCTCATGTTGCGGTCGAAAACCATCTGCTTCTCTTACTTCAGGCCTTCTCATCTTCCAACAATTACTCCACATGAAGACTCAAATGAACCAAAAAAGTAAACCTAAACCAGCCCCGCAAAACCTAAACCCCTCAACATTTCGTTCTCCATCATCCGTGGCATTAGAACAAACTTCTGCAGTATGGAATCTTTCCTCAATGCAAACTGCCCGGATACACTGGCTCTGTGTGAGACAAACCTTGTCTCGTCTATTCCCTCCTCTGATCTCTCGATCCCCGGCTACCTTCCTCTCCTCAGGAAAGACTCTCTAACCCACATGCACGGCCTTGGTGTCTATGTCAAGGACCATCCCCCCACCCTGGCCAGAGAGTTGTCTCTCGAATCGCCAGACCTATCGTACATGTGTCTCCGACTACTCTCCTCAATGCCGTAAGCTATCTCTTCTTCCTCTATCGCTCTCCATCCTCTCAAGACTGTGGGATACTAGATAGCATATCTGACAGCATAGACAAGGCCCTCTCTCTCCACCCGTTTGCTCACATATTCGTGTTTGGTGACTTTAACGCCCATCACACCAAGTGGCTCGAGAATGCTACTACTGACCGGGCTGGCATTCAAACACTTAACTTCTCAATTTCTCAATCCCCCACGCAGATAGTCGACTTCCCCACGCGTTTTGCCCTCAACCTGGAAGGTAAGACCCCCCTTCTCGATCTGTGTTTTACCTCCATCCCCGAATCTTGTAGCGCCACACAGCTCTGCCCGCTTGGTAACTCCGATCACGCCGTGGTATCTGTCAACATTTCCTTCAACTCTACACCCCGCAAAGAACCTCCCATCACCAGAACCTCGTTCTACTATCAACGAGCGGATTGGGACTCGTTCCGTGACTTCCTCCGCGATGTCCCCTGGGATGTTGTCTTTACACTCCCTGTCCAAGAATGTACTTCTGAGGTCTCATACTGGGTTAAAACTGGAATCGACGCTTTCATCCCCTCTAGGAAATTTATGGTCAAGTCGCACTCCTCCCCTTGGTTCTCCGCTGCTTGCTCAGCCGCCATTGCCCATAGGAACCACTTCTTTCACATATTTCGTAGCGACATGTCGGACTGCAATAGACGTCTCTTTGCCTCTGCCCGTAACGAGTGTAAGCGTGTCCTCAACGAAGCTAAGTCAATATTTGCTGCTCGGATGAAGGAAAGTATTGCATCTCGCAAATTTGGCTCCAAATATTATTGGTGGATCTGCAAGAGTGTCCTGAACAATAGAAAACCCTCCATACCTCCTTTATTCAACCAGTTCGAGGTCTTGACCTCCTCTACCGACAAGGCTGAATGCTTTGCTCGTAAATTCTCATTTAATTCAACGCTCGACCCCACCGGTGTACCCATACCAGACTTCCCTCCAAGAACTGAGGCCCTATTGAGCGGCTTACACATAACTCCGTCATTGGTACTGGGCATTATCTCCAACTTAGACCCCCACAAGGCTAGTGGTGGAGATGGCATACCAGCCAATGTCCTGAAGAAATGCGCGCCTGAGCTAGCGCCCGCCCTCTCTAAACTGTATAATTACTGCCTCAAGGAATCCTGTTTTTCTGAGTGCTGGAAGTCCTCATCCATTGTTCCTGTGTTTAAGAACTTTGGAGACCCCTCTGAACCCTCTAATTACCGTCCTATTAGTCTCCTACCCCTCTTCGGCAAAATCTTCGAAGCCCTAATCAATGCCGAAGTGGTTAATCACCTTACATCCCATAATCTGCTCTCAGACAAGCAATATGGTTTCCGCTACGCCCGATCTACAGCTGATGTGCTTACGGCCATCACTGAAACCGTCCACCAAGCCCTTCAAAATAACGGTGAGGCTCGTGCCGTGGCCCTAGACATCTCCAAAGCATTCGATAGGGTTTGGCACACCGGCCTTCTTCGTAAGCTCCAGGGTTATGGTATTACTGGTCGACTGTTTGATCTAATACAATCATTCCTGTCAAACCGAGAATTGAAGGTCGTTCTCAACGGATTCTCCCCCAGTTCCTATCCCACGAACGTAGGTGTTTCCCAAGGCTCCATCCTTGGCCCCACTCTTTTCCTTATTTTCATCAATGACCTTCCTGACGCCATAGATTCCCAAGTTGGCATCTACGCAGACGACACTACAATTTCTTCCTGCCTCAAAAACAAATCTAGTGTCGGCGACAAAATTAACCTGGCCGTGCGTCTTGAAATGGACCTCCAATCGGTTGTTAACTGGGGCAAGAATTGGATGGTCAACTTTAACGCCTCAAAAACTAAATTACTCTCCATTAACCACCATAGAGATCCTTCCCTGCCCCCCATTAAAATGTCTGCTAGTCATTTTCCTGAGAGCAACTCCCTGCGTCTGCTCGGTCTCACGCTGACTGCTGACCTGAGATGGAACAAATACATTGAGTCAATTGCTTCTTCCACCGCGAGGAAAGTTGGCTCTCTGTGTCGCGCCAGGAAATTTTTCTCCCCTGAATCGATACTTCAAATATACAAAACAACCATTCGCCCTTGCATGGCGTATTGCTGCTATATATGGTCTGGTGCACCTTCTGTTTACCTCGGAGTTCTTGACAAGATCCAGAGACGGATATGTAATATAATTGGCCCTGATCTGGCGTCTCGTCCACAGTCACTCTCTCACAGACGCGCCGTCGCCTCTCTCTGTCTTTTCTACAAATACTTTCATGGTAATTGCTCTGATGAGCTTCTTTCACTGGTTCCCAGACTCCATGAATTCAAGCGCCCTACGAGGCTGGCATCGCGCTCCCACTCTTACACCGTAGAAACTTTTAAATGTCACCGTCTCTTCTACTCCAATAGCTTCATACCTCGCACATCTCGCCTGTGGAACACCCTTCCCTATTACTGTTTCCCTGAAAGCTATAATCTCCAGCTATTCAAATGTAATGTCAATCGCCATCTCCAGTTGCCTTGATCTATCCACTATCTTTCTCCTCATCCTTTCTTCTATCACTCCTATCTGCTCTTGCTCCAAATCTTCTGCAACCCCCCTGCATCCTAGTGGCTTCACGCCTTGCTTGGGGCGTAATGTTTAAAAAAAAAAAATTCATTCAGTCATTCGTTCATTCTTTCTTTCTTTCTTTCTTTCTTTTGTTTCTGTTTTGTTATTTTTTCTTTACAGATTTTGTTTTTCCTTCATTCATTATTTCTTTCTTTCTTTTTTCTCATGTCTCTGTTTTGGTATTTTTTCCTTTATAAATTTTGATTTTCATTATTTCTTTCTTTCTTTCTTTCTTTCTTTCTCATGTTTTTCTTTCGTTATTTTTTCTTTTCAGATTTTGTTTTTCATTCATTTATTCATTCATTCATTTATTCTTTCTTTCTTTCTTTTTTCTCATGTTTCTGTTTTGTTATCTTTTCTTTACAGATTCTGTTTTTTTTTTTCATTCATTTTTGTGATTTCATTCATTTATTTCTTTGTTTCTTTCTAATGTTTCTGTTTTAGTATTTTTTCCTTTACAAATTTTGTTTTTCATTCATTCATTTATTCTTTCTTTCTTTCTTTTTTTCTTTTTTGTTTTTCATGTTTATTTTCTTTTCTCATTATTTTTTTTACCTATAAATTTTATTTTTCATTTCATTCATTCATTCATTCATTCTTTCTTTCTTTCTTCTGATGTTTCTGTTTTGTTATTTTTTCTTTACAAATTTTGTTTTTCATTCATTCATTCTTTCTTTTCTTTCTTTCTCATGTTTTTGTTTCGTTATTTTTCTTTTCAGATTTTGTTTTTTAATTCATTCATTATTTCTCATATTTCATTCATTCTTTGTTTCTTTCTCATGTTTCCGTTTTGTCATCTTTTTTCTTTATAGATTTTATATTTTATTCCTTCCTTCATTCATTCATTCTTTCATTTTTCTTATGTTTCTGTTTTGTTATTTTTTCTTTACAGATTTTGTTTTTCTTTCATTCATTCATTAGTTCTTTCTTTCTTTTTTATTTGTCATGTTTCTTTTTTGTTATTTCTTCTTTATAGATTTTATTTTTCATTCTTTCATACATTTTTTCTTTCTTTTTCTTTCTTTCTTTCTTTCTTTCTTTTTTTTTCTTAGTTTCTTCTTCCCCGTATCCTTTTTTTCTTTATTAGGACTTCTTTCTTTTCCTTTCTTTCTTTCTTTCTTTCTTTCTTTCTTTCTTTCTTTCTTTCTTAGTAGGACTTCGATTCTCCTTCGTTTCTTTCTTTCTTTCTTTCTTTCTTTCTTTCTTTCTTTCTTTCTTTCTATTCATATTTCCTTTCGGTCCTTCTTTTTTTCTTTCTTCTTTTTTCTTATTCTTTTTCTCTTTCATTTTTTTTTCACCATTTCCTTTGCTTATTTTCACTTTTTTCTTTTCCTAAGTAAGATAAGAACGAACAGAATAAATGGTTTATCGAGAAAAAAATCTTCAAATTTAATAAAGAAAAAAGAAAAGAAAAGAATCAAGAACAGAATAAATGGTTTATGATCGACTGTTTGAAAACAATCATTCCTGTCAAACCGAGAATTGAAGGTCGTTCTCAACGGAAAAAAGTTCCTAAAACGTAGGTGTTTCCCAAGGCTCCATCCTTGCCCCACTCTTTTCCTTATTTTCATCAATGACCTTCCTGACGCCATAGATTCCCAAGTTGGCATCTACGCAGACGACACTACAATTTCTTCCTGCCTCAAAAACAAATCTAATCGGCGAATAAAACTAATGAAATAAATCGGTTGTTAATAAGAATTGGCTGGTCAACCGCCTCAAAAACTAAATTAATATACCATAGAACAGGAATTAAGCACCCCATTATAATGTCTGATAGTCTTTAAGAAGTAACGTAATAATAATAAAATGATAATGATAATAATAAAGTAATCCCCCAGAGAGGGGACAATATAAGAACAGGAATTAAGCAAGGCAATAAAGCCACTAAGTTGGGGGGGGGGGGCTGAGCGTGAAAAAATTCGGGAACAATAAAAGAACTGTAGTTAAGAAAAACAGAGGTAACGATTGGCATTGCATTTAATTTTTTAAAAATCAAAGTTGACTACGAAGCAAGAAGCCGGAAGAGAGTTCCACAAGTGAGAAGTGCGAAGGAACAAATTATTAGCATTGAACCTACGAGTAAATGTGGCCATTTTTAATTGTAAAATGATGAGACCTAACCGCCAATCTAGTAGTACACTTAAAGTAGAAGCACCAGACCAGATGTGAAAGCAATATTCTGTACATGGACAAATGGTAAATTTGTAAATGTGTAAGATTTGTTCTGGTGGCAAAATATTGTCTAGAACAGACCAGAGAACGAAATTGCCTTGTAGTAAACCAAGTAATTGCTTCAATACAATCTTTCCACTTAATGTTATCGGAAAACGTTAGCTCGAGAAGGAGTCACTCTTCTGGAGGTTAGCATCAGCCATACAGATAGAAGGTAAAAAAAAAGGTTCTCTAAGATGATTAAACGAGAGCGATTGCATTTTGAAGGTGTTATAATTTTGTTGTGATAACGACAACAATAATAAGATGGAATAAAGTTAGAAATAAAATAATAGTAATAATGAAGAACGAATTCACCCAGAGTGTTGGGATAAAAAGTAATTATGAAGAGTGCGTCGATCTGGGGTGTTTTCATAGACAGTAGAATGCTTAGAGAGAGTAAACCTTAACTATCTTGAGCGGCTAAAATTTTTTATGTATTATCTTAGAATATCTCCATCTCCCTCATCTCTCTCTCTCTCTCTCTCTCTCTCTCTCTCTCGTCGATCTATCTATCTATTTTCTATCTATCTATCTATCTATCTATCTTAGTTTAGTCAAAATTTCTCTCTCTCTCTATCTTGGTCAGCTTATTACGTATCTATCTATCTATCTATCTATCTATCTATCTATCTTAGCCTCCTCGTTACGTATCTATCTATCTATCTATCTATCTATCTATCTTAGTTTGCTAAAAATCTTTCTTTCTTTCTTTTTTTCTATCTATCTATCTATCTATCTATCTATCTATCTATCTATCTATCTATCTATCTATCTATCTATCTATTCCCAATCTCTTCATTATCTATCTATCTATCTATCTATCTATCTATCTATCTATCTATCTATCTATCTATCTTAGCCTCCTCGTTACGTATCTATCTATCTATCTATCTATCTATCTATCTATCTATCTATCTATCTTAGTTTGCTAAAAATCTTTTCTTTCTTTCTTTTTTTATTTCTTTCTTTCTATCTATCTATCTTCTATCTATCTTCTATCTATCATCCTATCTATCTTATCTATCTTAGTGATGTGGGGCCAAAGTTGAAACAAAGAAAAACACGGAACACGGATTAGATGTCTCAAAATTTCTCTCTCTTTCTCTATCTTGGTCAGCTTATTACGTATCTATCTATCTATCTATCTATCTATCTATCTATCTATCTATCTATCTATCTATCTTAGCTTGCTCAAAATCTCTTTCTTTCTATCTATCTTAGCTTGCTCAAAATCTCTATTCTCTCTCTAAGATGAGTATAGATCAGAAATCTAAGGAAATATAAAATACGGAACTGACATATCGGAGACGCTACTTGGTTTCAGTGAGAAAATGAAAGAAACAAAGAAAGAAGGATAAATGAGTGAAGTTAGAAATAGATAGAGAGAATTAAACGTCTGTTTCAGTGAAATGAAAAATTGGTTAATTTCAATTTTTCACGTATAAATAAATCTTTAATAAACATGTTTTCAAGTTATGTTTTCGGATAATAATAATAATAATAATAATAATGTACTCACGAGTACAGACCACACCTTACAAAGGGCTTTATCTATGTAAAATATGTGTTTTTTTTTCAAAACTGCTCAGTGGAATATGTAATGGTGCCATTTCTGACCTTAGGTCTTTGGTTAGTATATGGAAAGAAATGAGTATACACCAGAAATCAAAGGAAATAATAATAATAATAATAATAATAATAATAATAATTTTTTTTCAATCCTGCTCAGTAGAAAATGTCATGATGCCATTTCTCACCTTAGGTCTCTGGTTGGTACACAGAAAGAAATGAGCATACACCAGAAATCAAATGAAATAATAATAACAATAATAATAATAACAATAATGAATACAAATATCAAAATATGTAAGAAAAGAAGAAATCATTTTTATGTTCAAGGACCAGAAAATGTGTAAAATATATCAAAATAATCTATGTAATAGAATACGATGCCTTGATCTGTGGCTGGTACGAGAATGGCAAATAAAAGATTATCAGTTAGGAAAAAAAAAAAAAAAAAGAATACCAAACTAGCTTGTAAAATCTCATGAAAATGACAGATCTTCAAACAACAAAGAACCGCAAGTTTACGAAATGATCCAAATAATAAGAACCGGACACATACCAAAGAATGGTAGGCATGATGATTAAAAGAGACGGAACTAATGCCACTGCAATGGAGGAAGAAAAAAAAAAAAAAGAAGCGAGATTGAAAGAAGTTGTGAGAGAAGGATTTCCCAATGTATGTTCAACCGGGCTATTCTAAATAATGATGGACAATTTTTATAATTATATAAACAGACAAGGAAACCACTGTCTAAAGAAAAAAAAAGGAAATCTAGAGCAAAAGAAGAGTTGGCTTGGGTTGGTGAAATTTATACCATCGACATTTGTTGAGCTATTTAATGTTGATAAACTCTAGTCGTGTTTATCCGTCACGTGTAAACTTGAGTCTATAAAGATACTTGGTTGGCTCGTTGAGGTGCATACTTGAGACAATAAGGTCGGCTTTATACTTGAGTCTATAAGTCGAGGAGGCACGGTGGAGCAATGGAGAGTGACCCGGAAGGCAGAGTTGTAATTTCAGGGTAAATTTGCTTTTCAATCCCCGAGTTAAATATCTATTAAAATATAAAGAAAACCTAACCCTAATCCAATACATACATATATATATATATATATATATATATATATATATATATATATATATATATATATATATATAAGAACAAAAACAAAACCCTAACCCTAAATATATATATATATATATAAGAACACAAAGAAAACCCTAATCATATATATATATATATATATATATATATATATATATATATATATATATATATATTGCATGTTTCATTAAATAATATAGACAAGTTTTGTATATTCATTTTAAGTAAGTTCTTTTCATATCGTCTCATAAGCTTACATAAGCCATTATCAAAGATGACAATTACTTTTCAATATATCAACCAATACACGGACGAAACAAAAATGATAGCCTGTTTTTGTTGCACAGAAAATTTCAAAACAACGACAAACTCATGTATACGAGACGCTAGAAGCGAAAATCGCACTGCAGCTCGTGACATTACACATGACCACACGAGAGTGAAAATGAGAAGTATTAAGTATGGGAAGCCGTTGGTATAAACCAATGGTTTCTTTTATCAATTATAGGCATTTAAGAATGTTTGTGAAGATTTCATAGTTTATTTTGTTCAGGTTAAGTTTCAACTGTTTTATGTATATAGCTTCAAGAATGTGTAGTTTTTGTTTATTGTTTTCATGTTTAAGTACAGTTGTGTTTTCAACGAGGATTTTACGGAATTGTGTACACGGCCAGGTATGTTGTTTCAAATGCCTAAAAAACTTGTCTATATTATTTAATGAAACATGCATCAATGAAAAATTGCTGCCTAAGTATACACAATATATATATATATATATATATATATATATATATATATATATATATATATATAATAAAAAAGGCTTAAACACTAATATTCCATGAATATAATTTATTCCATTAGAATCGTAAATACGTCCAATTCATCAGACCTTTGAATGTGTAGGTCTGATGAATTGGATCGTATTTATGATTCCAATGGAATAAATTATGACCATGGAATTTAGTGTTTAACTACTTTTTATTATATCCTTACTCTGTCCTGGACATTGAGTTCTACCTGGATTCTATCCTCTTGGAATAATTTTTTATACAAATATATATGTATGTGTATGTATGTATGTATATATATTTATATATTTTACATATGTATGTGTATATTTACCACTAATATATATATATATATATATATATATATATATATATATATATATAGAGAGAGAGAGAGAGAGAGAGAGAGAAAGAAAACCCTTAGCGTAAACAGTAAATAGGCCAAAATGTTATGATTACACTAGGGAAGCGAACGTAACTGATCCGCAGTGAATCTACACAAAGTCGGTAATGGTGGCCGAATGACCGTGATTAAATCCAATTTTTTCTGGTCGATAACTCCAAAATGGTAGGTTTTATCATATTTGTAATTGTTAATTCGAGTTCAGCATGTACCTTTATACGGAAACATGGCGATTTCGAAAAAATTTAATAGATATTTAGCTTGGGGATTGAAAAGCAAATTGACCAATTCCAGTCGAATCCATTACATTCACTTCCGTGCTAATACCCTTGGGAAAGCTATGACTCCTCTTCTTCTCCCCCTAGCTATGGTTAAATAGCAGGACAGACCGGGTTCTATAATCATGGATGGCAACTGGTCTACCGCAGAAAGAAATGGCAACCTACTGTGGAAAAAAATCTGCCTCGTTAGTCATGTATCGAAAGATACGCGGTCGCCTAAGCGTGTATCACATGGCACATAACTGACTGACTATAAGATCGGTGAGGTGTATATTTGAGTCTCTAAAGAAATATTGGCCGGGCTAATACTTGAGTAAATAGATGCATATTTGAGCCTATAAGGAAATATTGGTTGGGTTTATACTTGGGTCTATAGGTAAAGCTCAGCTAAGTGCATACTTGAGACGGGTCTATACTTGAGTCGGGTTTATACTTGAGTCTATAAGATTGGTCTGGTTATATGTGGGTCTCTAAAGAAATATTGTCCGGGTTAATAGTTGAGTCTATAGAAGTATACTTAAGTATATAAGGAAATATTCGTTTGGTTTATGCTTGAGTCATGCTTGGTAAAGATCGGTCAGGTATATACTTGATTCTATTAGGTAATATTGGCCGTGTATATACTTGAGTATATAGGTAAAGATCGGTCAGGCGTATACTTACATCTATAAGGAAATATTAGTTTGGTTTACAGGTAAAGATCGCTCAGGTATATACTTGAGTCTATTGGTCAGAATTATACTCGAGTCAATAGGTAAAAGTCGGATAGGTATATACTTGATTCTATAAGAAAATATTAGTCGGGTTAATACTTGAGTGTATTAGTAAAGATTGTTTAAGTGTATACATGAGTCTATAAGGAAATATTGGTCGGATTTTTACTTGAGGCTATAGGTAAGGATCGGTCGTGTATATAATTAAGGTAATATTGGTCGTGTATATACTTGAGCCTATGCAAAAAGATCGGTCAGGTGTATACTTGAGTCTTTAAGGAAAGATTTTTCAGGGTTGTATTGGTGTTTATAGGTAGCGTTTGGCCATGTTTATACTTGAGTCTATAGGTAAAGACCGGTCAGGTATATTTATGTGTCTTTAAGGAAATATTAGTCGGTCTGGTCCTCGAGTCTTTAGGTAACCATTGGTTGTTTATGTCCATTTTTAACAGTGTCCACTCTTAGCTGGTTTATTCATGGGTTACTTAACCCTCTTCAGGGGTTACAATCAGGGTATTCTTGGCTTCATCGTTAGTGGATGCAGAAAGAAACATAAGTAAATGCTAGAGCAGTTAATAAGAACTTAAAAAAATCCTCGTAAGTACTGAAGAAGATAAAACAGTATTGAATTGAATTCTTACGCGAAAAAAAAAACACAACACAGAACACTATTCAAACAAAAAGCCGATGAAAAAAAATCAGCAACTACAGACCTAGCACATGCATACACCTGATAGAAAAAAATAGTAGTGGAAGCATGACACTTTATGAAAAACAGAGGCCTACTAGAAGAACAGAAAATATGTAGAAGAGTTAGAGAAGGACGAAATGACCAGCTTTACAAATTAATCTGAAAGAAAGGAAAACAAATCGAATAACTCTAATAAAAACCTAAAAAAAGAAAACAAAAAGAAAATAGCAACAACAAAAATGTTTCAAAAGTATAGACTGTCTACAGGGGAAAGTGCTACAAGGACCCGCCTGTTCTTACCATGCGTGATCTTGTGGTTATACATTGTTTTTCACCCTTCAATTTCTTTCCTGCAGACGGAACATTGCAAGTCTCTGGTTGATCCCTCGTTATTTTCATTGCAGATGTTCAGGCGAACTACATCCCTTGACTCCACCAATCCAGAACATCACGGTCAACTTATTCCCATTCCCTTCATACTAGTAAAGAGTAAGTTCACCTCAGCGTCTTTTCCAGAACTGTTAGAAATGCAGTAAGGACTCCCGAGGGGATGCTTTCCTGATCATTACGATATTAGCCTCTTCAAATTGAGAGTCAGCCTTTATCCATCCTACATAATATGCAACCTTGCTCACTCCTTATAAAACGTCCCCATTCAATAACCCTCTACCTTGAGTGGCACTTAGGCCTTGTATTGGGTGAACAATAACTATACAGGTAAAATTCCTAAGAAATTCCATGTAAGATTGCTGACATAATCCTCAAAAGAGAATCTTTAAAAGCTGTATGAAAATGGGTGGGTTTCGGGGAGGTTCCGCCTACATATTGTAATCATGTTACCATTGAATCTAATGTTGAAAAAAATTTTTAAGCATTTCACTCCAAGCAAGGCGAGGGCGCAACTAGTAGGCAAGGGGTTACAGAGAGTGAGAGCAAGAGTAAAGAGGGGTGTTTGAAGAAAGGATATATAGAAGGACGGGGATCAGGATCAAGGTAATGTCGATTGACATTATATTTGAATATTTGAAGATTATAGCTATCAGCGAAGCAAGTAAGAGGAAGGGAGTTCCACTGTCGGGAAGTGCGAGACATGAAGCTGTTGGAGTAGAAGAGGCGGCTACATTTAACTGTTTCGACAGTGAAAGGGTGGGACCGAGATGCCAACCTAGTAGCACGCTTGAATTCATGGTGTTGGGGCACCAGTGGAAGTAGCTCGTCAGAGCGGTTGTCAAGGAAATACTTGTAGAAAAGACAGAAGAAAGCCACAGCACATCTGTGAGAATGTGACAGAAGTCGAGATGCCAGGTCAGGACCTATCAAATTGCATATCCGTCCCTGGATTTACTCGAAAACTTCGAGATGAACAACTGGGAGCACCAGAACATATATGGCAACAGTATTCAAAGCAAGGACGAATGGTAGATTTCTCGATTTGAAGGATGAATAGGATGCAACTTTATAGACATAAAGGTAAACCTCGACCAGCAAATGGACTTAGAAGACTTGATATTGGAATCAAAGAAAACGGTGACTAGAATAAAATGAATATCGGAATAGAATTCAAGAGAGAATGTTACGCGTGAATCAAATTACTAGAAGAAACACCCGGGGCTATAGAATTAAATTAGCAGAAAACAGTATAATTCATAACAAAGGAATGTTACACTCACAATGGACAGCTGGTTATATTCGATACACTGCTTCTTACTTTTTTTATATTTTTAGATGAAGCAATTTCACTATTATTATTTTATTACTAGTTTTACTCCATCTTATTATTGTTGCTTTTTAGATGAATCATTTTCACTATTATTATTTTATTACCAGTTTTACTCCATCTTATTGTTGTTGCTTTTCAGATGAAGCATTTTCACTATTATTATTTTATTACTGGATTTACATCATTTTATTATTGTTGCTTTTTAGATGAAGCATTTTCACTATTATTATTTTATTATTAGTTCTAATCCATCTTATTATTGTTGCTTTTTAGATGAAGCATTTTCCTATTATTATTTTATTACTAGTTTTACTCCATCTTATTGTTGTTGCTTTTGAGATGAAGTATTTTCACTATTATTATTTAATTACTAGTTTTACACCATCTTATTATTGTTGCTTTTTTTAGATGAAGCATTTTCACTATTATTATTTTATTACTAGCTTTACTCCATCTTATTATTGTTGCTTTTTAAATGAAATATTTTCACAATTATTATTTCATTACTAGTTGTACACCATTTTATTATTGTTGCTTTTTAGATGAAGCATTTTCACTATTATTATTTTATTACTAGTTTTACTCCATCTTATTATTGTTGCTTTTTAAATGAAGTATTTTCACTATTATTTTTTTATTACTAGTTTTACTCCATCTGATTATTGTTGCTTTTTAGATGAAGCATTTTCACTAATATTATTACTAGTTTGACACCATCTTATTATTTTTGCTTTTTAAATGAAGTATTTTCACTATTATTATTTTATTAGTAGTTTTTTATTACCATCTTATTTTTGTTGATTTTCCCAGGATGTATTTTAACTATTATTATTTTATTACTGTTTTTTCACTATACTAAAATTGCTCATTTTAGATGCAACATGTTCACTCATATTATTTCATTACTAACTTTCATTTGTTGTATTACTGTTGCTCTTAAATGTAGATATTTGCTTTGTTATTGCCATCCCCTTCTCCACCTGTAGTAGATATTTACTAAACATAATCTGTCACCATGCCAAAGCAACGGCGCATATATTAAAGATCAAACACACTAACAATTGCATGCTAAATTAACTTGCAGTGTATCGGTGTACTACTGACAGACACTGTTTCAAATATCTGGATGTAGGTGCATGCATGATTAGTGGGCGTTTAGAATATTTGCAAAAGGATGCAGAGCTGTTAGTGATTCTAATCGAGGAGAAGGCTTAGTCAGCAATCAAAAACTCTTCGACCATGATACACTTTTGCCCGCAGTAATTCAACACAGAGTGGTTCCGCCATTTTGAAAAAAAAATATTACCATTCATTTATCATTCTTCCCTACAGTGTTCTTTCTCGTTTTCTTTCTTTATTCTTCTTTATTTTGCATTCTCGTTCAGTTTCATACCTTTGCCCTCCCTATAGACAAGCTTCGCCTTTCTTTTCTCTCGCCTGTGATTGTGAGATTGCTATCGGCGACGAGCTGGCGTCTACTTCAAAGATGGCCGACACTTTGATCTCCGCTAATTTCCCAATTTAGAAAAATCAATGGAAAACTTTATAAATTTATTGGAAGCGTAGAAGACAACGGCGAAAAAAAAAAAAAAGAAATAGAAGAAAAAAAAGAAAAAGTATCAATAAAATGAATAAATACATTAATAAGAGATAAAATACAAATGAAAAATATGAAAAAATTATGTAAATCAAAACGCGTATCTCTTGTATTTGTAATTCACTAACAAACTATTTTCGATGGAATAAAAATTAAGTGACGAACCAAAATATGTTTTTTAGGTTTTACATGAAACATTTTCCCAATTATTTCATTATTAATTTTACTCCATTTAATTATTGTTGCAGTTCATATAAAGTATTTTTATTCCTGCTAAATGTGCTTCTACAGAAGGTTGCTGAGAATGCCATAGACCGAACATGTAAACAACAACGAAGCTTTCGAGAAAATAGAAACAAAATAAAGCAAGTACAACAATTTAAATATCTTGAAAGTCTTTCAACAGAAGACGGAAATTACGATATAGAAATCAGAAGCGAAGTTTGGACAGTGAAAGATGCCTTTCAAAAGCTAAGCACTATTATTATTTTAGTACGAGTTTCACTTTAACGTATTATTGCTTCTTAATAGTGATACTTCATTATTATTATTATTATTTAATACGAGTTTTATTTCACCTTATTACTGTTGCTATTTAGAAGTATTTTCTTTATTATTATTTTAGTACGAGTTTTACTTTAACGTATTATTATTGCTTATTATTATTATTATTATTATTATTATTATTATTATTATTATTTTAGTACGAGTTTACTTTAACGTATTATTGTTGTTAATATTATTATTATTATTATTATATTTTTTTAGTACAATTTTACTTTAACGTATTATTATTTGTAATATTATTATTATTATTATTATTATTGTAGTACTAGTTTTACTTTAACGTATTATTGTTGCTTATTATTATTATTATTATTATTATTTTAGTACGAGTTTTACTTTAACGTATTATTATTGCTTAATATTATTAATATTATTATTATTATTTTAGTACGAGTTTTACTTTAACGTATTATTGTTGCTTAATATTATTATTATTATTATTATTATTATTGTAGTACTAGTTTTACTTTAACGTATTATTGTTGCTTAATATTATTATTATTATTATTATTTTAGTACGAGTTTTACTTTTAACGTATTATTATTGAATATTATTATTATTATTATTTTATTATTTTTACTTTAACGTATTATTGTTGTAATATTATTATTATTATTATTTTTAGTACGAGTTTTACTTTAACGTATTATTGTTTGCTTAATATTATTATTATTATTAGTATTGTAGTACTAGTTTTACTTTAACGTATTATTGTTGTTAATATTATTATTATTATTATTATTATTTTTTTAGTACGAGTTTTACTTTAACGTATTATTATTGCTTAATATTATTAATATTATTATTATTATTTTAGTACGAGTTTTACTTTAACGTATTTATTGCTTAATATTATTATTATTATTATTTTAGTACGAGTTTTACTTTAACGTATTATTTTTTAATATTATTATTATTATTATTTTAGTACTAGTTTTACTTTAACGTATTATTGTTGCTTAATATTATTATTATTATTATTATTGTAGTACTAGTTTTACTTTAACGTATTATTGTTGCTTTATATTATTATTATTATTATTATTTTAGTACGAGTTTTTTACTTTAACGTATTATTATTGCTTAATATTATTAATATTATTATTATTATTTTATAATAGTTTTACTTTAACGTATTATTGTTGTTAATATTATTATTATTATTATTTTAGTACTAGTTTTACTTTAACGTATTATTGTTGCTTAATATTATTATTATTATTATTTTAGTACGAGTTTTACTTTAACGTATTATTGTTGCTTAATATTATTATTATTATTATTATTGTAGTACTAGTTTTACTTTAACGTATTATTGTTGCTTAATATTATTATTATTATTATTTTAGTACAAACTTTAACGTATTATTGTTGCTTAATATTATTATTATTATTATTATTATTGTAGTACTAGTTTTACTTTAACGTATTATTGTTGAATATTATTATTATTATTATTATTTTAGTACGAGTTTTACTTTAACGTATTATTGTTGCTTAATATTATTATTATTATTATTTTAGTACTAGTTTTACTTTAACGTATTATTGTTGCTTAATATTATTATTATTATTATTTTAGTACGAGTTTTACTTTAACGTATTATTGTTGCTTAATATTATTATTATTATTATTTTAGTACTAGTTTTACTTTAACGTAATTGTTTTAATATTATTATTATTATTATTTTAGTATTTTTACTTAACGTATTATTATTGCTTAATATTATTATTATTATTATTATTATTTTAAGTTTTACTTTAACGTATTATTATTGCTTAATATTATTAATATTATTATTATTATTTTAGTACTAGTTTTACTTTTAACGTATTATTGTTGCTTAATATTATTATTATTATTATTTTAGTACGAGTTTTACTTTAACGTATTATTGTTGTTAATATTATTATTATTATTATTTTAGTACTAGTTTTACTTTAACGTATTATTGTTGCTTAATATTATTATTATTATTATTTTACACGAGTTTTACTTTAACGTATTATTGTTGCTAATATTATTATTATTATTATTATTATTGTAGTATTAGTTTTACTTTAACGTATTATTGTTGCTTAATATTATTATTATTATTATTTTAGTACGAGTTTTACTTTAACGTATTATTATTGCTTAATATTATTAATATTATTATTATTATTTTAGTACGAGTTTTACTTTAACGTATTATTGTTGCTTAATATTATTATTATTATTATTATTGTAGTACTAGTTTTACTTTAACGTATTATTGTTATATTATTATTATTATTATTATTATTTTAGTACGAGTTTTACTTTAACGTATTATTATTGCTTAATATTATTATTATTATTATTTTAGTACGAGTTTTACTTTAACGTATTATTGTTGAATATTATTATTATTATTATTAGTATTGTAGTACTAGTTTTACTTTAACGTATTATTGTTGCTTAATATTATTATTATTATTATTATTATTATTTTAGTACGAGTTTTTTTAACGTATTATTATTGCTTTATTATTAATATTATTATTATTTTTTAGTACGAGTTTTACTTTAACGTATTATTGTTGCTTAATATTATTATTATTATTATTATTTTAGTACGAGTTTTACTTTAACGTATTATTGTTGCTTAATATTATTATTATTATTATTTTAGTACGAGTTTTTACTTTAACGTATTATTATTTTAATATTATTATTATTATTATTATTGTAGTACTAGTTTTACTTTAACGTATTATTGTTGCTTAATTATTATTATTATTATTATTTTAGTACGAGTTTTTTACTTTAACGTATTATTATTGCTAATATTATTAATATTATTATTATTATTTAGTTTAGTTTTACTTTAACGTATTATTGTTGTTAATATTATTATTATTATTATTTTAGTACAGTTTTACTTTAACGTATTATTGTTTTAATATTATTATTATTATTTTTTAGTACGAGTTTTACTTTAACGTATTATTGTTGTAATATTATTATTATTATTATTGTTTTACTAGTTTTACTTTAACGTATTATTGTTTAATATTATTATTATTATTATTTTAGTACGAGTTTTACTTTAACGTATTATTGTTGCTTAATATTATTATTATTATTATTATTATTTTAGTACTAGTTTTTACTTTAACGTATTATTGTTTAGCTTAATATTATTATTATTATTATTATTTTAAGTACGAGTTTTACTTTAACGTATTATTGTTGCTTAATATTATTATTATTATTATTTTAGTACGAGTTTTACTTTAACGTATTATTGTTGCTTAATATTATTATTATTATTATTTTAGTACGAGTTTTACTTTAACGTATTATTGTTTAACTTAATATTATTATTATTATTATTTTAGTACTAGTTTTACTTTAACGTATTATTGTTGTTAATATTATTATTATTATTATTTTAGTACGAGTTTTACTTTAACGTATTATTGTTGCTTAATATTATTATTATTATTATTATTTTTTAGTACGAGTTTTACTTTAACGTATTATTATTGCTTAATATTATTAATATTATTATTATTATTTTAGTACTAGTTTTACTTTAACGTATTATTGTTGTAATATTATTATTATTATTATTTTAGTACGAGTTTTACTTTAACGTATTATTGTTGTTAATATTATTATTATTATTTTAGTACTAGTTTTACTTTAACGTATTATTGTTGTTAATATTATTATTATTATTATTTTAGTACGAGTTTTACTTTTATTATTGTTGTAATATTATTATTATTATTATTATTGTAGTATTAGTTTTACTTTAACGTATTATTGTTGCTTAATATTATTATTATTATTATTATTTTAGTACGAGTTTTACTTTAACGTATTATTATTGCTTAATATTATTAATATTATTATTATTTTTTAGTACGAGTTTTACTTTAACGTATTATTGTTGCTTAATATTATTATTATTATTATTATTATTGTAGTACTAGTTTTACTTTTAACGTATTATTGTTGCTTAATTATTATTATTATTATTATTATTTTAGTACGAGTTTTACTTTAACGTATTATTATTGCTTAATATTATTATTATTATTATTTTAGTACGAGTTTACTTTAACGTATTATTGTTGCTTTTATATTATTATTATTATTATTTAGTACTAGTTTTACTTTAACGTATTATTGTTGCTTAATATTATTATTATTATTTTAGTACGAGTTTTACTTTAACGTATTATTGTTGCTTAATATTATTATTGTTTTAGTACGAGTTTTATTTTAACGTATTATTTAAGATGGTGAATTTCCGATGAAAATGAAAAACAAAAAAGCAAAGAAAAGTTCACGTTTGCTTTTCTTCTTTCACCATATTTGCTGCTGCATTCGAGGTTTGCAAGAGAGAGACAAGATCATATGTTACATCATCTCATCCACCAAGAGACAATGGCATCACTGGCAATAAATATACAAGCAGCTTGAAATAATTTCATTATATGTGTTAGATTTATACACTTCATGTGATTTTTTAGTCTTAATTATGTTAACATATATCAGAGAAATGTGTAGCTCTGGAGATTTTCTAAGCGTAGTTTAAGCATGAAACAAGACCGAAAGTTTGCGGCACCCAGTGAGGATCGAACTCATTATTGTAATTGATCTAGCAAGTCAAGACTTTAACCATTACAACACGTCAAAATATCCAAAACATGTTGGGGAGTCATAGATTATTACTTTTGAGTTAGCGTAGGTTACTGATTGAAGTTCTTATTCACGTAAAATCGGTGGTACGTTCAAACACACGGAAAGTCACGGGTATATCTCGACTTAAACGGAAAATAGCGTTATAATGCGTCGGATGAACAAAACTCTATTGTAAGTCCCTTTATCATTGTTTCTTTATGAGTTATACTCCATCTTAATATTGTTTTTCAGGTGAACATTTTTTTTACTGTTATTAACTTATTATTTGTATTGTTCTGTTTTATTATCATTGCTGTTATTATTTTCACTATTATTATTTTATTGCTAGTTTTACTCCATCTTATTATTGTTGCTTTTTAGATGAAGTATTTTCACTATTATTATTTTATTACTAGTTTTACTCCATCTAATTATTGTTGCTTTTTAGATGAAGTATTTTCACTATTATTATTTTATTACTAGTTTTACTCCATCTAATTATTGTTGCTTTTTAGATGAAGTATTTTCACTATTATTATTTTATTACTAGTTTTACTCCATCTAATTATTGTTGCTTTTTTAGATGAAGTATTTTCACTATTATTATTTTATTACTAGTTTTTACTCCATCTTATTATTGTTTTAGATGAAGCATTTTCACTATTATTATTTTATTGCTAGTTTTACTCCATCTTATTATTGTTGCTTTTAGATGAAGCATTTTCACTATTATTATTTTATTACTAGTTTTACTCCATCTTATTATTGTTGCTTTTAGATGAAGCATTTTAACTATTATTATTTTATTACTAGTTTTACTCCATCTTATTATTGTTGCTTTTTAGATGAAGTATTTTCACTATTATTATTTTATTGCTAGTTTTACTCCATCTTATTATTGTTGCTTTTTAGATGAAGTATTTTCACTATTATTATTTTATTGCTAGTTTTACTCCATCTTATTATTGTTGCTTTTTAGATGAAGCATTTTCACTATTATTATTTTATTACTAGTTTTACTCCATCTTATTATTGTTGCTTTTTAGATGAAGCATTTTAACTATTATTATTTTATTACTAGTTTTACCCATCTTATTATTGTTGCTTTTTAGATGAAGTATTTTCACTATTATTATTTTATTACTAGTTTTATCCATCTTATTATTGTTGCTTTTTTAGATGAAGGATTTTCACTATTATTATTTTATTGCTAGTTTTACTCCATCTTATTATTGTTGCTTTTTAGATGAAGCATTTTCACTATTATTATTTTATTACTAGTTTTACTCCATCTTATTATTGTTGCTTTTTAGATGAAGCATTTTAACTATTATTATTTTATTACTAGTTTTACTCCATCTTATTATTGTTGCTTTTTAGATGAAGTATTTTCACTATTATTATTTTATTACTAGTTTTACTCCATCTTATTATTGTTGCTTTTTAGATGAAGCATTTTCACTATTATTATTTTATTACTAGTTTTACTCCATCTTATTATTGTTGCTTTTTAGATGAAGCATTTTCACTATTATTATTTTATTACTAGTTTTACACAATCTTATTATTATTGCTTTTTAGATGAAGCATTTTCACTATTATTATTTTATTATTAGTTTTACTCCATCTTATTATTGTTGCTTTTTAGTTGGAGTATTTTCACTATTATTATTTTATTACTAGTTTTATTCCATCTTATTTTTGTTGCTTTTTAGATGAAGCATTTTCACTATTATTATTATTATTACAATTTTACTCAATTATATTATCGTTGCTTTGCCCCACCCCTCTGTGACAATAAACTGTTTCTTATTACTATTATTCGATTCCTAGTTTTGTCATATCTTATTGTTATTTTTTAATACAACACTAAGCATCTTCATTATTATTGTTTTCATTACTACTTTTATAATCTTATTATTTCTTATTATTTTTGCTTTTAAATTCACTGTTACATTATTATTATTTTTTGTTCAAATTTCCGTCTTTTTAGATTAAGACGTTCATTGTCATTTTTTTCTAACTCCTTTTATTACTTCAAATTACATTTGTGTGTTTTAGAAAAAAAACATTTTTGCTATTTTTCCCCTAATTGCGAGCATAACTTCATTTTACAATGTCTACTGTCATTGTTGTTTTCGGCTGAATTTTCCTTTTTTATTAAATGTAATTTTTCTCAGGAGAATCTATCTTACGAATTTTATGTCTAACATTCGTAGGTGCATTGATTATTTGCTGCAACATTTGGTTTGCTGCTTCTGCAATGTATCTAGTGATTCTTGACAAAATCCAAAGAATGATCTGCAATGTTGTCGGTCCTGACCTGGCATCTCGACTTTAGTCCCTTTCCCACTGCCGTAACGAAGCTTACCTGTGACTGATTCTATAAATACTTTCGGGTTAATTGTACAGATCCTTCTTTGAATTTTGTCAAGAAGACTGCCATTCAAGGCTAGAGATTACAGTCTACCTTGCTACTTAATTTATAGCTAGAGTATAAGACGTCGAGTCTTGCCTTTTCCAAGAGCATTAGTGCGAAGTAAACGTCAAAGATGCGTTTGGAATTTGAACTGGCTTCGCCAATCCCACATTCAGATCTGATAACACTTACACTACTTGCATGCTCATCTTAACAGACTTATGACACAAAAAACAAATGGCGGACAATAATCTGTCTGAAAGTTTATTTTTCAGTAAGTTTATCTTAGTTCTGGGTAAAAGGTCACAAAATTTCTACATTCTGGAAGGATCGAACTCACTTTTAATAGTTAACAAGTCGCGCTCCTTGACCACTACTCCACGTCAAGACGCCTAATTTAGCTACTAAGCCTACTTAATTTGAGCACAAGGACAGAAATATTAGGCACCTAGTGAGGATCAATCTCGCTACTAATAGTCATCAATCTGACTAACCACATTAATCATTCATCGTACGCCGAGATATTTATTTAAAAGAGTTATGCCCCTTAGAAATTAGCGTTTACAGTGGAACCTCGGTTCACGAATTTAATTTGTTCCTGAAGCCCATTTGTGACCCGAAATGTTCGTAAGCCGAAACTATTTTTCCAACATGAATTAATGTAAAATGGATTAATCCGTTCCTGATTTGAAGATGATCGCTTATTTAAACTTTAACAACAGTACTTTGTGCACAAGTTTATACACAAAACTAATGAAGATCATTAAATCTGAGAAAATAAATAAACCCAATACTAAATAGATAAAATATAGATGGACATTTCAATTTTACCGTACCTGTAAGTAGGAGAGTTGATGGCAGAAGGGGAAGGAAAGAGATGTTATTGTTTGGAAAGGGGGAGGGAAAGACATGATCGTCTCTTCATTTATAAGAATAGTATAGATCGTTGATTTTGCTATATGAAACTGAAATTGTTTTTCTCTTAACTTTTCTTTTTTTTTCACCAGTATCACTACTAGCTTTATTTGGAGCCATGACTAAGGGCTAATGAAAAGTAAAAAAAGGCACAGTACAATAAAATTGGAAAAAAAAGCATAGTACAAAACATGAACGTATACAACATGGCAGGCGACTCAGAAATAATAACGTTCGGGTTAGCTCGGTTGGGATCGGTTCGGATCGGATCGACTCGGTTCGATTAGGTTCGGCAACGTTATTCGAGAAACGAAATTTTGTTCGATAACTGAAGCATTTTGATCTCGATTTTTCGATAAGAAAACCAATTTGTTCGACATGTGAGACGTTCGAGAACCGAGGTTGCTCTGTATATTAAAATCCCTTCATCTATAATTCCGCCATGATAGATATGCCGAAAGTTCAAGGTAATTCGGCAAATAAATATCTTCCAAAAATAAAATTGACACCCTAAGAAAGAAGAATAGACGAAAATAGTTTATTTAACGAAATGTGTTACTAAATTTTTGAAAAAAAAAATGTCTTTTTTATACTTTCAAATTGAAAAACGAGTTCATTTTTGGCGAATGTTTAAAAATCAATAACAATAAGATGGAATGAAACTAGTAATAAAATAATAGTGTGAATGATTCATCTAAAAGAAATAAAAATAAGAAACAATAAAACTAATAAGGAAATACTGATAGAGTTTCATCGAAAAATACAATTAAAAAATATCTAAAAATATAATTGCAAAAGACTCTGAAATATTTTAAATATTAAAAAATCTAAAAAAATAATGTGTTTATAAAAAACGCGATGTTTTCTCTTTGAAGAGAATGCGAGACCAAATGTCTCCGACTAAATTTCCGAAATCGAGGCTGAGCGGGATGTTTGGCCCGAGTCATAATCTTAATAGAAGTGTTAACAGCCGGAAGCAAGGAAGAATTATGGCGCGTCGAAAGTAATCGGATTTATAGCAAGATTTTAAATTATATATATATATATATAATTTAAAATATATATATATATATATATATATATATATATATATATATATATATATATATATATATATATATATATATATATATATATATATATATATATATATATGTGACATATATAATGTGCACATGATAAGCTCAGAAAGAGATCCCGGCTACCCGGTTTCGAATTCCGGTCTCGAGCGTTATATTTATTTTCGCGCAAATACCTTTGGAAACGTTACTAAAGCTCGCTGTTAAAACACCCTATAAAATCCCTTCTCAGCTATGAGTTAAACTGAACAAGATAGAATCTCTAGCCGTGGAGAGAGTCGATATGAGGGCAACTTTGAATCCCAAACATATGTTGGGCTCATGCATGAACTGCAAATTGTAGGATTATTATTATTATTATTATTATTATTATTATTATTATAAAATAAATAAAAATAAAATAATAATAATAATAATAATTAAAACTATATATAAAATAAAATAAAACAATATCATCAAAATGTTGTGTAAAACAAATTAAATAAAAATTAAAAATACTCCTAGCATGCAACAAAAAATGTTCCTGCTAGAAATACGGACATCCCGCTAAAAGACGTTAAATCCAATCTCTTCACGACGAACCTTAACACGGGCAACACGTATCCAACGTCTCTCTGTAATATGGCTTGTAATATTACGGAGTAAATTCTCCCTTTTATCTCCCTTAAATAAATTGTATGAAAGTAACATACAATTTACCATACTATTATTGTCTAATTTTCTGTCAAATATGGTTTTATCTCCGTGAACACGAAGCTAATTTCTGCTGCTATGATGCTGGTCAAAACCCCACAACACTTTGGTGACCGCCGACGTGTATAAGAAAAAAAATTCATCCACAAACTAGCGTCCGCTTAGCATAGTTGCAGTATAACCCACAGGTTAGCTCTGTGTGCGTTGAAGAAACGTAAACTGGCCTCAGCATATGCGCAAGGTTAGAAACGAACGACCTTAGTGAAGATGACATGCCTTTAAGTTAAAACAGCTCGGATGTTGATTAAGCAGCACGCATCCAGCTCAGATAGAAGCCAATAACTGGCTTTTTTTTACAGAGTTAACTGTATTTTGTTTTTATTTACAAATGTCAATTGAAAATTACGAATTGGGGAAACGACAACGTCAGTGGGACGCTGTAATCAACGGCTGTCCATTTTTTTTAGGTTACAATAGTTTTATGGTATATGTGATAAAAGCGAGAAAATACATTGTGTTATTAGACGCCATATTACAGAGAAAAGTCGGACATGTGTTGACATTTATAAATATAGACACACTCTAAAACTATAAAGTAAATAAAAACTTCTGTTTAAGAAGTCAGGGATCAATTTAACTTTATATAATAAACAGGGCGCCCAATTGTATCATGATACATATCAATGATTTCGATTCTGACACCCAACAGAAAAATTCCTTATTTTCACGAGCGAACACGCGAAATTAATTATTTACTCTCTCAATATATATATATATATATATATATATATATATATATATATATATATATATATATATTAGTAGTAGTAGTAATCTTATAAGTATAAGAAACTATACTTGTTCGAACAACCTTCGGTGTCTTGATTTGCAAATAATCAAACCAATACCAAAGGGAAAAAAGGTCTAAAAAAAGAAAGAACCAAGAACTTGCATGCAAATCCAAAGCCCAAAGAAAAAAACCCGATACGAGTAAGCAAAATAACTAAATAAAGTACTCAATACAGTAAGTAGAGCAGACCTAGTTAAACCTAGAGAGCCAGACAAACCTACTAAGGTTTCACCTTAGCGGATCGTCAGGGAAGCCTTCCCTGACGATCCGTTAAGGTGAAACCCATAGTAGGCTCTCTAGGTTTAAATCTATCTATCTATCTATCTATCTATCTATCTATCTATCTATCTATCTATCTAATATGCACAGTACTTAGTTGAAAGTGCTCAATATCAGTGACAGAACAAGCATATTCAGTTGTACGGATATTAGTTTGTGAACCTGATGATCGCAAAAGCGTGAAGCCCAGAGTCACAAACTAATATCCATACAACTGAATATATATATATATATATATATATATATATATATATATATATATATATATATATATATATTTTTATATTTAAATTGAATTAATATACATATATGCATGTGTCTATGATGAAATGGATTAATTCAGATAATTATTTAATATGTTTTCTCTTTATACGTTATTTTTATAGATACAATTTATTTAAGTAAATCCTCTATTTTCATTCAAGTTAATCCATTTCATTATATGTTGTCTTTGTTTACTTTAAGATACCTTTCGTTAGCAGATATGATCGATCGAGGAAAAACATCGAAAATTTTGTGCTTCTAATCATCAATTTGGATTTGTTGGCCAGACACATCTCAGTAGCTAAATGGCATAGCACGTCAGATCAAATGATGGTTTCCGTATAGGAATACAGGTTCGATCCTTGTCGAAGAACGCGTATTTTCTACGAAGTTTCTCAAACATTCAGGCCGGTGAATGTTATTAACACTGTTTAATTAAAAACAGAACATTGACTTAAATAAATTGTATTTATAAAAATAACGTATATATATATATATATATATATATATATATATATATATATATATATATATATGTATGTATGTTTCATTAAAAACGACAGACAAGGTACTACGGTTAAGCTTTTTATTTAATTTTTCTTGTGTTCAAACAAGAGCTTTCTTTATTGGACAAAGAGTGTGTAAAAACTGTCCAAATGTTTTATATTTCCGAGCGCTTTCGGCTATAACTTTAGCCATTATCAAGGATGATTCAATTTTTCAGCTTAATTGAGTGTGTGCATTATGTGTATGTTTTAGTGTGTTGTAGATATGTTTTTAATTTCCGAATACGGTTAGCACATTGTGCCCTTGTTCGTAGTTAATATTGTTAAGAGTTGGCTTATTCGTTTTTATTATTAAAGTTTCCATAATTTTTAATCTTTTTTCTACAGGTGGGTGAAGTTAATAGATTTGTGTTTTCTACTAGTATGTTTCTAATGGGGTCTGGTAAGTTTGTGTATAAATGGGTTCTAATGGAGCTGTGATCAGATAGGTGTAACGTAAGACGTCTGGATATGCATGTGGTTGTGTAACCGATGTAATTATTTATGAGTTTAGTTTGCTCAGGAACACAGTTCCTTAAGGGGCATTTGAACTCATAGATAATGTTCGTTTTGTAATTTTGACTTAGCTGGTGTGTTGTTATTTTTGAGGATAAGGTTGGCTGTTTTAAATTTTTTTATAATAGATAATTAAT